>BLSH010349834.1:621321-637404 GCA_018402905.1 Glandirana rugosa
CCCTGGTGCCCCCCGACCATGCTCTTCAGCCCCCACATGTTCTCTGCCCTGCTAGTGCTCTCCAGCCCCCCTTGGTCCCTGCCCCACTCAGTGCTCTCCAGCCCCCCCACAGTGCTCTCCGCCCCCGCGCCCGCTTGCTCTACGTGCCTCCCGATAAATATGTCATGGGCTCCGCTCAGTCTAAAATGCCCGGGCCTATTTTTTGTCCCAGTCCGGGCCTGCTTCCACTCCATCATTATCTTACACTCTGCCTCCCCCCATGATCAGTTTGATGAGAAGTTAGGCGCTGTTTACCAAATAATATGCATTCAGCCAAAATATTGTCTTTGCCAAATAATATGTATTCAGCTAAGATATTCTCTGGTTATGTGTACGATTGAGTTAAATCAATAGAGGGAAAAATCATGCTGCTTAAATGAACCTGTTCTTTTTGAGGCACCACATTTTCTAGTGTACAATTATGTTTACTTATATTAGCTCTGTATATGCTATTATATATTCACTTAAAACAGCAAATTCCTTACACCATTGGCAGTCATATAGTCCAAAAGATATAAATGATACATTGTATAGTTTTTTGAGCTTGTATGGGACTGTCGTGCAGATGACATTTCTATCATGCATATCAAGCCTAATGTTTTAAAACATACAAATCACTAGGACCAGCAACAACTCATACACAGTGAAGATCATTCACTGCATCACACAGTGATTTAAGTAGTGCTGAATGATTAGTATACATAACTTTTTAAGTTGAAGTCTACACAACTTATTTCAGATGAATGTGAATACGCATTTATGAATAAAGATACAAAATCCTATGTTATTTACCTGTTATTTCTGATCACTTTCTATTCCTCTTCTAGATTAGCTGCAGTCATCTCTGTAGGCAGCATCTGTTGTAAAGCTTTCACTTTCACATAAAAGCAGTGAGTATAGGCTATGAGTAAATGTAAAAAGGAAAACAAGTACTGAATATATCAATATAAATCTGGACTGAAGAAGACTTGCGGAGCTGGCAGTTACGGAGGTCTGGGTGGCCACAGACACTGGAGAAGAGTCGGGTGCAGGCAGGTTTGGCAACTGGCTGGCGGTGCAGTACAATAGTGCAGGCAAAAGAATGGTCAAGTCCAAGCAGGTTCGTTAACAGACTGGTGGCAGAAGTACAGAGGGATCAGGCAATCAGATGGTCTTAGGCAAGCCGGGTTTTGGTGCAGGCAGAGATCAGACAGAGTCAGGGCAGGCCAGGTCACAGGAACAAACAACAGGTTACGGGTCTCTCAGGAAACAGGTCACACACTGTAGATCAGACAGTACTTGCTGCAGGGTTTGCTGGGCTGAAATAGAGCCGTTTGGCGCTGTTTCCGGCGCGGGGGCATGCACGAACGCGTGCGAGCGCGTGTGAACGCATGGCAACGCGCAAATAGCGCAAAACAGTCCCATTTTGCAGGACTTTCTCTATCATTGGCCCCCCCCCCCCAAGGGGCAGCCTCCGGATGCCCAGCTGAGCTCTTCTTTGTGGGTGCCTGTGAAGAAAGGCATCTACCAGATCAGGGGCATGCAGGTTTTGTTCAGGCTCCCAGGAGTTTTCCTCAGGTCCCTAGCCCCTCCATTTAATTAAGTACTGTATTTGCCCACTTTTCCTTCTACAGTCCAACACAGCCTCCACCTTAAATTCCTCATCTCCATTAACTATCACAGGTGCAGGTGGATCGGTTTCACGGACGGGAAAAGGGTCTGGTACCACGGGCTTCAACAAAGAAACATGGAACACTGGATGGATTTGAAAGCTCTCCGCCAGGACAAGCTCATAAGACACATCATTGACTTTCCTTTCGACAGGAAATGGCCCCACATACTCAGGTCCCAATTTCTTTGATGGGCATGCCAATTTCAGGTGAGCTGTAGCCAGCCATACTCTGTCTCCTGTTTCTAAAATTAACTCCCCCCTCCTTTTCCTATCAAAGATCTTCTTGCTGTCCTCCTATGCCTTGCACATAGCCTCCTGCAGCAGTTTGTTGTTGCAGGCAAAGAAGTCCAGAGTATCTTGAACAGCAGGCATGGAGGATTCGGGAATCAGGTCTGGCAAGAAGGTGGGGTGAAACCCAAAGTTCGCAAAGAATGGGGACTGTTTGGTGGCAGGATGGCAAGAGTTGTTATAAGTGAATTCCGCCATCGGCAGAAGGGATACCCAGTCATCCTGAACAAAAGATGAGAAGCAACGGAGATACTGCTCTAAAGTTTGGTTAGTCTGCTCCGTTAGCCGTTTGGACTGGGGATGGTAAGCCGATGACAGTGACACTTTAATTTTCAGCATTCCGCACAGGGCTTTCCAGAATTTTGAGGTGAATTGTACCCCTCGGTTGGAATCAATGTCTATGGGGGTCCCGTGGAGCCGGACGATCTCTTTAATGAACACCGGTCTCTGGAGCAGAGGGTGTTCCTTTTAAGGGCACAAAATGGGCCATTTTTGTCAGCCTTTCGACCACCACGAAGATGGCCATGCAGCCCTCCGAGGGAGGTAGCTCCACTACAAAGTCCATAGAAATGGTCGGTCTGGTAATGGCAGAGGTCGAAGCAAGCCCCAGGCTTTGTCCGGGGAACTTTGTTTCGAGTACAGATGGGGCAGGAACTGACGTAATCCTTACAGTCCTTTTCCAAGTCAGGCCACCAAAAGGTGCGCTGCACCAGCTCTAAGCTCTTGTGGATTCCGAAGTGTCTGGCCAAGGGATGGTCGTGGCACAGACCTAGGATGGTTACTCAGACCTCCTTCTGGACAAAGATTTGGTGTCCTCTCCACAAAAGACCCTCTCTGACCTGCAAGGTGTCTCTGATAGAGCCAGGAGTTCCTGTAGAGGCCTGCTTTAGCTGCAGCAAAAGGTCTGTTTGTAGAAGCAGGAAGTTTCCGGCTGGCAGAAGAGTATCGGGAGCTGCTGGCTCTTTCGGATCTTCGAACATGCGGGATAATGCATCAGGCTTTATGTTTTTGGATCCAGTCCGGTACGTTATATGGAACAAGAATCTCCAGAAGAATAGTGGCCATTGGGCCTGGCGGGGTCTGAGACGTTTGAAAGATTTGAGGTATTCGAGATTCTTGTGATCCGTGTAGATTAGCATTGGGTGAGCCGCCCCTTCTAGCAGGTATCTCCACTCCTCCAAAGTGGCCTTGATGGCCAGGAGTTCTTGGTCTCCCACATCATAGTTCCTTTCAGCCAGGGGCAAGCTTTTGTGAGAAGAAGGCCACCGAATGAACTAAGCTTTTGAGACCCGAGCGTTGGGAAAGAACCGCCCCAACAGCGTTTTCTGATGTGTCCACCTCCAGAATGTAGGGCAGAGCTGGATCTGGGTGGCGCAGTACAGGAGCAGACATGAAGAGTCCCTTCAGAGTGGTGAAGGCGGTTTGTGCCTCCTGGGATCAGTGGAACTGGATCCCTTGCTTGGTGAGCTGGGTGATATGATGTGTGAAAAGTTCAGAATAAATTTACGATAAAAATTGGAGAACCCAACGAACCGCTGGACCCCCTTTTTCTTGGTAGGTGCAGGCCAAGACAGGATGGCTGACACTTTTTGTGGATCCATCTCAATGCCTCCCGGGGAGATGACCAATCCCAGAATCTTAATGCTCTGTCTTTCAAATTCACACTTCTCAGGTTTCCCATATAGTTTATGCTGGCGGAGACGACAGAGAACCTTCTTGACATGTTCCCGATGGTTTTCCAGAGAGGAAGAGAAAATAAGGATATCATCCAAATAGGCTATTACGAAAATGTCCAAAAAGTCCCGGAGGATATCATTAATAAAAAACTGGAAGGTTGCCGGGGGCGTTGCACAGCCCGAAGGGCATAACAAGATATTCGTAATGCCCAAATCAGGTGCGGAACGTGGTTTTCCACTCATCCCCTTCCCGGATGCGTATAAGGTTGTATGCCTCTCTTAGATCCAGCTTTGTGAAAATGGTAGCAGAGCGTAGGTGCTGGAAGAGCTCTGGTACTAAGGACAGGGGGTAGCGGTTCTTCACCATAATCTTATTGAGGTCTCGGTAGTCCACACACGGCCAGAGCGTGTGATCTTTCTTCTCTACAAAGAAGATTCCCGCACCGGCTGGGGAAGTAGATGGACGGATGAACCCTTTCTGCAGGTTCTCATCGATGTAGTCCTTCAGTGCCACTAACTCCTTCTCGGACAATGGGAAGATCCGTCCAAACAGAATTTCTGCCCCAGAAGGAGCTCGATTGGGCAGTCATAGGAGAGGTGCGGAGGGAGCGTGTCCTCTCCTTGCTTGCTAAACACGTCCAAATATTTGTGGTAGACTTGGGGTACTTTCTGATGGAAGTCAAGATCAGAATCCAGACACATCAGGTTCGGGGAAGGCAGGGCGGGCGTGGGGAGGCAGTGTTCCTGGCAATAGGTGGACTGTAATTGGAGTGATCCGGAACTCCAGGTGATCCTAGGGTCGTGGGCTTGGAGCCAGGGCAGGCCTAGGATGACCGGGAACAAGGGAGACGTGATTGTGTCCAGCCGTAGCAGCTCACTATGGTCAGAGAGAGTGGTGGCCAGCAAAGGTGGAGTCTCCTTGGATACCAGTCCAGACTTGATGCGAGACCCATCGGCTAGGAACACAGAGAAACTTCGCTCCTTGGGTTGGAGCAGAATTCGATGTTTGGCTGCAAAGTCCAGATCAATGAAACAGCTACAGGCCCCTGAGTCCACAATAGCCGTGACAGAGACTGACCTTCTGGGCAGTCGGAAGGAGATGGGAAGGGCTAGGTGGCCCGGTTTGGCTATCAGTAATGTCTGTCCCATGGAGGAGCCGCAGAACCCTTTTGGGTGTTTGGCTGGGCACTCATGCACGTAATGGCCTGCTTCGCCACAGTAGAGGCAGAGATTGCCCTGGAGCCTGCGTGCCCGCTCTTCTGGGGAAAGGGAAGACCGGGCGGAGGCCTTGTGCGGTGCCGGCTTCTCCCGCCTGCGTTCTCGCAGACAGCGATCAATCTGTATGGACAGCTGGATGAGGCCTTCCAAGGAACTCGGGACTCCCATCCGAGCTAGCTCATCCTTAAGGCCCTCTGATAGGCCCAGCCGAAACTGGTGCCAAAGGGCGGCGTGGTTCCAACTGGTATCTACGCTCCAGCGCCTGAAATCAGAGACTTGGTCTTCGACAGGTCGGCCCTCCTGCCTGAGGGAATGAAGAGCAGATTCGGCTGTGGCGGCCCATAGAGGGTCATCGTACAACTGTGACATGGCCTGAAAGAAGGAGTATAGGGTCTCCACCCTTACGTCTTTGGTCTCCAGCAGATGATGGGCCCAGACCTGGGGCTGATTCCGTAACAGGGATATAACTTTGGTGGATTCCAACTGGAAGGTTAGGGGCTGGAGTGTGAAGTAGAGCTGGCAGGCATTGCAGAAGGCCTGATACTTGGACCGATCTCCGGAAAATTTTTCTGGGGTAGGTACCCGCAGCTCCAGAGCAGGCAGTGAAATGAGTCCAGACTAGCTGTGGTTGTAGAGACCTGGGTAGAGGTCAGGACTTGCTCCTCGAGAAGGGCATGTTTGCCCTGCAGGGACCTGATGGCCTGTGTGAGGTCCGTGAGGCGCTGGTTGACCTCAAGTAGGGCAGAGGCCTCCCTTGCAGACTCAGCCATGGTTGTCTGATACTGTTACGTACCAGGTAGTGAGTCTGATGGCCTCCACTACGACCCCGGTTCAAGAGACCACTGGGAGTGAGACAGCGGCCACAGGAGCATGGGGAGGTAAGTGTGACTGTGGTATTCCTGTAATGTCCACCAGCTGAAGGTCTGTAGGATTGCTGGTGATAGAGGGGACCTGCGGGGCAATAGATGCAGCCAGGAAGTAGCAATCTGGAAGGACTGAAGAAGACTTGCGGAGCTGGCAGTTACAGTGGTCTGGGTGGCCACAGTCGGGTGCCAGGCAGGTTCAGCAACTGACTGGCGGTGCAGTACAAGGGTGCAGGCAAGAGAATGGTCAAGTCCAAGCAGGTTCGTTAGCAGACTGGTGGCAGAAGTACAGAGGGATCAGGCAATCGGATGGTCGTAGGCAAGTCTGGGGTCAGTGCAGGCAGAGATCAGACAGAGTCGGGGAAGGCCGGGTCACAGGAACAAACAACAGGTTACGGGTCCCTCAGGAAACAGGTCACACGCTGTAGATCAGACAGCACTCGCTGCAGGGTTTGCTGGGCTGAAATAGAGCCGTTTGGCGCCGTTTCCGGTGCGGGCGCGCGTGAACGTGTGGGAACGAGCAAATAATGCAAAACAGCCCCATTTTGCAGGACTTTCTCTAACACGGAGGCTCTAATAGGCTTCAAAAACGGGTGGACTCTCTCTGCGCCCCGATCCCAACTAATTGTACATTTATTAATAAGTGCAGAGATAATAAATACATCCTATTGTATGTGCAGCTCTCTAGTGCAGAGATCCTATTGGATGCCTGGTGCTAAGGACGGGGAGACACAAAGAGGAGATGAGAAGGTTCCACCGCTGCTGCCCTACACTGAGGAATGGAGGAGGGTACACAGCGGAGGAGACAGCAGCCACCGCTCTACACTGCCCTATACTGTGGAGGGCACTTATCGGTAAGTGCCGCGCTGTTCAAATCGCAGGGGGGGTGGGGATGCATGACTGAGATCTGCGATGCCACACGGGGGGTTGGCCGCATGCTATCAGCGCTGCGAGTCTCGCGGCGGGGGGTTGGGGGTGCTGTGCTCTGGCTATACCCCTCCCTGTGATACTGGCTACATACCCCTCCCCGTGTAACTGGCTACATACCCCTCCCTGTGTAACTGGCTACATACCTCTCCCTGTGTAACTGGCTACATACCCCTCCCTGCGTGACTGGCTACATACTCCTACCTGTGATACTGGCTATATACCCCTACCTGTGATACTGGCTATATACCCCTACCTGTGATACTGGCTATATACCTCTACCTGTGATACTGGCTATATATCCTACCTGTGATGCTGGCTGTATGCTCTGTCCTGTGATGCTGGCTGTATACTGTGTCCTGTGATGCTGGCTGTATTCTCTGTCCTGTGATGCTGAGCTGTATACTGTGTCTTGTGATGCTGGGGCTGTATACTGTGTCCTGTGATGCTGGCTGTATACTCTGTCCTGTGATGCTGAACTGTATACCCTGTCCTGTGATGCTGGCTGTATACTTTGTCCTGTGATGCTGGCTGTACACTATGTCCTGTGATGCTGGGCTGTATACTCTGTCCTGTGATGCTGAGTTGTATTCTCTGTCCTGTGATGATGGGCTGTATACTCTGTTCTGTGATGCTGAGCTGTATACTCTGTCCTGTGATGCTGGGCTGTATACTCCTGACACAATATGTGGAATACAGGGGACTGAGTGGGTGGATTCTATAAGGGGTGGGACTTATGAGACGTGGGAGGGGTCAAAAAGAAAGGGCAGGGTCTGGCGCCCCCCATCCTAAAACTTCACCAGCCGCCACTGGTGACAACTACACATGCACACCATATCACAGACTACACTATCTGGTATAGTGCATGTGAGATAACAACAAGGGGACAGATATAATTTTGTCACCCGACTTTAGATATACAGTATATCTATATATGTAAAACATACAATCTATGGACAACAATAATAAACTATTAAATGGGAAGTAAGGCCAAAGCCCTTTTGGCCCTACTTCTCCTGTGAATCACAGGAGTGCACTTAGGTCTGCTATCCTGTGACCCAGGTTCAGCCCACAAAATCAATAAGAGCCTGAGCCAACCACTGCCGCCCCCTCCACAGCCTGGCGACTGACAGTCAACTCTGTGCTCACAAAAGACCAAGAACTGAGCAATTTAAGTCTTTGATCGCTCAGTTCTTGGTCTTAGAGGGGGACAGATGCAGCATCCGACCAATGCTGCATCTACCCAGGTGAGTATGATTGTTTTTTTTTATGAATCTCACACTTTTTTTTAACCATAGAAACACTTGTCTAATATCTCCAGGTTCTGTATTAGAGAAGACCCTGCAAAAAGGCACAGTTTGGGACTATTTGAGCGATCCCGCGTGTTCCCGCACGCTCCCGCGCGTTCATGCTTGTGCACGTGCGTGCGTACAAGTGCCCGCGCCGCAAAACGGCGCCAAACGGCTCTATTTAAGCCCAGCAAACCCTGCAGCAAGTGCTGTCTGATCTACAGCGTATAGTGTGTGTTTCCTGAGCAACCTGTATCTGATTATCTGTTCCTGTGACCCGGCTTGCCTGACTTTGCTGATTTCTGCCTGCACTGACCCCTGGACTGTCTACGACCACTCTTCTGCCTAGCCCTCCTGTACTTTGCCTGCCCGTCTGTTGACGACCCTGCTTGTACCCGACCATCCATCTGCCTGCTCCTCTTGTACCGCCCTGCCAGCCTGTTCTACGACCCGGCCTGTACAACCACTCTACAAGTGCACGAGTGCATCAACAGCCTCCTATCAACACCAGTGACCCAGTCCGACTCTCGTGTCACCCTGCACTCCTCCTGCCACCTGTCTACTCTACCAGGGGTTCCCGAGTCAGGGTCATAAGGGAAGTTACCTACTGCATAAGTCAGACTCATCCACCAGGTACGTGACAGTATCAGACAGCCATGCCTGAGTCTGCGCAGGGGGCCTCCCTTACTAAGGAACAGTGTGAGCAGGTGACCAGCCTTGCCCAAGCGGTGAGGGACCTGCACTCTGGCTACCTCTGGCTGGAGGACCAAGTCCGGGAGCTCCCTCAGCGTACCTTCATCACAGCACCCATGCAGCCAGAAGTACCCTTGCCCGAATGGTTCGCAGGGGACTGTAAGAAGTTCCGGGCATTTCGCTGTTCCTGTGAACTTTTTTTTCTCTGCAACCCAGTGTCTTCTCTCAGGAAAATACCAAAGTGGGGTTGGTCATCTCACTCCTCCTGGGTGAGCCACAGGCCTGGGCTCACCGCCTCCTGGAGTGCTGGGCGCCCGAGACCACAAGCCTTGCCCGATTCTTCCAGGCTATGGCCAGACTCTATGAGGACCCGCATCTAGCCTGCCTCTGCCATGCTCCATGCCCTCCAGCAAGGCCACCGCCTCCGCTGAGGACTATGTGGCGGAGTTCTGGTGCTGGAGCGCTGACACCGCATGGAATGATGCGACTCTTCGATCCCAGTTCCGGCTGGGGCTGTCCGAGTCCCTGAAGGATGAATTGGCTTGTGTGAGCGTGCCTCCAACCCTGGACGCCTTGATCAATTTGGCCATTCAAATCGACCGCCGCCTGCGGGAACGTTGTACCGAACGGTCCGGCACCCTCACGTCCTCTTTCTACTCTGAACTTGCTCCTGTACCCTGGCCGGCAAAGCCACAACACCCAACTCTCTCCTCTGAAGAAAGACAGAGACGATTGTACAACGGGTTGTGTCTGTATTGTGGAGGATCTGGACATTCAGTGCGGACCTGCCCTGTTAAGTCCGGTAAGGCCCCGCGTAGGAGGGGCACGCCACGCAACCAAGGAGAAATACTCGCCATGCCCGATCCCAAGACACATGCAGTCCTAGCCGTAGTCCTGCAACTGCCCAGTGGGGAGGTTTCTGTCTCCGCTATTATAGATTCGGGAGCCTGTGGCTGCTTCATGGACCTTGACTTTGCAGCCTTGCATCAGATACCCCTCAGGCCCAAGGCACATCCGATGACCCTTCGCCTGGCCGACGGATCACCCATCAAATCCAGGTTGATAACCCATGAGATCGTCCCTCTGCTGACCCGAACTTGCAACGGTCATTCTGAACTTCTGCTCTTTGACGCCATTGCATCTCCACTGTCCCCAGTCATCCTTGGACTCCCCTGGCTTCGGGCACACCGCCCTCACATCAACTGGGTCACTGGGAGCGTTCAATTTCCCTCAACTTATTGCCAGCACCACTGCTTCCCACCTCCGGCTGGATCCCTCCTAGCAGCCTCTTACCCGGACTCTCATCAGGACGCGGAAGTCCGCCTTGCTGTCCCTGCCGAGTACCATGACTTTCTTGATATGTTCAGCAAGAAAGGGGCGGATGCCCTGCCGCTACACCGTCCCTACGATTGCCCTATAGAGTTGCACCCTGGCACGAAGGTCCCATTCGGCAGAATCTACCCCCTCTCGGAAAAAGAGTTGGTAGCGCTTAAGTCCTACCTGGATGAGAATCTGGAGAAAGGATTCATCCGGCCCTCCACGTTCCCTGCTGGGGCCGGGATCTTTTTTGTTGAAAAAAAGGACAAGTCCTTGAGGCCCGGTATTGACTACAGGGATCTCAACAAGATCACTGTAAAAAAACGGTACCCTCTTCCATTAGTTCCGGAGTTGTTTCAACAGCTTGGCTCCGCCACCATGTTCTCTAAACTGGATCTACGTGGAGCATATAATCTCATTGGGATCAGGGAAGAGGATGAATGGAAAACGGCCTTCCGAACCCAGTTAGGCCACTATGAATATTTGGTCATGTCGTTTGGACTCTGTATTGCACCAGCCACCTTTCAGCACCTTGTTAACGAGATCTTCCGAGACTTCCTTGACCTGTTTGTGGTGGTGTATTTAGATGATATTCTCATCTTCTCCCCTTACCTGGAGGAGCACTGAACCCATGTCAAAAGCGTGCTAAGCCTCCTTCGCCAGCATGGCCTCTGCGCTAAGGCGGAGAAGTGTGCGTTCGAGTGCTCCAGCATCTCGTTCCTGGGGTTTATCCTTTCAGTTTCGGGCATCACAATGGACTCCCAGAAGGTCGCTGCAATAGTAAATTGGCCGGCACCCACTGACAAGAAAGCGGTACAACGCTTCGTCGGTTTTGCTAATTTTTACAGGAAGTTCGACAAGGGGTTCTCAGCTGTGATCGCCCCCATCACCCAACTGACAAAGCAAACTTCCCGCTTTCATTGGACTCCAGAAGCCCAAGTAGCCTTTCAGCAGCTGAAGGGGCTCTTTACTTCCGCCCCGATTCTCAAGCACCGGGACCCTACGCAGCCCTACATACTGAAGGTGGATGCTTCTGAAACGGCAGTCGGTGCGGTCCTCTCGCAAAGATTGGGGCCAAAAGCCGCACTGCACCCTATTGCCTACTACTCCCGGAAACGAACACCCCTGGAACGCAACTGCGACGTGGGAGACAGGGAGCTTCTTGCTATAAAATCTGCTGGAATTGCGGTATCAGCTGGAAGGAGCGGCGCACCCAGTCCTTTTTTTACTGATCATAAAAACCTTGAATTCTTGCGCACCGCCAAAAGACTCAAGCCCCGTCAGACCAGATGGGCTCTCTTTTTCTCCCGCTTCCAGTTGCATATAACCTACAGGCCAGGGTCAAAAAACGTGAAGCCAGATGCCCTGTCACGTATGTTCTTGGAAGCAGGGAACTCTCCGCCACCCGATACTATACTCCCAGCATGCAGCTTTCTGTTGGTCCAAGAGGGCCTCCTGTCTCAAATCAGGCGATCCGCTGTTGGGTCTTCCACCTCACCAGATCCCAGAGTGACCTTTCAAGATGGGCTATGGTGGTTCGGTACGAAAATCTTCGTCCCCAAGGAACTACGCCTGGCCGTACTGGAATTATGCCACGACCATAAACTGGCAGGACATTTTGGTGGGCATAAGATGGCAGATCTGCTCTCTAGATCGTTCTGGTGGCCATCAGATGACAAGGATTGCAGGGAATATGTGAGAGCTTGCCCCATCTGTGTTCGCAGCAAAGTCGACAGAACCAAGGCTTGGGGACTCCTGAAACCACTTGCCATCCCTGAACGCCCATGGTCGCAGCTCTCTATGGACTTTAAAGTGGAGCTGCCCCCCTCTGAGGGGTTTACAACCATCTTTGTAGTGGTTGACCGCCTTACAAAGATGGCACATTTTGTCTATGAAGGGCATGCTCTCAGCAGTCCAGCAGAGACTTTTGTTAAGGAGATTGTCCACCTTCATAGTCTACCAACCCACATCGTATCCGATCGAGGGGTACAGTTTACGTCCAGGGTCTGGAAGGCACTGTGCTCAACCCTGGGAATAGAATTGGCCTTCTCTTCAGCCTACCATCCTCAAACCAACGGTCAGACGGAGAGAACAAACCAGACCCTGGAGCTGTATCTGCGCTGCTACTCCTCGTTTGCCCAGGATGATTGGGTCTCCTTGCTGCCGGTAGCCGAGTTCGCCTACAACAACTCGGTCCATTCTGCCACCAACCAGTCACCATTCTGGGTGAATCTCGGCTACCACCCCTCCTTCCTTCCCAACGTGGTACCTGAGAGTGCCGTACCAGCGGTGCAGAAAATCACTGATTTTCTCGCAAGAAACAACCGGCTCCATCAGGAAACCCTGTCTCAGACACAGGAGTTCAACAAACGGGCCTTTGATAGAGGGAGGCAGGGGGAACTGGATCTAAAGCCTGGTGACCAGGTCTGGCTTTCCACCAGGAACCTAAGGCTCTCGTGCCCATCACGGAAACTGGGACCTAAATTCATGGGCCCCTTTCCAGTTAAGAGGAAACTCAATAATGTGGCTTATGAGCTGAATCTGCCCTCTTTGCTTCGAGTTCACCCGGTGTTCCATGTTACCCTGCTCAAACCTGTAACAGGGGATCAGTTCCCGGGAAGGAACACGGCCCCACCTGAACCAGTTCTTGTGGATGGAGGGGAGGAGTACGAAGTCAAAGCCATCCTCAATTGCAGGAGAAGAGGGGGTTTGATTCAGTGCCTTGTCAAGTGGAAGGGGTACGGGCCGGAAGAAAGTTCCTGGGAACCTGTGGGACACGTACATGCAGAGGAACTCCTCCGGTCATTTTGGAGGACTCCTCTGGATCTGAAGGCCCGGCTGGGCATCCGGGGGCTGCCCCTTGGGGGGGGGGCAATGTTAGCGAAGACCCTGCAAAAAGGCACAGTTTGGGACTATTTGAGCGCTCCTGTGCGTTCATGCGCCTGCGCCAGAAACGGCGTCAAACGGCTCTATTTCAGCCCAGCAGACCCTGCAGCAAGTGCTGTCTGATCTACAGCGTAAAGTGTGTGTTTCCTGAGCAACCTGTATCTGATTCTCTGTTCCTGTGACCCGGCTTGCCTGACTTTACTGATTTCTGCCTGCACCAACCCCTGGACTGTCTACGACCACTTTTCTGCCTAGCCCTCCTGTACTTTGCCTGCCCGCCTGTTGACGACGCTGCCTGTACCCGACCATCCATCTGCCTGCTCCTCTTGTACCACACTGCCAGCCTGTTCTATGGCCCGGCCTGTACAACCACTCTACAAGTGCACGAGTGCATCAACGGACTCCTACCAACACCAATAACCCAGCCCGACCCTCGTGCCACCCTGCACTCCCGAGCCACCTGTCTACCAGGGGTTCCCGAGTCAGGGTCATAAGGGAGGTTACCTACTGCATAAGTCAGACTCATCCACCAGGTACGTGACATTCTGGTCTGGGTGATGTACATTAATAACTCTGAGACATTAAACATAGCACCCACTTACAAACACAGACAGTAGAAGGCAGCAGATCTCTACACTACTGCCATTTTCTCAGCCTGTCAGTTGAAGAACCTTAATGAATACCGTGTGTGCATTTACACATGAATTTTTTTTTAACAATGAGAGGTGCTTTATTGATCATTTGGAAAGTAGTGACAGTACATCCGGCAAGGTATTTGGAACAATGCATGAGTTGAAGATACATACAATGAACAATATAATTCCACAAAGCAGCCATAGCAACAGATACCTGTCCTTTCACATTCATCCAGATTCATTGGGTGAGTGTATAATTCCCTGCAACATATCCACAGTAAAGAAGCAATATTACAGTGCAAGTGTGAGTTTGCAGTATAGACAAATCCCCGCCCAATTCCCCTAGGAGTCTAACCACGGAGTCCACACCTTGTCATACTTCCACGCGCAGCCTCTGTTCAAATATGTTATCTTATACATAGGTAGTGCTGCTGTCACCAGTGCCTCCCAGGAGTATATGGTCGGGGCAGAGAGAGAGGTCCAGGCCAGGAGAATGGCTTTTTTCACATAGAACATAAGGTAGGATATAAGTAGTTTAGTGTGGTGAGAAGATTGCTCATCCTCATGCACCCCTAGCAGTGCAAGTTCTGGTATTTTTTGAATGGACATCTGTAGTCTAGAGTTGATCTCCTCAAATATTCTATCCCAGTATTGACTTATAACTTGACAGTCCCACAGCATATGCATCATGGTACCTATCTGTACTTTACAGCGCGGGCAACCAGGGTCTCTGTCAGGGAAGATACGATGCAATTTTTGGGGCGTGTAGTGCAGCCTATGTAGGATCTTAACCTGAATAAGCTTGTCTCCTGAAGAAATAACCAACTTGGGCCCATTTACACATGAATTTGAGTCTGATTTGTTAAGAACAGAAGCTCATTATGAGATGTTGAGGTCTAACACCGCCTCCTGCCTATGCACCCTTGCATATAAGTCAGATATGTATGGCTGTGCATTAAAGTACATGTGAACCCTCATTGTGTAAAACAACCCATTCAGTTTCAAATATAAATGAAAGGCAAAACATTTGTATGTGTAAATATAAAGAACTTTATACATACCCTTTTTTTATATTTTTTATAAGTGATCACCCAATCTCTGTTTTCAGCTGCAATAGGGGCTTAGAGAGCTAGGAGTGGAGGCACAGCAGGATACCAATCTTCCCACTGAATGTCTGTGCAGGGGGGCATGTCAGCACAGGTCTGATTATTGGAGGATAGGCAGACTGAGCTCCCAACACAACCAGAAAACTGACCATGCTGGAATGGATGTGCTGTTATGCCTAGTGTGGTCAGTTTAAAACAAAAAAGCAGGGGAACTGGCAGGAGCACCAGCTATTTCACACAAAGAAAGAAATATTTGTATAATATTCTTTATCATGTTTCTGGAAACATTGTAAAAATACAATAGAAGAGTGGAATATGTTCTTTTACAATGATAAATAACATAACAAAGTACCGTATTTGCCAGTGTATAAGGCGACTGGGCGTATAAGACGACCCCCTAATTTTCCAGTTAAAACATAGGCTTTGGGCTATACTCACCGTATAAGACTACCTGTCACGTACCTGATGGTGGAGTCTGCAATAGCCGAGGACAGCCTCTCTTACAACCCTGACTCAGGAATCCCTGATATGGTAGACAGGAAGCTCAAGAGTGCAGGATGGCACGAGTGCTTGACTGGAACACTGGTGCGATGGTTGCTGGCAGGGCAGGTGTTGCAGCGAGCTGGAGCAGAGGAGACACTCCGGGAAACAGCTGGCAATTCACTCTGCAGGGCTGAACCAAGCGGATGATGCTGGACGAGAAGGCTGGAACAGACTGGAACAAGCAGCAGCCAAACCGAGCAGAAGCTGAAGGTATAAGCAGTGGAGTCATCAGACAGGAGCCGGGTCATCAACAGGCGGGCGGAGAAGTACCAAAGGAGCAGGCAGAAGAATCATCAGGACAAGCCAAAGGTTCAGGGCAGGCAGCAAGTAGCAGTGTCAGAATCAAGCCGGTAACCAAGGAGCAGGTAAATCAGAAGAACGGGTAACAGGATGCACAGGAACGTTGTAGACCAAACGGCATTGATCTCATGTCAAAGTCCTGTTTAAATAGCCCTCTTGGCGCCAAGAATCATCACGAACGGGGGTGCGCGCTTCCCGGTCGCGCGTGCGCACGAACGTTCGTGCCGTCCGTTCCTTCGTGTACGCGCCCGCGCACTGTGCTCCTTTGTGCGGCAATACGAGTTCTTCTTCTTTCCTGACATTGCCCCCTCCCAACGGGCAGCCTCCGGATGCCCAGACGGGCCAGTTTTTCACCGTAGGCCTCCGACGGGCAACCCTCCCCCGTTACAGTCCTTTCTTCTTCTTGAGCATAACGGCGTGTTTCCTCGTGTCACGCGCCCGCGCATGTGCTTCCTTGCCTGCCGTGCTTGCAAGCACGCGTGCGCGCTGGCCCTTCGCGCGTGGGGGCAAGCACTACTAAGAACCGCGGTTCTCCCGATAAATTTGTCCTGAAACTGTACTCTAGTTACGGCAAACCAGATGTTGCAAGGACACGTAGGACAATGGGCAAGAAGACTAAATGGACGAGGAACCAATGGCCGAACTAAGACTG
>BLSH010349834.1:652471-667405 GCA_018402905.1 Glandirana rugosa
AAATAAGATGAGTTAGTTATGGATGTCATAGAGTGTTTTCACTCATGTGGGGAATTTCACCAACAGTTGGGCACTCTTGGTGAAATTGTATGTCCATTCGGATCTTATTCCGAATGGACATCCACCTGACGTATATAGGGTTTGGACGTGCCATCCCCTCTATACGTCACAAAACGTACACGACTGCAGTACAGCCGTGTACGCGTCACTTCTTTGCCGGAGACACGGCAAAGAGGTGACTGGGACACGGGACTGATCGCCGAGGACGCACGTACGCGTCCTCACTACAGTACGCTGAGGCCGGTCAGTGTCGCGGTATCACCTTATTCTAGGCTTACCTGTATGTTAAAGTGGTTCTCACGGGTTGACAACCACTTTAAGGGGTGTACTCACTTTTGTGAGATACTGTAGGTATTGATTGAGTAGAATAAACGTTTAAACAAACCAAAAGGATTGGTTCTATTGGTTAATTGTCCTTATACTTAGGCGTACAGTACTGTATATCTTTTGGCAGAGTTGAATTCAGAATATTGCCAGAAAACATTTCATAAATCATTTAACATAAATAATTTAAAACTGAATACGTGCCTTCAGAAAGCTAAATAAGAATGGCCATATATAGTATATGAACAGCATAAATTAAACAACACCATGAAAAGTGACATTACTATAAAAATAGTTTTATTTAGATTGATTGAGTACTTTATACATTATACAAAACTCTTTTTTTTTCAATAATAATATATTTGGTCCTCATGGAAAAAAATGGAACATATTTCTTTTGTAAGCTGTTTCTTTCTAAGGAATATGCTATTGGTCATACATGTATTCATTTATTCTTGGTATAGTTGGTCTCACAGCCAAGAAATTTCGACTACAGTTGAGGCCCCTTATACCTTGTAAGTTGACTCTCACTTGTCTATGCTGTAGAAAGATATTAAATGTAAGTCCTGATCATACACAAACAAATAAAAATATGCGTTTAACGTTCTGGACCTGCCAGAGAAAAAGAAATCTTTCAAGTAACCATTCTGGTATAATAAAGTGCTTAGATACAAATGTTAACTTCTTTTTTATGCTTTAACGTTTGCCATCTTTAAGGAGTTTTCAGCTGGAGTCTTGTGTTATGTATTCCCAACATCTGAAAAATAAATGTTGAGTGTAAAAAACCTGTAACAGTTTTCAATCTGCTGATTAAACATTATTCAATTTGATGTATATTAACATTCAATAAATTTCCTTATGACACACTTAATTAGTAGTCAATATTTATTCAAGTATTGTGACATTATCATTGAAAATAATAGTACTAAAACAAGACAACATTTGGCAACTTTTAATTAGAATTACTTAATTAGGATGTTATTATTATTATTCTACAATTATATGGTTGCAGTGCTGTAATTCATCCTGATATTGATACAACAGAAAGATATTTGGTTACAGTATTTGTAGATACTTTATCATGTTATCATCAGATAGGATGATGAATGAATAAATATTCAAGCCAATAATATTGGCATAGCATAGACATGACAGGGTGGAGTTACGGGTTGTGCTGTCTGTAAAGTGTATTTAAACTTAAAATTACTCTAATTTTTTTTTAAATAACAAACATGTTATACTTACCTGCTCTGTGCAATAGTTTTACAGAGTGGCCCCATTCCTCCACTTCTCGGGTGCCCCGCCGACGCTCTGGGCTCCTCCTCTTCTCTATGTACCACCATAGGAAGCCACTTCCTAAGGTGGCACACCTGTGGGCTCGATTCTGAGCTGCGCTCTGTGTGTCTATTGGCACACACAGTGCAGCTCAGCCCAGCCCCCTGCTCCCTCATCACTGGATTTGATTAACAACAACAGGAGCCAAGTTGATGATAGTTGTCATGTAGTTCACAGTGATGAACTGAACTACCATCTGAGATATCCGAGATTTTGGAGCAGAATTGTCTGGTCACTATAGGAAGTTGGGAACTCACTGGATTTCTGGGAGCAGGGCCGCTGATAAAGCAGTACAGCCAGTCCTCCTGTACCGGGCCCCTGCCTTATCAGCTGAAAAGGGGGGCCCGGACAGCTGCCGAGCAGGAGAGCCGACTGTACTGCCTATGCTGACAGATTTTCATGCTGCACCAGGCAGTCAGGACAGACAAGGCAGAGGCTTGGGGGGGGGGGGGGTCACAGGGTCTGCCCAGCCACTTGTACCTGGCTGAGCTGCACTGACAAGTTGGCTGGCTTTGGTAAAGGTAGGCTGCAAGGAAGCCTAGGAGAGCAGGAGCTTATTCTACATTTTCTAGTTTTTTTTTTTTTTTTTTCCTATGCACACCATGGCCCTTAATGAAGGGTCTGTACTGAGATGGAGCTGGGAGGGTGGTCTGTGCTAAGGGGAGTTTAGGACTGTGGGGGGAAATCTGTAGTGGGTGGGGATTTAGTGCCTTTAGGGGGAAATCTTCATGTGGGGCTATGACCTTGGAGGGAAGATTTGTACTGAGAGGAGGGGGTTTGGTTGTCCTGAACATTCCCATGCGGTGTGATTTGGAGCCCATTCATTTGCATGGACTTTAATTCACACCAGAACACAGAAAAATGAGTGCAAGCACTACTTTTTGGTGGTGTGTTTGCAATTTGCTTTACAGGTGGTGTGAACAATACAATGGCACCTGTAGCAGATCACAAGGGTAGTGCTTTCCAGCAGTGTGGAAAACACACACAGAAGAATAAATACAAAATGCAATTCTAAAAAAATAAAATTAAAACTATAAAACATAATTAACAAACAATGAAGGACCCGTTCACATGTGCTTTGCTATCTGAAGAGCTGTCAGCATTTGCATTGCTCTTCAGAGAGCTTTTGACAGGTGGTAAGGAGGCATATTGCCTTCTTACCACATGTTTTAACCCTGCAGTAGCACACTAAAATTGTGTGCTTTGCATGCAGTTGCAGGGTACTTGCAGAGCAGCACTATTCACTTGAATGGGTCTTTTTCAACAAGGTATAATTTCTGCCATGGCTGTGAAGCACAGCAGCACTATTATGGCATGTGTACACTGCTAGCCACTGCCTTCATTGCTAAAGGGGATAGCAGTTTGGTGGGCAGTAAAAGCACAGCTCAACCATGTTTTTTTTACCACCCCCAAACTCATGTGTGAAAAAGCCCTAAGGACTCATTCATTCTAGTACTCTGGCCATGTGAATGAGTAAATTGTTCACACAGCTGGAGCTGCCTGTTACTCTAAGGCAGTGGTTCTCAACTCCTGTCCTCAGGACCAACCTAGGATCATTGCTCAGTTCATGGATCTACAGACCTCACTACCCTGGCATGGTTTCTACTTTTTCTTTGTATATTAGCCAGGACAGTTTAGTATTTTCTCTTTATAACATCTAACCATGAATTGATTGTACAGCTATGTATTGAGTCATCACTATGTTATCTTTTTAATATATTGGGTTGGCTACCACTGCTCTAAGCGGAGCCCTCACCATGCTTATTTTTAAAGAATCAATAAACTGTACCTTTTATTATTAATTTTGGTGTATTTCTTCAGGGAAGGGGGTTACCAGCACCACTAAAGTCCCATTGCTTCTTTCTTAGTTTCTTTTTGGTACCTTCACGCACATAGCTTTATTTATTTCAAAATACAGTTTTAGCTTTTAGATTTAGTATGAATTCTGTTGTGTTTGTGTCCTCTAATAATGATTTTAGTGTATTTTTTGTCTAAGTGTTATTCAATATTTTTGGGAAGGGGAGGGGCCCTATCAGGTAGACTGTATGCCCCGGAAGAAGTCCTCCTTGGACGAAACCGATAGGGCGGAAGCGTTGTCTACAAGTCGCCACTATTTTTACACAAGTTTTGTGTCAGCGTATTGAATTTGGATCAATGTAAGTGCATTACTTTTATAATAAATTCAAATTTAAACGTTATCACACTATTGTGATTCTCTCATCCTTACCGAGTGTACCATACTGGTGGCATATCCAGGAGGTGGTGTTAAGGACATCGACCCCTGTGGCTGAGTGTAAGCCAGATATCCACACAAGTGTCCCCTGACCCCCCGTAATAGGGGGTCCAGGGGCTCTGGTAAGGGCACATCGTGATCGGTGGAGGTGTTGCACGATTGGCCAATGGTGTGGTGGAGCACTACTGAGGACATTGATTTGTTTCTCACTAACATTTTTCACTGTGGACTTTTTTTCTATGTTTACAGTTTATATTTTTTATATTAGCACATGAATATTTATACACGAGCGCAATATATGTATGTTATTTTTTGATGTCTAGTGGTGGATCCACACTTTTTTGTTTGCAGCTGTGTGGTGTGTATGTCACACTTTTATAATAACACTTGTTAAGGGGAAGTGCAGGTCTCTATATATAGTTTCAGACTGTATGGGGCCCTGTAATTTCTAACAGCAGCCCTGTCTGGGAGGTTCATTAGTATATTTCTGTACTTGCAGCCATTTATAAGAGGCAAAACATAAGGAAAGGTGCATGTATTGGAGAGATGTATGGAATATGTGTTTGTCCAGAGAGGGCTTTGGTCCCTAAAAATATGCAGATACCTCTTTTCAGCAAAGAGGAGCAGAAGAAAAAAGAGCTGCAAAGAAAAAATAAAGGGAAGATAGTAAAGAATGTAGAAAGAGAAAGAAAATGGAAAAAGAAAATTCAAGGAAGATAAAGTATCCTGACTGTTCTCCATTCAGAGCAAAGCTCAGTGAAATCATTGTAAATTTTGTAAGAATAGGGTAATTAAGGTCTAACTGCATGTTAGGTCAAACAGTGTAATTTCAGGTGATTTGTCTTTAAATTGCCCCTGTCCAAAAAACTGCCATTAGATATAATATGCATAGCTCCCAACTGTCCCTGATTTCAAGGGACTGCTCTTGATTTGGGTCCCTCTTTCCTCCTCATCTGTCCTTCATTTTGATCTGATCGATATAATTGTATATAAAATGCACTTTTTATCTTTCAAAAAGTGTCTCCCAGTGCTAAACCTTTCATCCAATTTCTAAATTGCGGCATTTGTAAATTTCAAAGGCCATTCTAAAGGAATAGTAAAAAAGAAAAAAAGCACTTGGGATTGGGAGAATATAATTCTCCTTTAGGAGGGTGTGGCAGAGGGTGTGTCCTATGCCTAAATACTTTTGCTAATAGGTGTCCCTCATTTCCATCTCAAAAAGTTGGAAGGTATGAACATGCAGTATCCAAGCCCTAATGTTAAAGTTATATCCTGAGCCATTGTGAGAAGCAAAGCTCCGACACTTTTAGATAGTCTTGCCATATGACACTACCTCCCACCCAACACGCATTTATATTAAACCACCACTATGATGGGCTGCCTTTCTGGCCAATAGGAATATACAGAGAGCAAGAAGGGCCAGGCGACATTTGCTATTATCAGGAAGCGTTGGATTTAGTAATAAGAGCAGGGTATTGGATGCTGTTGCTGGCTCCCAGGAAATTGCACAAAGGACTGCAGTTCGTTTTTTGCACAGCATAGTACTGTTCTGTAGCTTAGGCATGCTGTCAGAAGGATATGCTTAACTAAGAAATCCTCTCATCCCCTCCTAAAGACTGGGCTGTACAGTGCCTTGAAAAAGTATATAAACCCCTTGAAATTTTCTACATTTTGTTACAACCAAAAACGTAAATGTATTTTTTTGGGATTTTATGTGATAGACCAACACAAAGCGGCACATAATTGTGAAGTGGAAGGAAAATGATAAATGGTTTTCAACAGTTTTTTTTACAAATAAATATCTGAAAAGATATTTTTCTTTCACTTCACAATTATGTGCCACTTTGTGTTGGTCTATCACATAAAATCTCAATAAAATAGATTTACGTTTTTGGTTGTAACATGACAAAATGAAAAAAAAAATTGAGGGGTATGAATTCTTTTTCAAGGCACTTTATGACATCTTTTTGGCCTAGGCCAAAACCAGAAAGCAACTGAAGAAATGTAAACAAAAGAAAAACAAGAAAATATAATATACCTTCCTATATATTTACAAAGTCTAGTAGCATAAGGTTTAACCACTTTCCACCCGGCCTATTGACAAATGATGGCCAGGCAGGGGGGGTCATTATCCTGACTGGACGTCTATTGACGTCCTCAGGATAACCTGCAATCGCGCCGATCGGTGGTGCCGTGGGTCACTCTGACCCACCGAATTACTGACCGAGGTAAAAGGCTTCCATCGGAAGCCTTTTACCACATGATCAGCCGCAACCAATCACGGCTGATCACAGTGTAAATAGGAAGAGACGTTTATCGGCTTTACCTCTGCTCAGGTCTGCAGACCTGAGTAGCGGAGAGCCGATCGGCTGCTCTCCTGATGGGGGGGGCTGCGCTGAACGTTTATCAGTGCAGCCCCCCTCAGGATCGCCACACTGGACCACCAGGGAGCCCCCCCCAGGGACACCATAAGGACCACCAAGGAGACAATCAGGAGACTGCACAGGGACCACCATGGAGCCCCCACTAGACCACCAGGTAAGGGCAATACAGTGTACTGTAGGGATGGCACTGTGCCCATGTGTGATGCCTGCCAGTGCCATCCCTAACAGTGCTATATGCAACAGTGCCATGTACCAGTGCCCACCTGTGCCGCCTATCAGTGTCCACCTGTGCCATCTATCAGTGCCCACATGTGCCACCTATCAGTGCCCACCATTGCCACCTATCAGTGCCCAGCAATGCCACCTATCAGTGCCTAGTGCCACCCATCAGTGCCGCCTATGAGGGCCTATCAGTGCCGCATATCAGTGCCCATCAGTGTTGCTTATCAGTGCCGCCTATCAGTGTCCATCAGTGCTGCATATATGTGCCCCATCATTAGTGCAACCTTATCAGTGCCACCTCATCAGTGCCAATCTGTACTGCCTCATCAGTCCCCGTCAGTCTAGCCTCATCAGTGTAGCCACATCAGTGCCTGTCAATGATGGAGAAAATGTACTTCTACAAAGTTTTGTGACAGAAACAAAGAAAAACTTTTTTTTCAAAATTTTCGTGTTTTTTTTATTTGTAGCGCAAAAAATAAAAACCGCAGGGGTGATAAAATACCACCAAAAGAAAGCTCTATTTGTGGGAATAAAATGATAAAAACTCTGTTTGGGTACAACGTCGTATGACCGCGCAATTCTCATTCAAAGCGCAACAGCACTGAAAGCTGAAAATTGGTCTGGGCGGGAAGTCTTCTAAGTGCCTGGTATTGAAGTGGTTAAAATAGTTAATGTTGATCAAGATAGTTTAGTTCCTCTGTAAGAATATGATGAGTCACGTCTGTTTTGACAGGCTTATTATTCAAGTACAGCAGGGCTGGCCAGCATTATATATGCTTAAGTATTACAGTTTATTGCAAACATTCTACCATTTTACAAAAGCTCTGGAAGTCCCCATCATCAGCTAAAGGAACTGTTGTTGTAAACAATGGAACGTTTGGGTTCTGCAAAAAAAGCTGCAGCTGAGGTTTCCCACTGTTGAATTTAATTAATTGCCAAAGGGTGGACAGCATATGATCTTGTTACTGATAAGAGAAGGGTGATAATGAACATTACTCTGAAGGAGAATTATGAAAGTACTGGGTGTATCCACGTTCTGGATAAGTAAACATCACAAAATGATAAAGGGTGGCTGTGCAGAAAGAGAATTTGAAATCCAGGTCTTTCAACCTGACCTGGTCACCAGGTATAACAGTTATGAATTATGCCCTATATATTTATTCCTCTGTAATGCACTGAGATTAGATTTAGTGATTTAGACTGGGAAGAATATAAAACAGAATAAGATCCTAGAATGATAACCATTTTCATGTCAGGCATTCTCGAGATCTGGCACCAAAAGCACTTTGAAAAAATGTATGGGAAATTTGTTAGGGCAGGGGGTTCCCTTAGTTTCTTGTGTAGCCAGGAAGGCAAATAGCTAAAACCAAAATTAGACCACAGAGAAAAATGTGATTATAATTAAAATAAGTTTGATAAACTTAGCAGCAGTATTTTTTGATGGCCATCATATTTATTGTAAACAGAGCCACTTTATATTTGATGCCAGTTGGATCAAAGACAAGGGTTTTACTGATAGGGCAGAAGGGAGAGGAAATATTGGCCCAACTTTTTTGGTCCCTCTGAGGATGTGAAAGGAAAATTGAAGAAGCCTACAAGGTTTTCTATAGCTGTATTGTGACTTTGAATGCCTTTAACCCCTTTCACTGCTGAAGCAAATTTTTTTTTCATTTTGATCACACATAAAATAAGCATTTTCAGCTAGAAAATAACTTAAAACCACTGTAGAAAACAAAAATGGGAGTAGCAATTTTTAGTGTTGCACAACGTGCAACTGTTTATCCAATCTATATTTTCATAAAAAATATACTGAATATACTGAAAATGTAATTTTAGTGCCCAGAAATACAATATAATCTCTATTTTGTATAAGAGGTTTTTTTTTCAAGTAAATAGAAACCAATGTTGGGTTTCAAAATTCTGTTCGGCTAGAAAGCTCCCTTTGGCAGGTAAGCTTGTCATAATATGCAAATATCTCATGCACGCTTGACAATAAGGATAAAACACACCTACCCCAATACAAATTTAGTTCCAATTTAACTGTAACAGTGAAAGTGGTGTATTCTGTCTAGTAGGGTTTAATAAATCTCAGGGCTGGTTGGAGAGAAATACAAATTCTTTGGCTATTAAAAGAGCTGCTTCATCTGTGGAATTGGACGTTTGCCTGAAGTTCCGCTTTAATAGCCTACCAGACCTGGGTTTGGTTTTGGGGCAGGTTTGCAAAACACTAAACTAAAATTTGGGTGCTGATTCTGAACCCCATTGAATTCAATGGGAGCCGAATATTAAAAAACACTAATGGTCATTTTCAAAGCAAATAGGTAAGGGGTTGCCAATTAAATGGCATGTGGGGCAGGGGCTGAATACTGCCCTAGGGAGCATGTATGAAAATAAAAAAAATTCCATTACTCATGCTTAATGTGAAACTTTAAAAGTGCAAAAACCCTTTAAAACATATGCCCGGGGGATGTCCTGACCCTTTATTACTTATTAATTACTTACCAATAACATCATGCTCAGAACTGTTTCCAGAATATTTGCTTGTAGCTGATGCAGAGTTGTCTATACTGAGAGTCTCACCTGGTTGTATGCTGTTGTATTCTGTAATTCTCTTTTTATAATGACCTTTGTGGTGGCCTAGGAAGGTATAAAAATGATAAATTATACACAATATATATATATACAGTATATATAAAATTACATAAATGAGTACCATTATTCATAGAATATACACCTTCTAAATGTAGCACCCTCCTAGTGTAGGGTGCTAGCTAAATCTAGTTTTTGCTCCTTCTGCACTCAAGGGAGCACTGATTGTTTGGTCTGGTGTGTTCAGGGTTTTACAGGCTGGGAGTTTGGTTGCTACCCCCTGCCTCTAGAAGAAGTTTCTAGAGCTTAGGGAGAGAGAATTCAAATAACCTGCCTGAATATTGATTGGGGCCTAGCCAATCCCTGGGGAGGTGTGCCAAGATGGTGGCTAATAAATAGTCTGGAGCCCTGGAGAGAAGGACAGTTTCAAGCCTCAGGCGGCTATTGCCCCTGAGGCAGCCTGTAAACTGTGTTTCTGTTCTGTGACATCTCAGTGGTGGTAGATCTGGGATCTGGAACTGACTGCTAGACTTCACAAATCTGATCTAGAGAAGGACTGTCTCACTCACTGTATTATATCCAGAGAAAGCTGGAAGGTGGCCGCTGTCCTGGGGACTTGTGAGTAATGACCCTGAATTGATTCCTGGTCACTCTGTGCTTTTGGGATATAAGTGACAGAGGAATGAGCCAGCTCTCATAGAGTCTCAGATACTGGCCATTCCCCATCCTCAGCAGTGTTCTGGTCTGTGAGCTTAGAGAAGAGTGCCCTCTTGTACCGTGCAGTGTTCTTGAGATTATACTGGATACCAATAGCTGTGCAGTGTGGTGCAGGGTTATCAGATGCCAAAGAGACTTGCCTCATGGTCCCCAGATGTGGGGTTCTAGACTTTCTAGTATTCACAGTTGCTTAAGGAGAAAGCTGTCCTCTAATTGCTAAGTACTAACCATTTTAGGGGTATCCCATGATCTCATCCCTCTCCTGAGTTTTACTAGCACTAAATACACATAAAGACAATCCCTAATGGCAGGAATACACGGTTAGAAAATCGGCCAATCGCTCGATAACTTTAAAGTGATTGTAAATAATCACCTTGTAAAACAGCCCATTCAGTTTAAAATATAAATAAAAGGCAAAACATTTTTGTATAAATATAAAAAAATATTATAAATACCTGTTTTCCCTTTTTTTTATAAGTGATCACATTCCCCCTGTTCTCAGCTGCATAAGAGCTGGAGGGAGGAGAAGCAGCAGCACACTGAGCTTCCCAGTGACTGGCTGTGCAGGGGGTGTTTTATGACAAATCTGATCATTGGAGGAGGGTACACTGAGTTCCCAGCATAGCTAGAGAACTGACCATGGTGTGTTCTCCTGCTTAGTGTGGTCAGTTGTTAATAGGAAAGCAAGGGGGCTAGCAGGAACACTAGGGATTTCACATAAAGGAAGCAGTGCAAAGATAACAGGATACTTTCTCATACAAGTACATGGTACAGAGGGCACATATCAGGAATATGAAGGGTTGGGGTAACATACATTTTTATGCTGACGGTTACTATCCATGGTGCTGAAACTATGTAAAAACCCTGTATTAGTACCAAGTATGGCAAATGCTAGCAGCATGTCAACAAACAACCGCATGCCCTGATTCTCCCAGAATTCACCAGCCAGGCTAGAATTCTTATATCAAAGGAGCAGCGAGCATGCAGCCCCCCCCCCCCCCATCTTTACCCACTATGCTGATACTACTGCACATGTCCATCAGCATTGAGAGGCTGTTTTCAGAGGGATCAAACCTTCCCATAGACACACTCCTAAACCTTGTGGACAGCCTTCCCAGAGCTGTTATAGCTGCAAAGGGTGCGCCAACTCAATATTGATCCCTACGGACTAAGACTGGGATGCCATTAAAGTTCATGTGTGTAAAGGCAGGTGTTCCAATACTTTTGGTAATATAGTGTATCTTATGTCAACGCAATTTAAAAAAAGCAAATGTTATGGCTACTGTCTTGTATTCTCAAAAAATGTGTCCATTGAAACTGTATAATAAAATTCACTTTCAGAAGTAAATAGCAAATATAACAAATACCATGGTCACCATTCTTTTGCTTTGTATGGTTGCCTTTTTTTATTTTTTTTTTCAATAAGAAAATTTTATGTGAAAAAAACAAATATCATGATTATCTTACCGTATAAAAAGACCAAAATGGGAATTGATACAATTAGTAACGTTATAATAACAACTGCAGATACCCATTCATGCTGTCTTTCATTGCTGATTTCTGAAACAGAAATGTAAGAGCTATAAGGCTAGGTTCACACTTGAGTATCTATAGTTAATACATCTGTCATGTGTTTTATGAACTCATTTTTGAAAAAGATTCTATATCAGTGGGCTCCCGGGAGCCAGTGCAGCCCTTTGCTTGCCTTCATCCAGCCATTGGGGCACTATTCCTCCCACTGGTACTAGACACTAATCTGCCAACTGACCTCAACAATGGGTCACCCTTTTCGCCCACTGACACCAATAGTGGAGCATTATACCTCCCTATGATACCAAATGTTTTGATGTTTACTCCCACTGATGCCAGGAATATTTCCACTCTCACTGGCCACAATTCGTCCCTCCTAAAGTCTGAAGGACAACAAAATGACCCCTGTTCTATATGAATCAGTGAAGGTATGTGCTAAAATGATTGTGGAAGCAAGGTAAAGCTGACTGTTATATTGTAGCAGAGTAGTGTACGTCTGCTCCAACAGGGGGTTATGGCAAAAAAAAAAAAAAACACCATGGGTTCATTAAAAGATAGATCATGGAAAACATGGAAAAAATGTATTAAGGAGTATTATATATATATTTCTTATTATGTTGATTTTATATTTAGATTCTGAGCAATCAATTCCAATTTAGTTTGAGCTCAGACTGCTATGTCTAAGACCCCTTTCACACCAGGGTAAAATACCGCTAATTTACCGCTGCTTATAGCGGCGCTTTGGCGCCGCAATTACGGTGGCAGTGGTGCGTTTTTAACCCCCCCCCCCACAAGGGGCTAAAAAGGGGTTGAAATTGCCAGTTAGCGTCGCTTCCGAAGCGGTGTTCAGGCGCTTCGGGAGCGCTGCCCCATTGTTTTCAATGGGCAGGGGCAGTGGAAGAGCGGCTTCTTTTCTTACCGTCCCGCAAAGCACTCGGGCTTTCACACTGGGGTGGATGGGGTGGGAGTTTTTCAGGCGCCTTTCAGACGCTATTTTTAGCGCAAAAGCACCTGAAAAACGTTCTGGTGTAAAAGGGGTCTTAGTAAAGTGTAATTTCAATAAATAAAACACTTAATGTAGATTTTGTGGAAGCAATAGTCAGATGAATCTTGTAAGGAGCTTCTTTATTCCTTTCCCTACATGTCATAGCCATATGTTGTATGTAGAAAGATTCTGGTAACCATAAGTAACATTTGTGTCCTTGTAAGCAGATTTATTGATCTACCTACAAAAAGGATTTTTGCATTACAAAAAAGTTTTATTGGATTCTTTACAGTCTTCAAGAGAGTATACCATGCCGCATGCCCCATCTTTGCCAATCCACAGTGCAGCAGTGGGAGACAGGTCTTAGTGTGTGTTTACAACTTAGTATTTCTTGCAATTACTCCAGCAGTCAAAATGTAAGGCATGGTCTGTACATTTTTTCTGCTAATTAGTTTGTTTAACAAATCACTTCTGCAATCATAAGCCTTTTATAAGGTAATGTGCGTCGCATATGTACCCAGTGAACATAAAAAATGGAAAGGTGTGCATACCTGGGAAGATAAAATACTGCGAAGATGAATTTTGTAGTGCGTTATTCCAAAATATGCAAGTGAACGTTCTGTTAGCTTCAGAAGAGATTCTGATCACACTGGTGATATTAAATAGTCCTTCAGCAGTGAATATATAGCTAATATTGTTGATTGCACTGATATTCCCACCATTACTTAGCCACGTGACCTCAGCCTTTGGATATCCCACAGACTGACAGGAGAGCTCCTTCATTGCCTGTCCTGAGGATGTGACCACATCTGCGACCTTTGTGTTTATTTGTTTGTATGGAGCTGTAGAAAGCATAGAAATGCATTAGGAAAGAAGTCTGTAAGAAATCAAGATAGCAGGGCTACAGTACTGATAAAAATAAGTAAATGTAGATACAGTAAACAGACGGAAAGCGGTGACAACATTCTCAATCTCAACCAACCCCTAGGACCTTGGTGCACTTTGACAAGATATGCCCCTCTACATACCCCAGTTCCAGTCTGTGGTTTTGTAACAACCAGTTACATAATTTCATACCGTTTTTAACTAGCTATGCGCATGATACCTATATAGTGATTGGAGGAAATAGTGACCCGTATCACAACATTTCTTTGCTGTAGTCTATTGATTTA
The DNA here is from genome assembly GCA_018402905.1 of Glandirana rugosa. NCBI lineage: Eukaryota > Metazoa > Chordata > Amphibia > Anura > Ranidae > Glandirana > Glandirana rugosa. Next base: position 666,023 of record BLSH010349834.1, read on the forward strand.
AACAGGAATGGTAGCAAATGAAGTAGGCTGTAAGAAGCCAAGACATCCTAGATGGGAATTTACACCTTTCTTAAAGTGATACTAAAATCTTTGTTTTTTTTTGTTTAAAAATAACAAACATTTCATACTTACCTGCTCTGTGCAGTGGTTTTGCACAGAACATCACAGATCCTCCTCTTCTTGGGTCCCTTGCTGGCGCTCCTAGCCACTCCCTCCTGCTGAGTTCCCCCACAGCAAGCAGCTTACTATGGGGGCACCCAAGCCGAGCCCAGCCGCTGCTCTGTGTCCATTCAGACATGGAGCCGCGGCTCAGCCCCAACCCCTCTCTCTCTCCTCATTGGCTCACTGACTTTGTGTGTCTCAGACAATCAGGAGGGACAGACAGCCGAGTCGTCACATGCCTGATGAAGGGGTCCTGTGTGGCTCCAAAACAGTTCCAAAACGTTGCTTTTTGCTGTAACGATGTGATCATTTTATTAAAGTTTGGATTCGTTTGAAGATCCCGGTGTGCTGGTGACACTACTTGCTCAGACAGCCCAGTCCCTCGCGTAACATTGCTGGATCGAGATGGAGCTCAGGTAAGTATTAGGGGGGCTGCTGCACACATTTTTTATCCTAGTGCATAGAATGCATTAACATAAAAAACCTTCTGCCTTTAGAATTTAGATAAAATGATGCCACAATTGGAATACTGCATGACAAATAGATGCTTTATTGTGCTGTATACAGAAAATGATTGGAATAGACATTACCTTGTACTTCCAGACTGATTTCTTTAAAGTCTGATCCTTGAGACGCTATAATGCACAGATATTGTCCTGCATCAGTCATCTTTATATTACTGATCCTCAGAATGGTACGGCCATTTTTCAGTTCATCTGATAAGAGGGTCACTCGACTTCTATATTCTTTATCTTGTAGAATTTCAACATCCTTTCCACTGGAATATTTTGCAACTTCTGAACTGCTCCCTTTATGTATGCTGTGTTTCCATATAACAGTCATATCCTCAAAATTTGTGATGTGTTTTACTGTAAAGAGACACTCCATAGCGACTTCGCCTCCATACTCAGCTGTGTAGCTGGATTTTATGGTTTGCACTGTAAGCAGGCCTGAAATACAAAAATATATGTGTGTCAGTATATGTAATATGTCATAATGATTTCAACCAGATTGCTTCTGGGAAACAATCAGCTGAAAAGCTTACAAATATGTTTTGATTACTAACATAGGCGTGCGCACATAGGGTGGAAGGTGTGCCTGGGCACACCCTAATCACCCTGTACTGTGCCAGAGAAATGTCATTTTGTGTAGTGTTTAAAACTCCTATACTGACAATATACCTTTGTGTCGTATGTATTTCCCTCGTCAAGTCTTCAACGT
>BLSH010349834.1:675432-695021 GCA_018402905.1 Glandirana rugosa
ACGAGGGTCGAGAGAGGAGTCCTCAGTTACCGACACAGGACACTCCTCTCCTTGTCCCAGGAGGAGGAATCTCCATTGTGAGCTATTGTATCAGCCAGTTGTACCACCAGTGGCTTCCTGAACTTTCTACTTGACTCAGTTGATTTTTACATTTAGTTTTGTTGAACTTGGTGGTGCCTGCAGAGCTAACCATGGCTTAAACTTTGCCAGATTCAAGCTAAAGAGGTTCTAAAGGCAGAACATTTTTTTACCCTAATGCATTCCCTGCATTAAGGTAAAAAAATGTCTCAGTGGTAGTATCGCCACCTCATTCCCCTGTATACTTACCTAAGTGAGATCTTGATCCAGCGCTGTGCCCATCTGCAGAGGCACTGGTCCCTGTTCCTCTCCTCACAGGACACAGCCATTGACTCCTGAGGAGAGAGCTGGGAGCAGGGCCAAGCCAAGCTGCGTTTGTCTATGGACACACACAGCCCAGCTCGGGGGTGATTTTGCACATTAGTCCCCATACCAAATGGATTGCTATGGGGCAGACACAGATGGAGCAAACAGCGCCAATGGGGGACCCCAGAAGAGGTGGTTCAGGTCACTCTGTGCAATATCTTGCACAAAACAGGTAAGTATATCATGTTTGTTATTTTAAACAAAGAAAATCAAGCCTTTACAACAACTTGTGCACACAGTGTGCCTGCCTAATTCATATCTCAGTTTAGAAGATTCTGCAGATGAGCCAATTAACCCTTAGTGAGTGCAGCTCCACAGCAAAATGTACTTTTTCTTCCTACATAAATATTTCTGAGAAATTATTTTTCTGTACAAAGTTCCTATTTTTTTGTAAATTGTTTACTGAAAAAAACAGCTTAGTCTGCACTGGGAAAGTACAAAAACCATTATTTGGATGTAAAGAGTTACCAGTAGTATAAAAAAGGAAGCAAAATAGCAGTCAGCAAATTTGTGCAAAATCCTAGTTATAATATAAATACAGTTGGCACCCTAGGGATGATAATGCCCATTTTTATTTTTTTGGTCTGCCATGGGAATACTCCCAAAAATAAATGACACTCAACTCCAGATTGACTGGTATTATCCCTTCTGTAGTCCACTTTGGAACCAAAAAATTCTTTATCCCAATCAGGGTAAAACCCGAAAATGTTTTGGAAGAAATGTTACTTGCAATATGTATCAAAGCCACGCCGGCACAAAGTAGTCTAGCATCGGAGTTAAAGATGCCTAAGGGTGTTTCCTCCCCTCAAACAGGGGCTCATTAAGGGAGAGTGGTGAATGTACTGGTTGGAAAAGCTTGGCCAATCACAATTTTTCCCTAATAAGCCAGAGCCATCTGTGTTTAGAATTTGCCTAGGCTTAAACATGAATATCTGTCTGTGTTGACTGCAGAAATGCTAGTTCTTGTCCACCAACCCCAAGGTTGCCACCTCTTGGTGCATGAAGAACTGTATGAAGAAGAGGGGTGTTTTTTGTAAACTAGGTATGGTTCAATAAGCGTGGGTAAACCAGCGTGATTTCATTATAATAAACACTGTAGAAAGAGACAGGTTTTCATTGTTGCAAGTCAATTTTTTTCTTATCCTTAGGAACAATAGCTTATAACTCCTCAGTCTACTTTTGCAAAAGTGCACATTTTAGCACCTTTTAAAAATGGAACTAAAATTATGTTTCTGGTACAGTGCATGTTAAGGTTACAGATGCAATAAATGTGATATTTCTAAATTGATGTATTAAAAAATACAGCACCACAAAAATGAACAATGAAATGAAGGAAATAAAAAAGTTAACATATGAATAGTAAAAAAAAATATCTCAAAGGAAAAGGGTTAGTATGAGTTAATTTGAATAAATTAGTGTTAAGTAAAGGTTAATATGGGGTAAATAAGAACAACTGTTTTTCAACTGCAGGTTTGCTGGAATTGACATTTGTGACATTATGAAATGCGAGGTGATTGATGGGCGTTATGTTTTCACCTCGTATGCGTTCATTTGCAGGAAAAAGGTGGAATCCGATCCGGGTTTTACCAGCCACCTTGGCAGGGATGAATTTGGACCAGATTTTGGAGTGCACTTGTGTCCACCAACAGGTGGTATAAAGGAAGCAGAACTGGAGCAGAGAATTGCTCTTGGCCTGGGACTCAGGAAGCCAAAAACCCGAGAGAGCTGCTGAACTGAAATTTGCTTTGTAACTGAAACAAAAGGTTTGCATTATCTTTGTTTTGTGGGTGACTGGGAGAAGCCCTTCACCTCTGAGTTAGGAACCTGGAAATGTTTTGTAAGCGCCTGGATAGCAAGGATTTATTTTCTGTTTTGTTTGTTTGATTTTTTATGCAACCTTTTAAATAAAACTGGCTACAAGCCAGCTTTTAAGAAACACCTGCTGTCTGGACTACCTTTTTCCCAAGGAAGGTGATCCCCACTTGAGCTAACCCCCCACACATTATATGCAGATCAAAGGAGGAAGTCTTTCTGAACATTATAGCTACACTGTATTTGTGAATTAAGCCTGCAATCATTGTTTTTAGGCTTTATTCATACAGTCTGTAGCCAAAAATCATTGTAGCTATTGTTGCAACAGTTTATAAACAACTGTGTTTCTGCTGCATACATACATCACAAAAACAAAAGGCATTGTAAGGATATTGTTACAATATATTTATGAATGATGTTTGCAATGCAAGTTTACAGGCTCCATTTACATAGAGTCAATGATGGTACTTATGCAAGGAGCAAGGTCTATGATAGCGCTGTGAGAACAGACATAGAGGGAAGCCAACTGTCTGCAACACAGTTGTTAAAATTTACTAGGATATCACTTAAAGTAGAACTAGAGGAGAAACCTTTTTTTTAAATTTTGGATACTGTGAGGGAGAAGTATAACACCTGTCAGATTTTTTTTCATCATCTGTGTCCCATTGCAGGGGCATGCCTTCACTTCCTGTCCTATAGCCAAACAGGAAGTGAGGGGAAATGCCTGCAAATTAAAGGAATCACTTGGAGTCCCCAGGTCACAAGAACTAGTGTCCCCATTGGAAGATTTATTATTACTTTTATGGTGACAACCCAAAATTTGGGATTTTCTATTACTTTCAATTATAATGGTAAATAAGACAAATATAGAGGGTAAATCTCCTGGGAGCACAGACAGCAATAAACTGACAGGTGCTCTAATCCCTCTCAACTGTATCCAAAATGAAAAAAAAAAAACAATTGCCTTTAGTTATACTTTAAAAGGCCAGTAATGGAGTTTCTTCCCAGTCTGCCAATTGTCTGTCTATTATGTTTACTTATTAGCTTTGATATTTTATGGGTCATTGACAAATATTTTAGTCCGGAAGTTAGAGAAAAATCAAGAGTCCTTATGCCTATATTTGCACTAGCATACTGACTCATAGAGTTCAAGCCACAGAATTCATATTTTTTTTTTACTTCAGCAAACACTTATCTACGCCGCACTTATAAATATATGTGTTGATGAATATATAGTTTCAGATAACTAACTTAGCTTTCCTCTTAAAGGTCTGTTGTTTTTGGAAATTGTGCCTGTGTTGAAGCACATGTTTATCTATATCACATATACCCCAAATATAAGATATTTTTGACGATTGTATATATTCTTCATTAGGCATTCTCTGTTACAAGATCACGCACCTATAATAACAGAGACAAAATGAAGGTCCCAGCCCAAAGTAAAATATATTAAATTGATTAAAGGCATGTTTACAGAACATTCATCAACACATGTGTCCTATTTAAAAATGCCTAAATAATGTTAATAATTGATGGTTAATTTGCTTTAAAAAAAAGTCTCTGAGAAGACAGTCTCCTAAAAAATAGGTTTTTGCTTACTATTTTGGTATATGAATTAATGAATTAAAAAAAAAAAAAAACCTTCATTTTTAGTCAAAAATATTATACCATGTCCCAGAGAGAAAACATACAATGCCACATCACAAAAATATAACTAGAACAGCAAGGAGGAAAAAGACCATTTCAAAAATGTGGGACTTTGTATAAATGTGAGGCAACACAATTCAATTAAAAATCATTTTATCATACAAATCAATAAAAAGAACCAAGGTCATTTCATGACCACTCCTATATAATCACAATCATTATTATAAAAAACACCATAAAAAACAGGTGATAGCTTCCAAAATTGATGCAACAAAATTGATGGAACAGGAGAGGATGCGCTGGCCCTTTAACAATTTTATCATTGTGTTACTTTATCACATTCCGACATCAAATATCTTCTTCCTTGGGGAGACCACTTACTTACAGGTGCAAGGGGTGGCAAAGGAAAAATGCGACTGCGTCGATGTACCTTCTCCATGTTCTCTTGTGGCATGGGTACATCGACGACATGCACGTCATTTGGACCAACCCTTATGATAAGTTGTTGAACTTCATGTCTTTCCTATCTGGCAATGAATTTAATCTGAGGTTCACGACGCAGGCTAGTAAACAACAGATTTAATTTCTTGACGTATCGATTGTGGTTAATTCTGATGGTTCATTACCCACCTCCCTATATCATAAAGAGACTGCGGATATTATGATTTCATATGCCAAAGTGCTCATCCTTCATACGTAGGAACTGTGCAAAGTAGACAGATTTTGAAAGAGAAGCGAAAGCACTTAGGGACAGATTGCTGGCCTGTGGGTACAGCAAAACATTGCTTAAAAATCTTATAAAAGGGCTAAAAAACAGAGGAGAGAGGAAATCATTTTCTGTTCTAAACCATGCAAGAGCACCACAAGGGTGATTACCTGGCTAAGTGGCCATCAAGACCTGTTTCATCAAATACGTAATTGCCATTTTCTTACTGTAGATGAGACTATTTCCAAATATGTTCATACCCGTCCCAAAGTTGCATTTTATAAGAGTAAATCTATTGAGGACAGACTGGTTCACAGTCACTTTGGATCCCTATGTATGATGGAAGATACAATAGGGATGGTGGCCACTTTCATGTGTGGGAGGTGCAATCAATGTCCATGGATACAGGAGGGGAACTTTTCACCCTCCAGAGAGGAGGCACATTAAGATCTAAACACTATGCAGATTGCCAGACTGAAGGGTGATATATCTTATGATGTGTACCTGTGGTGCTTTATAAGTCAGAAAGACTAAAATAACTTTTATCTGACGGGTACAAAATCATGTTTACTATATAGATGCAGGATTATTGCCCTTGCCCATTGCCCTTGATGGTGCAGTGTTTGTTAGCAGCGCTATCCGGGTGTGGGGGCATGGACACATGCGTGGTAGCTGGGAGTCCCTCGCGTCTGGTGGGACAATTTAGGAGGGAGGCAGCAGCCGCTATAGTGCGCCACCGTGCAGACTGCATATGGGAGGATGTCATGCTTATATATGTAAACTCATACATTATCTGCTGTTTAGCACTATGGGTGGCACTATGAATGGCTCTTTTTTGGGGGTGATATTGGTTGTGTTTTGTATCAAAGGTAGTATGTGGGTTCCAAGTGAGGTGAGGTATTTACTTTGGGGGAGGTAGTCCATGGAGGGTTGTATGTCTGGTAGTGGTTTAGCAGTGCTGTGGTTTAGGGGTGTCCTTTTGTTTTTAGTGGAATGGGGGGAGGTTTGTCTAATGTAGGTAATAGCAAGTATCGGGTTATATGGGTGACTTGGATTGGATATATAAGTTGTTGGTGGTGCTCTGAGTGATAGAGGGTGGGTGTATGTTTGGGTGGTGTGTGTGTGTATACATGTGTGGTGGGTGAGGGTGTGGTGCTGTTGTATGAGGGTTTGGTGGTGATAATTTGAGATGCGGTGGATTGTGTGTTGTGGAATGTGTTGATGGGTTGTTTTGAGGTGTCTGTTCTTAGAATATGGGGTTGGGGAGTGGTATGTGGGTTTGTGAGGGTTGGTTGGTGGGGGGGGAGTGTTGGATGTATTTTGATGTATATCGTCTGTGTGGGTTTCTAACTATAAATAGTTATTGATGATCTCTATCCTCTGTTGCAGGTAATATTGGCTGTTTTGTAGGTGGATCCTTGAGGTATTTCATACTTGGAGTTGCGACGGATTGGTTGGTTGTTGCCTCCATGTAGCATTCCCTTGGAGTACAGCAATTCATGCAAACCTGGCGTAAAGTGGCATTGTAGTAAGCCTATGGTTACATACATGCCAATATGTTCCTTTTGTGTATTTAAAGCGGAGTTCCACCCTAAAGTGGAACTTCCGCTGGTTGGATTCCTCCCCCCCTCAGGTGTCACATTTGGCACCTTTCGGGGGGGAGGGGGAAGAGGACACCTGTCTTTAGACAGGTGTCCTTTTCCACACTTCCGGGAGTTCTGGCCGGCGGACGCGGCCGCTGACGTCAGAAGCTGGCTCCCTCCTCCCTGCTCGCTCTGCTACTGGCCGCCTGGCCAGTAGCAGAGCGTGGCAGAGCTCGCGCATGCGCGGTAAGGTGCCCGGCGTGAAGCTGTACTGCTTACACGTCCGGGTTCCCTTACCCGTGATGGAGGCGGCTGCACCCATCCCCCGATCCGAAGATCGGCGGCGGGTGCCGACATCGCTGGAGTCCAGGACAGGTAAGTGTCCTAATATTAAAAGTCAGCAGCTACTGTATGTGTAGCTGCTGACTTTTAATTTTTTTTTTTAGCCCGGACCTCCGCTTTAACTACTTGCCTACTGGGCACTTATACCCCCTTCCTGACCAGTCCAATTTTCAGCTTTCAGTGCTGTCACATTTTGAATGACAATTGCACGGTCATGCAACAATGTAACCATATAAAATTTGTATAATTTTTTTATCACACAAGTAGAGCTTTATTTTGGTGGTATTTAATCACTACTTGGTTTTTTATTTTTTACTAACTAAATGAAATAAAAAAGACTGAACATTTTGAAAAAAATTACTTTTTTTTTGTTTTACATAGTTGGTGTAAAATTTTGCAAACGGGTAATTTTTCTACTTCACTTATGTGCGCTGATGAGGCTGCACTGATGGGCACTGACAGGTGACACTGATGAGCACTGATAGGGGGCACTAAAGGGCACTGATAGGTGGCACTGATAAGTGGCACTGATAGGTGACACTGATGAGGAGGCACTGATGGGTGACACTGATGAGGAGGCACTGATGGGCACTTATTGGCAGCACTGATGGGCACTGATTGGCAGCACTGATGAGCACTGATTGTCAGCACTGGTGGGCACTGATTGTGAGCCCTGTAAATGTTTTTAAACCTTTCAGATGCTCCTGTGGTATCCCTGATGAAACAGCAGTTAACTGTGAAACACGTTGGAATAGATCAGTGGAATACAATAGCATCAATGGTGGTTATTATGATGGTGATTGTGGTTATATAGGATTGGTAATCAATGACCTTAGCCTTTTGATTGAATTGCATAATAAAAATTATTTTTAATTGAATTGTGTTGCCTTGCTATTTAATACGGAGCCTTTAATGTCTTACATTTTGAAAATGGTCTTTTTCCTCCTTGCTGTTCTAGTTACCTTTATTTTAAAAATGTGTGTAAATATATTAATTGCTTAGCATTTTTACTCCTAAACCAGGGAGTGTGGTGCACATCTAACTGCTCCCCCTAGGTGGGTGGCACATAATCCCAAAGCTGGCCCCTTCTCTCCTGGACCCTGGAACCTGGTGTTTCTCAGTATTGGGCACCGGTGCTTTGAGAGAGCTTTTTTGGTGACATCCCTCTAGAAGCACGTACCCCCTAAATGCTGAAGGACGCGTAGGGTAGTATTATGATGGCAGAGGGTTATGTATAAAACACAGATTGAATTCTATTCATAGGAAATCTATGCATTACATAATGTAATCTAGCGCCCCCATAGTGTAGGTGCTTTTACTTTGTAGATTTTTGGTAGGAGAGGAAAAATCTAGTCAGGCCTGACTGTAAGGGCAGGCCTGAAAGTTTTGATCTGGGCTGGGGAGTGGCTCAGGGGAGGGGCTGGAGATGGAGGGAAGGGACACTTCCTGGAGATTTCCTCCCCTTGAGAAGTGAGATGGATGTGAAGGTGTCACTACCTGATGTAGGACAAGGAGCTCTGACTAATCCATAGGCTGGGTTGGCAGGGGCAGGCCTCTTTAAATACAGCGATCTGCCAGCAGGTAGCAGGAGAGTTTGGGTGGAAGAGAGGAGGATGTAGCTGGAGTTGTGGATCAGGCCTTGCCCGGAAGGGGATCCCCAGGCTGGGGGGGTGAACCTGAGACCTGGGGTTCAACCGGGAGTGGGAGTTGGCGTCGGCTCCTGGAGTGGCAAAGGAGAAGCAGGACAGTAGCTGAGTTCTACATGGAAGGAGACTCTTTAAAGAATCCACCATATAGTCGGTGAGTGGCGGCCCCTGGGAATTGGATGAGAAGGCTGAGACAGTCTGGGATGAAAGCGTGCAGTCTGTGGAAGTTGGGAGGAACCAACCAAGGGGAAGGAGAGCCATTAGTCCGCAGGACAGGCCGTATGGGTCTGGAAGATGGATGGACTGGGAGTGGTAGTTCATCCAGGGCCCAGCTAGCACCAACGTACTAAGCTACACAACAGAGAGTCCACGGTTTCAGGGAAGGAAACCTGCGATTCTTACCCACAAAGGGTGGTTCTGAGGCCTTGCTTGCGGCTGCAGCGGGCTTCACCATGTGCTAGCTGTGGTGAAGAGGAGGTGTCATCGAGGTCTGATAAATTTCCTTTCGGACCAGAGAAACAAGTAACGGTCAGCAAGTAGTGTGCTGGAGAGAGGAAAGGAGAAGAGTAACGGTCAGCAAGTAGTGTGCTGGAGGAGAAGAAGTGTATATACCAGAGGTGTGTATAGTAGGTCCCATGTTCAATAATCGGGCATCTCACAGTCATCCCTAATCCCTATCCAAGTTCAACCCCTAAGGCCTCATACACACGGACGTTTCTTGATGCCGGCGTTTCCTGGCGTTTTTTGCAGCTCTCCATGTTAGTCAATGGCCCCTTAAAAACGCCAACGTTTTTGAGCTGTAGATAGCGTCGGCGTTAGTGAGCTGAAACTAGAACCCACGGCCAGCGCGTTCTGAGGCTGTAATGTTTTGGCATTTTTTGACGCAGACGCCGCAAAACGCCAACAAACGCCAACTAACGCCATACCGGCGTTAACCAGTGTTTTTTGACGCCGACAATTTTAGGTTGAAAAATAACAGAGGGATGATTTTTTTAAAAAAACGCCTATTGACGCCGACACTCACTAACGCCGATGCATAATGCCGAAAAACGCCAATTTTTTTTCCTTGACGTCAGGCCCGACGTTTTGTTTATTTTTTAAGAAACGTCCGTGTGTATGAGGCCTAAATAAAACAATAAAACAAAGTACCGGCCTGTTCAGTGACTCCGGGTGTGTGGAATTCGTGTAATTGAGGGCAGGTGGACCACAACTATCAGCCACTCTTGAGGGAGCACATGGCTACAGTAATAATCCATCATCTCAGCCTAGTAGTTAACCTTTTAAAAAAATGCTAAGGGGATTATAACACTAACACTTTTACAAACAGGGAAAAATGTGTATCTGTTCTGAGCAGAGGAGGAATTACGTCTGTAAGTATTCAAAATTTTCACAGCTGACTCAGAACTTGAGCAGCCCCTGCCCTAGACTCAATTTCCACTAATGTGCATGATAATGTGGGTTTTTTTGCATGTAGTGTTAAGGCAGCTTACTCAGTTTGAATGAGCCCTTAATAAGCTTAAATTGCACAAAAAAAAATGCCTGCACTTTGTTTTGGGCAATGTTGCACACCCCATAGTGCCTTCACATCTGCTTGTTGGGGTGTGCTTAATACTGATCTAAGCAAAAGTTGTCAGAATGCAAGAGACATATGTAACCTTAGTTGAATCTAGTGTCCTTTTTGTATTTCCTCTGTATCTGTGCAGTAATCCGGAGTGAAACTTTGCTTCTGTGCAGGAGCTTCCTGTAATAAAGACCGGTACCGCATGCTCACTCTCATCATGTAGGGCAGGGGTCTCCAAACCTTCTAAATAAAGGGCCAATTTATTGTCCTTCAGACTATAGGGGCTGGTCTGTGGCCAGCGGGAATGGAACTTTTCCTGACATCAGTTTGTGTAAACCACCACATTTGGTATTAGAAGAATCGTGCCCCATTGTTGGTATTATTGGGAGGAAGAGTGCCCCATCGCTGGTGTCAGCGGGAGGAATAGTGCCCCATCATTGGTATCATTGGTAGTAATAGTGCCCAATTGTTGGTGTCGGTGGGAGAAATGGTGACCCAGTTTTGATGTCAGTTGGCAGAATAGTGTCTCATATCAGTTGGAGGAATAGTGCCCCAAGGGCCAGATACAGGCAGCCAAAGGGCCGTATCTGGCCCCCGGGATGGAGTTTAGAGACCACTGATGTAGGGTGATACTAACCCTTCCTGCAGTTTTTGACAGGCTGCCTGTAGTGAGTGGGGCCTGCTGGGTCACTCTTACATCTCTGCTCTCTGCACAGGTTATGTGCAAGAGAGTTACAATATAACTGCTACAAGGTAAAAACTTGGTTTGCAAAAAGTGGATCAATATCCTTTCAGCTATTGAGGAATATATTAAAATTAATATTTTGAGTTCAACTTTAAGGGAAGGCATGTTGTATTATAGCGTATGTGTGATGGAGTACCATGGCAACACACTGTAGCATGCATGCTTGTTAATGAATACACAGCGATTTACTTTGCAAGGGAATTTTCCCAAGCTTAGAGAATCTGCTAAGATTTCACTTTGTATTGAATACCCATTCAGGTTCATGGCTAGCGCATGGTTGGATGATAGACATCATCAGAGCTTCACCTCTTTCACTAAGCTCTGGGGAAAATTCCCTTGTAAAGCCTTCATGGAAAAGCTTGCAGCACTACTCAAAGCCGAGGCTTGAGTGTCTCCTTGCCGGTTCACTAATCCAGGAGTGTCAAGGTATTGTGCATAAGACACCGCTCAAACCAGCCCAGTGCTTGCAAAAAAGTGTGGACTCAGGCAGCACTGTTCCAAAAGAAAGGGGAGCTTGGTAAGGGGCCTATTTGCCTTTAGTAAATCAACCCATTTATCCCATCCCACCTTGAGTTTGGGCTACTGGTCCTTCAGCGGTCAACGGCCATGCAATCAGGTTACCTCAGTGAGTGAAAGAATTATAGAGCTTAGTGATCACAACGTTCTGATTTCTAACAAATGGGAAGTCATTGGCCTGCAGAGCCATGCACAGAGAGAAAAAGGGCGCTAGTTGCTTACATTTACACATGAAGTGCTCTACATCAGATTGAGTGAAATGTGAACAGTTACAAATACTCAGCCTCCATCTAAAGATCTTTACAACTTGTAGTTCTTCTTAAACTCAGCTTATCCACAAGAAAATCATAGGAGCCAAATTTAACAAGTAAAAACAAGTGTTATTTAAATAAATGGCGATAGGTTTAGCATCAGCAACACAGAGTATTTTCTGTTACTCTTATTATTTGTCTATACTTTGGCTTTAAATATTTACTGAAGAGGTGTGTAAGGAAATAATCTTTGCATAGGGGAATACAGAAAGACAGAAACATTGTTGTCTACCGAGAACTGTTAAAAAAGTAACATTAATGAGCGTGACGTCATGTGTACTAGTTATATATATGTCAAATTCTTTTAGCTGAATGCAACATTTTACATTTGACTGGAATAATCTAGGCCACATTTTTACCTGTATATATTTTGTCCTCCTCCAGCTTCCTTCCTTCCTACTCATGTTCATTCATCCACCCATGCTACAAAAAAATGAAGCCTAGATCTACTGCATATCACAGGCGAAAATTACATTTTTACTAATAAGCAGGCTTTAAAATATTATACTTATAAATATTACAGACTTAAAAATAGTAAACTTTTTGTGGCAACTGAAAATGGAAAAATGATGTTTGGCTTAGTCGGAAAACCTGATCACTGAGCTGCAACCTGTCATAAACCAAATACAGAATTAAATCAATGTTCCACATGTCAGTGAAGTCACGGTGGTGGCTGCCTCATCCCTATGTATTCAGTTAGAAAGGAAATAGACCCCCTTTAGTGGGACTTTGGTTAGGCAGCAAACCACCACACTTAAATCAAATTTTGTCAAAAAATATAATTTTATTTTAAAATAGGGTTGACTTGTATTGAACAGACCCTATGCGACATAAAATTGAATCATGTCTCTATATGACGGATCAAGTGATCAAAAAAGTACATCACAAGGTTGACCATAAATGAATATGTGTACATAGCTTAGATGGTGATAAGAAACATTCCGTTGTCCAGGAGAGGGAAGATGGTATTTGGTGTCCCAGTGTACCATCTTCCCTCTCCTGGACAACAGAATGTTTCTTATCACCATCTAAGCTATGTACACATATTCATTTATGGTCAACCTTGTGATGTACTTTTTTGATCACTTGATCCGTCATATAGAGACATGATTCAATTTTATGTCGCATAGGGTCTGTTCAATACAAGTCAACCCTATTTTAAAATAAAATTATTTTTTGACAAAATTTGATTTAAAGCGGTTGTCTACCCTTTTTTTGTACTTTTACCTACAGGTAAGCCTAGAATAAGGCTTACCTGTAGGTAAAATGAATATCTTCTAAACCTGTATGGTTTAGAAGATATTACCTTTCTAATGTAATACATCGTTACGGCGCATGCGCCGTGTATGTTCCGGCGCATGCGCCGTGTATGTTCCGGCGCATGCACCGTATATGTGTCCCGGCAAAAGCCGGCATTAGTTCTGGACCCTGCCGGGGAAAACGAGCCCCGCGCGCATGCGCGGGAGTGACGTCTCGCGGCTCCGGCCAGTCACAGCGCCGGAGCCGCGTATCCAGAAGCAAGATCCGGGTGAAGATGTCCGCTCCCACGGAGGGGACCGAGCGGCTCGGTCGGATCTTCGTTTTCAGGTGAGTATTTCATAATGAGCTAGTATGCGGTGCATACCAGCTCATTATGCTATTATCTTGCAGGTTTTTATTTTTAATATATTTTTTTTTTGAGTAGACAACCGCTTTAAGTGTGGTGGTTTGCTGCCTAACCAAAGTCCCACTAAAAGGGGTCTATTTCCTTTCTAAACCAAATACAGGGACTCCCATTGCTGAGCAAGAGTTGGGTTCAGTGACTCGAAGTACAGAATTAGGAAGGTATCAGACAAGCATTTTCAAAAGGAGGGGTCAGTATTTATTTTATGAGTGGTATCCTTTAATTATGGCAGTTCACAGAATAAGTTAAATGCAAAGGCTCTGCTGAGTTCTGTGTTATTTCTCTTGTAGATTTTGACAATCATGGGGTTTTTTTTTTGCTAGTATTATATAAAACAGGTATTAAATAAATATCTATACTTATAATGAGTTCTTCAAATTCTGATCTAAGGCTATGTTCACATATATTTGGGTGCAGTTTCCATTCACCGGTTCAGGTGTGATTCAGGTGCAAATTTGACACTGAAATCGCAGCTGAACCAGATTCGCACCACAACTTGCCTGCATATACACTATGGGGGTTATTTACTAAAGGCTAATCCACTGTGCACTACAAGTGCACTGCAAGTGCACTTGGAAGTGCAGTCGCCATAGATCTGAGGGGAACATGCAAGGAAAATAAAAACAACATTTTTGCTTGCACATGATTGGATGATAGAAATCAGCAGAGCTTCCCCTCATTAAAAATCTTCCCCTCAGATCTACAGTGACTGCACTTCTAAGTGCACAGTGGATTTGCCTTTAGTAAATCAACCCCAAAATTACCAAAAGTATTGGAACACCTGCCTTTACACGCACATAAACTTTAATGGCATCCCAGTCTTAGTCCATAGGGTTCAATATTGAGTTGGCCCACCCTTTGCAGCTATAACAGCTTCAACTCTTCTGGGAAGACTGTCCACAAGGTTTAGGACTGTGTCTATGGGAATGTTTGACAGTTCTTCCAGATGCGCATTTGTGAGGTCAGGCACTGATGTGGACAAAAGGGCCTGGCTTGCAGTCTCCTTTCTAATTCATCCCAAAGGTGTTCTATCGGTTTGAGGTCAGGCCATTTAAGCTCCTCCACCCCAAACTCGCTCATTCATGTCTTTATGGACCTTGCTTTGTGCACTGGTGTGCAGTGATGTAGGAACAGGAAGATGCCATCCCCAAACTGTTTCCACAAAGTTGGGAGCATAAAATTGTCTAAAATGTCTTGGCATGCTGACGCCTTAAGATTTCCCTTCAGTGGAAACTATGGGGCCAAGCCCAACCCCAGATAAACAACCCCACACCATAATCCTCCCTCCACCAAATGATTTGGACCAGTGCACAAAGCAAGGTCCATAAAGACATGGATGAGCGAGTTTGGGGTGGAGGAACTTGACTTGCCTGCACAGAGTCCTGACCTCAACCCGATAGAACACCTTTGGGATGAATTAGAGTGGACACTGCAAGCTAGGCCTTCTTGTCCAACATCAGTGTCTGACCTCACAAATGCGCTTCTGGAAGAATGGTCAAACATTCCCATAGACACACTTCCAAATCTTGGGGACAGCCTTTCCAGAAGAGTTGAAGCTGTTATAGCTGTAAAGGGTGGGCCACTCAATATTGTACCCTATGGACAAAGACTGGGATGCCATTAAAGTTCATGTGTGTATAAAGGCCGGCATCCCAATACTTTTGTAATATAGTGTATGTGAACACATGTTATGCAAATTGGATGCGGTTCAAAACGCATCAGATTTACATATACAGTATCTAACAAAAGTGAGTACACCCCTCACATTTTTGTAAGTCTTTTATTATATCTTTTCATGTGACAACACTGAACAAATGGCACTTTGTTACAATGTAAAGTAGTGAGTGTACAGCTTGTATAACAGTGTAAATTTGCTGTCCCCTCAAAATAACTCAACACACAGCCATTAATGTATAAACCGCTGGCAACAAAAGTGAAATGTCCAAATTGGACCTAAAGTGTCAATATTTTGTGTGGCCACCATTATTTTCCAGCACTGCCTTAACCCTCTTGGACATGGAGTTCACCAGAGCTTCACAGGTCGCCACTGGAGTCCTCTTCCACTCCTCCAAGATGACATCACAGCGCTAGTGGATGTTAGAGGTCTTGCGCTCCTCCACCTTCCATTTGAGGATGCCCCACAGATGCTCAATAGGGTTTAGGTCTGGAAACATGCTTGGCCAGTCCATCACCTTTACCTTCAGCTTCTTTGGAGTCGTTATCATTTTGGAATACTGCCCTGTGGCCCAGTCTGCAAAGGGAGGGGATCATGCTCTGCTTCATTATGTCACAGTACATGTTGGCATTCATGGTTCCCTCAATGAACTGTAGCTCCCCAGTGCCAGCAGCACTCATGCAGCCCCAGACCATGACACTCCCACCACCATGCTTGACTGTAGGCAAGACACACTTGTCTTTGTACTCCTCCCATGGTTGCCTCCACACACACTTGACACCATCTGAACATACAAATAAGTTTATATGGTCTCATCTGACCACAGGATATGGTTCCAGTAATCCATGTCCTTAGTCTGCTTGTCTTCTGCAAATTGTTTGCAGGCTTTTCTTGTTCATGATCTTTAAAAGAGGCTTCCTTTTCCTTCTGAGATGACAGCCATGCAGACCAATTTGATGCAGTGTGTGGCGTATGGTCTGAGCACTGACAGGCTGGCCCCCCACCCCTTCAACCTCTGCAGCAATGCTGGCAGCACTTATACGTCTATTTCCCAAAGACAACCTCTGGATATGTGCACTCAACTTCTTAAGTCAACCATGGCGGGCCTGTTCTGAGTGGAACCTGTCCTGTTAAACTGCTATATGGTCTTGGCCACCCTGCTGCAGCTCAGTTTCAGGGTCTTGGCAATCTTCTTATAGCCTAGGTCATCTTTATGTAGAACAACAATTCTTTTTTTCAGATCCTCAGAGAGTTATTTGCCATAAGGGGCCATGTTGAACTTCCAGTGACCAGTATGAGAGTGAGAGCGATAACACCAAATTTAACACACATGCTCCCCATTCACACCTGAGACCTTGTAACACTAACGAGTCACATGACACCGGGGAGGGAAAATGGCTAATGCTGAATTGATAGTTTTATTAACTTTTCTCTTTTCCTTTGTTACCCTGGAACTACTGTAAGATACCTGTTTTTATTACTTCTACACATTCTGTTCTGGGGACATGTACAATTAGAATTATATCTCTGGAATGTATTTTGTTGTGAAGTAAAAAAACATAATCATTTAAAAAAACCTATATATACAGAACTATTAAAAATAAATACCACAAGGTGATGGTGCCTAAAGTGAACACTAATCATAACACTTATATTTCTAACTTTTCTAACATTCAAAACTTGAAATCTCACCTTTCGTCCTTTCACTTTCCAGACAGACTGCATTATTCTTTTCTTACTAAGCTAGCTGAAAAGGTAGATATATATACTATTCATGAGAGCAGGGGAATTCATGAGAATGTACAAGTAGGAAGAAACCTGATATAAATTTACAAACTTCCGGATTGTAATCAGTTTCAGTAATATAGTGATCTCATGACAAAATCTGAAAGCACATTTATCAATATCATACCAGATCATATTTGGGCAGCAAAAAACATGCACATCTGCCAACTGTGCCTCAGCTGTTATGTGGTGCTACAGCATAGCACCAACACAGTTAATGTATACATTTTCTGACTCTCCTAGATCTGAATATTACCTAAAAGGGATAACCCATTAAACTAAAAGTGAGTTATGCTTTATTGTACAGGGATGAAAGAAATAGTAGAAAACAGTAACCTAAAACTACAATCATATTAAACTTTCTAAGTCAGCTATCAAACAGATATGTCAATTAGAAGTTAATTAAACATTTTTGGCAGGAATAGACAAATACTAAATAGGATTGTAGCAAAATAAACAAAACCAGAATTTTTAGTCCAATCTTATTTTTATACACTTTTATAAGAAAAATGAACATGCCGATAGAACATTATTTGGTACATGTTATATGTCATATGTTGAATGTTCAATAGCATATCTTGTACAAGAATTCTTTCAAAGGCAGTAAGTGTTGACGTCAGTTTAGCCTTGTCTGGAAGGGAGGTTACAAAAGATGTGGTGGGCCAGTCAATTAGACCGTTTATTAAAATCTGTGGCATGTTGAGTGTCTTGGCTTGCGCCAACTATTGATGGGATGTTTCAGTCCATACCTCAACCATAAATGTTAGCATTGTGGGGGGAACATCAGATTGTCAAAGAATGGCATCATAGGGCCCATGTAAGAAGAGATGGGCAGATGGACGAGCGTGCATTCCCAGACCGCAAAGAGTTGTTTCTTATAGGTTGGAAGAGAAGGCATATTTCAATTTTGGATCCATCCATGGTGGGGCTCGTAGGTCAATGTAGTTGAGATATTATTCGATGGAGGCCACCCAAAGCTTAGTGTCTTGATGGCTCATCCTGTCTAATACTCTAATGAGTTCTGATGTTCTATAGTATAGAGCAATGGTCTCCAAACTGTGGCCAGATGCGTCCCTTTGGCAGCCTGTACCCAGCCCTTGGGGCACCATTCCTTCCATTGACACCAACAGTGGGGCATAGTTCCTGCCACTGACACCAATGATGGGCCACTATTCTTCCCACTGATACCAATGATGTGGCACTATTCTTCCTTCCTTCTACTGACCACAGGCAATATGTATTTTTTTTTACTCACAATGACCACTAAGTCTGAGGCATACATTACTCACACTGATGTTGGGACATTTTTTTTACCCCCACTTTCCACGATCTGCCCCCCCTAGAGTCTGAAGGACAGTAAACGGGCCCTTCATTTAGAAAGTTTGTAGACCCTGGCATAGAGCAATGTTTGGGGTGCCTGCTCCTCCTCTAAGTTTGGAGAAAGAAAATTATTTTAAGATGTAGTCTTGGAGGACTTGACCCCCTGATAATTTTGCATAATTATGTTGCAATTTTTGAAGGAACAAGCAGGAAACCGTAATAGATGGAGTTTGAAATAAGTATAAGATCCTAGAGGTGATGCCCATTTTTAGGATGTTCATTTTACAGAACCAGGAGAACCTTTCTTAGGTTTGAAGGTTTATTACTTAAGTAATGGTTGGTAGTTCAATATCAACAACTGAGACAAATCAGAGCGAATTTGACTCCCAAAGTATTTTAGTGATTGAGTGCATACTTTGAAGGGAAAATTGGACTGTAAACTACAATTTTTAAAATGAGCACAGAATAGATTCAGTACATCTAAAGCAAGATATACACTTTCAGTTTTTTTCTCCCTTTAAACCAGCATGTTGAGCAAAAAAATGATAGGGGAACTCCCCCCTGCCAGAATACACAGATCCGTGCTTGCAGCCATTAAATGCTGGTTTTCCAGTCTTTAGACCTGCTTCTGTTGAACAGCCAGCAGTACACACAGACTGAAAGTAGGTTGGTTCCTGCTGAATACCCTGCTTAAAGGAGAAGTATGGCCAAAGCTTGTTTGGCTGTACTACTCCGGTGGATCACAGGAGTGCAATTTGTTTTGCACTCCTGTGACCCGTTTTCAGCAGAGAGCGGGCCCCTTCCCTTGCTCTCCATCCTGAAACACCCCTCCCACAGAGAGGAGGGTGGGCCAACAAGTGGCGGGGGGATGGAAAGAAGGGGGAAGTGCGGCGCAGGATCGAGCCCCCACTCATGCCACCATAGGTAGCAGCTTCCTAAGGTAGCACATGGAGAAGAGTAGGTGTCAGGAGTGCCAGTGGGGGACTTGGGAAGAGGAGAATCAAGACTGCTCTGTGCAAAACCATTGCACAGAGCAGGTAAATATGACGTTTGTTAAAAAAAAAAAAAAAACTTTACAGTCACTTTAAAAAAATTAACTGAGGATAGACTTTAAACATAAAAGAAAATCCATAATGGTGTGGACATCTCATGTAAGTCATTTCATCTGATCATAGTCCTACATGGTAACTGTATCATCTAGTGGCCAAGACATATGAAGACATTTAATAAGGCAACGTGCACTGTATGGCGTAAGCTCCATATTCCAGGATGATAATATCCCTATATATACCCCCAGGGCCGCTGATAGGGGGGCCACCAGTCCTCCTGTAGGGGGCCCAGGCACACAGGGGGGCCCAAACAGGGAAAGGAGGGAAACAGTGTGGTCGGACGGACGCTGCCGGCTTCCCTGTCCCATAAAAAATTAACAAATTCTAAAAAAAATAATTAAAAAAAAATGTAAAATAAAATAATTTTAAAACATTTAACATTTTTTAAAAAAATTATAAAATGTCAATTTACAAAATTTTAATAAAATAAAATGTAAAAAAAAATTAATAAAAAAAATCTTAAACAATTAAAAAATACCCTGTCCCTTCGGCCGTCGCAGGCAGGCTGGTGTGACAAAGGGAGGAAAGGGACAAACCCGGGGGGACACACGGACCCGGGGGATGTCCTCCTGACCACCGGGGGGATAGTCGCCGGGACCCCCATATATATCCCTATAATAGTAGGACCTTATACCTCGAATGCGGTATGTCACGTGCAACGGAATAATTTACAGAAGTATACAGAACCGGTGATCTACTATGTCAATGGTACATCCTGATACTA
>BLSH010349834.1:695948-711333 GCA_018402905.1 Glandirana rugosa
TTGAATAGGAAATTATGTTACAAAGGGTTGGGTCAGGAGTTCCGTGTGGTTGTCCAGTACAAAAGTCCTAAAGGGAGTCTACTTTGTCGACACCATTAATGATTCCGTCACTTTGACTAGTTTAGTGGACACGTTTTATTACCTTTAGGACTTCTGTACTGGACAACCACACGGAACTCCTGACCCAACCCTTTGTGACGAAATTATGTGGATACCGAATGAGTTGTTTTGTAATCTTACTCGTTTAGTCTTCACGTTTATACACCGTTAATCTTTAGGTACAACACGATCAGGGTGGGATTATTTTGCACAGGTGATTTGATCAGTTTCACTGCCTTAGTAATTACCACAGCTGTTTCATCTGAGGGAAATCCTGAAAACATGACCTGTTGGTGTGCCTTGAGGACTGGGTTGGGAAACATTGTATTAAAGGATAAGTTCACCTTTCATAACATGTTGCATGTTACACCCATATTCAGGGTGTAACATGTAACTAAATCAGCAGCCCCCACACCCCCTCCCCCAGAGTGGGGGATCCTCTCCCTGCACCTGCTGTCACAAATTAAACAGAGTGCGGCAGTGTCATTCATTTACAGAGTTCTGTGAATGAGAGATCTACGAGTACCGTCAACCATTGCAGCTGCAGGCTTGTAGTTCTCAATGAGCTGTGTGAGGGCGCTGGTGAGCGCTCTCTTAGTTAATTGATTCTTCCTAGTCTCAGGTAACTGCCTACCTGTACAAGGTATGGGCAGACAACTACATTGACAGTCTGCATGAGCCCCGTGAATACTTTACAGGCTCCTAATAAAAAAATATAAGTACAATTTTTTTACCTGCAAAAAATTTGCATTTATTTATTTTTTTTTAAAGGTGAAGTTTTAAAAGCTCAAGTTGCACACAGACACATAAAATAGCTTAAGATAGCTGATGTTTATTGTAACCTCCTAGAATAGTTCATAAAATAAAGAGTGACACAAATATCTTCCTCAACACGTCTACATTTTTACAGATGCACATAGATATAAATAATTATGACGTTACATTTTGTTAACTGCCTGTTTTTACCTGCATAACCAGTAATTCAAGAAAAACCAAGCAAAAAGATATGTATACAACAAAGAATTTTGAGGGTTTTTTGACTATGACATTTTTAACTAGTGAGTTGCAAAGATTTGTTTTTTTATGTTAATAGCAACTTACCTTTTAAGCCTGAAGCTTTCGGCCACTTCGCAGACATGATCTAGTTCTACACTGCTTCTGTGCCAGAAACATATAATTATAAATGGGGAAGTCATGTTGCGTAATACAAAAATTCACAGGAAACTGTATGTCTCTTGATAGTAAATCAGAAGGAACAACTTCATTATTGAGACATAATGATAACTGAAGGGTTTTCCTTTAAAGGTACCTGATTTTCCCCAAGACAAGATTGCTCTCCAAATGAGAGATACTTTAGGATAATTATGAATTAAATGAACCCTTATGATTTATTACTGCAACACAGTCAGGCATACAGTACAGTAATAGATCTGTTATTTTACCTTATTTATTATTTTTATTTTAAAGGTCTGTAGCAAGGGTTAAAATACCCTGCACTGGCAGCACATAGGAGAGTCAGACCACTGCTCTCACACACAAGCAATGGCCTGGCTCTTGAGCGATCTGGCACCCCATGTTTTTTGGTAGTTTTGATGCATAGGATAGCAGAACAGGAAATCAGCAGTGTGTTTAAAAATACTACCCTGCACTATATCACCTACATATTAAAAATCTCCTTTATAACCTCCTACATTGCTAAGTGTTCTTCAAAAATACATAGTAACAGGACCATGGCAGTAGCACTTGATTTACACTGGCTTCACACCCAGTGCCGCTGATAAGGGGTTACCAAAGGTTCTCCTGTAGGGGGCCCAGGCCCCATCAATTTAACAGGGGGGGGGCTAAAAAAAGGGAGCAGCTTTATGATAACTTATAATATGCAGGCAATATAACATTTCCCTGGACCTCATCATTTCATCGGTGGGACCCAGGAGGTGGTAGCAGAGCAGGGACTCTTTTTTACATTTCCGGGTGTAGGCGGCTGGTGCGGCATTTGCTGACTTTACAATTCTGGTCCCCTGGAGGAGTGGTATGCATGAGATGCTTGCCTGCCTCACTTCCTTAGTATAGTCCTGAGGGCAGAGGGCAGGACTGCAGCCAGCAGTGATGTGAGGGATTGTCAGTCGGTACAGCCGTACAGGGATCATTATCAGCAGGCTGAAGATTGTATTGACTGAACAGGCATCCCCCTACCCAGTTACACATATATGAAGGAAAGGAATATCCAATATATTGTGTGCTATATGTCCTTGTCCTTAAATTAAGCATATACAAACAATAATAGTGGTAGCCACTTTTTGAGGAACATAAATATGATAACACTGCATATATAAAAACCATAAATGTTATTGGAACATGCAGTAAAAAAACAAAC
This sequence comes from Glandirana rugosa, assembly GCA_018402905.1. Lineage (NCBI taxonomy): Eukaryota > Metazoa > Chordata > Amphibia > Anura > Ranidae > Glandirana > Glandirana rugosa. The sequence continues at coordinate 698,422 of BLSH010349834.1, forward strand.
ACAAACCAAATGCTAAAATATTGAGTACAGGGTTCAATTATTGTATAGATCCAATACACTCCACATGTGAACTCAACGCGTTTTGATAGACAGATCTTCTTCAGGAGTAGATCTACTCTACAAAAGCAAACACTCTGCAGCGATGACTGATACACACAGCCACACAGCACCAGCACTGTGTGAGCGTCATCACATAATGACGCATGCAGAGTATGTACTGCCTGCTAAATGCAACCTATTTAACTGCTAGTGCAGGTTTTTTTTTTTTCAATACTTTATTTTTCAAAAGAACACACGGTAAATACAGAGAACGAACACCATAAAATAAGATCTCAGGACAAACAGTGTACAAAGCATTGCCTAGGTACTTGAAGACATTGCACTGAAGTTCAGACTGTGAGTATCGAGATTGTAGGAGTCTCCATATCCCATGCGCCATTTCTGCACGGTAACACCATGTTTTTAGGTCTAGAGGAAGTAAGAATGGATAGTGCAGAGTTTTTAGGGTGTCTTTCACACAGCCATTTGGCTGCATTCTCCATATTCCAAATCTGTGGATTCTTGTGGCTGGAATGAAAGATGCCTGCAAATAATGGTGGCTTTTGGCTTGTGTATAATATTGACAGGCTGATAGCAGCTGTCGTTGTTCACATGTACCTATGCACCAAGCTGCTACATGCAGTTAAGGACAGGTGTCTAAACCTGGATGCATCTGACTGTGTCCAGACTCAGACACTCACCCCTAACTGAAGGTAACCATTTGCTTTGTACAGGCTGTGGGTCTGCCACTATTCACATGCAACTGTCACTCCTGCTCTGCTTTCCCTTGATTCTTTCCACTGGAGTCCAGTGGATTCAGCTTAAAAGCCGTGTGAAGGAGGCCTAAGTGGTTAAAACAGGTAGCGAGGAGGCAATGCGATGTCGCACACCGATGCATTGTGTTAACACACGGTAAATTGTGTATTTGACCATGTTTCTGCAATCATGGCAGTTTGTGCAGTGGGTTTCATTGTTATTCATTCAGAATGTCACCATTTATTTACAAAGGCAGTGTTTCTCAACCTTTTACGGTGAATTACCCCTGCAGGTCTAAAAACATTTCCTAAGTACCCCTGTTTTGAGAAAGCAATTTCTATTGTTTGGGTGTCATGGTTTCTGTGTGTGTGTAATGCCAGTATGTGTTTGTGATGGTTTTTGTTTATGTGCAAAATCATCATCAAATGCAGCCTCACCAGTGTCCATAAATGCAGCCTGATCAGTGCCCATCAATGCAGCCTCACCAGTGCCCATCAATGCAGCCTCACCAATGCCCATCAATGCAGGCTCACCAGTGCTGGCGCTGGTGCTCTATCTCAGGGCTGGTGTCAGTGCTCTATATCTCAGGGCTGGTGTCAATGTTCTGTATCTCAGTGCTGATGTCAATGCTCTGTATCTCTGTGCTGGTGTCAATGCTCTGTATCTCAGTGATGGTGTCAATGCTCTGTATCTCGGCGCTGATGTCAGTGCGCTGTATCTCGGTGCTGGTGTCAGTGAGGGAGATAGCAGTGGAGAAGACAATCAGCAGGCAGTGCCAACGCAGGATACGGAGTGTCTGGCCCGCCATGGCTGAGGATCAGCACTGGACTGTGCTGAGACCTCCCAACCCCCGCAGTGGAGTCCTGCACAGGTGGGGGTAAGGGCAGGGGTCAGGGGCTGTCAGTCATAGGTGGGCACACTGGCAGAGGAGAGAGCTGTTCTTACTGTTTGTGGCACTGATAACTAGGAGGAAGGGAGTAGAGGTGATAGAACAGGAAGTGGATATAATGGCCAGTGGCTGTGGCTGAGAGAGGCTGGAGGAGCAGGGATGGGAGCTGGCTCTCTCTCATGCTGGTGGTCGCTGCCTGCAGAAGGGGGTTGTGACATGGTAGCTCTCTCTCCCTGCAGCTGGAGCCACGGATCCTCCCACCCTGATTGACAGACCCAGAGAGGGATCGGGACGCCCGGACCTTCTCTCCTACCTCCCCCTTCCAACTGCTCCATCCAGCCCTGGTTATACTTCCTCCCCAATGGGACCCTCCTCTTCTCCTCGTCACCCCAGATGCCCTCCAGTGGGGGAGGGGGGTGCAAGCAGCAGGAATATTTAATTGTATTTTCTCCAGCTGCTGCAATGAGTTTTCTCCCCCAGACAACAGCACTGGTCCCGGCTCCTCCCCAAGACACAGCCCCAGCTCCATCCTCTGTCTTCACTGCCTGGCCATTAACCCTCTGCTGGCCGCAGCGACATTGTTGTCAGCAGAGGAGGCTGTTCAATTTATGCAGCCTTTTTACCAGAGTGGCCGAGTCTGGCGGCGTACCGGCGTACCCCCTGCCCTTGCTGCACGTACCCCCAGGGTACCTTTTTTTTTTTTTCTAGTAATGGTGGCGATCTGCGATTTTTATCGGTACTGTGATATTGGGGCAGACATGTTGGACATTTTTGACACTTTTTTGGGACCAATGACATTTATACAGCGATCAGAAATTTAAATATCCACTGATTACTGTATAAATGTCACTGGCAGGGAAGGGGTTAACCTGCAGGGGGCAGTGAAGGGGTTAACTGTGTTCCCTGTGTGTGTTCTAACTTTATGGGAGCTGGGCTGCCAGGGGCACCAGAGATCTAACTGATCTCGAGTACAGGGATCAGTAGATCTCTGACATGCCACCTGTCAGAACGGGGAACCGCCCTGTTTACATCGGCGGTTCCCCATTCTGGCTCTGTCACAGGCCATCACGGGTGGACATCGAGTCCATCCGAGCCATGACCCCGCTCAGGGAGTGTGCGCGGGCACTCACCCCCTAGGCATCGTGCCCGTAAGTGACGACTATAAGCGGCGGTTTGTGGGACAGAGCCCCACTGTCGCCGCTTATAGTTGCTACGCGGTCAGCAAGTGGTTAACTAGCTTTGCTCCACAACCATTTTCACCTTTCAGTCTTGAGCCTATTTATTGGGCAATAACTCATATGTTACATATATTTTGGGAGAATAAACTACCCTAATTCTTTTTTTTTTTAATTTAGGCTTGCTGCAGAGGCTTTGTGTATATGCAGGCAAAAATGTAACATTTTTTATCTATTTTACCAAGTATTCATCTGGTAACATATTGTTAAAGCATTGGTATCCAGGCTGTGACCCAGGGTGTGGATGTGGCCCTTTGTTTGACTTTATATGGCCCTTGGGGCGCTGTTCCTCCCACTGATACGAGGTACTATTCCTCCCACTGACATCAATGTGGAGGCACCGTTCCATTTAATGACACAACGATGGGGCACTATTCCTCCCACTGACACCAATGATGGGGCACTATATCTCCCACTAATACCAATGAATAAGCTGACCACTAAGCCTGAGACATTGTCTATTCCCACTGGTCACAGTCTAGCGAACCTAAAGTGCTGAAGGGCAGTAAACTGGCCATTTGTTTAGGAAGTCTTCAGACGCCTGTGTTAGAGCAATCAGTGCCGAAAGAGCAACAAACAGTAACTTTACTACATAAGACCTTCACTATCATTAACACTTCTTTTTACACTGCCAGCCAGGAAGAACGGTAGGATCTAAAAGATACAATCTAAGTCCTTAACTGTTAGATAATCAATAAAAAACAATTGCAAAGTCCAAGTCTTCAATTGCTGTGAAAATGAAAGCCAGTTGCAGGCAAAAATGAATCCCTCTCTGACCACCATTGGGGTCCCTTGGTGGTGCCATTTCCAGGTCCAGGGGGCCAGAGCCAGCGCTGGCTGGTCACATACAAGCCACTCATTCTGACATCACTACTGAGACTCCTCTTCTGGATACTGAGAGCACCAAGCCACTGGCCTGACATGAAAACGTGAATAAGGATCTAGCCCCCTGTGAGCAGAAAATGAGAGCAGACTCGGGTTGAGAATGTCACATGACCATGGGTTTAGGTGAGTAAATGGGGCATTATGGTAGTTTTTTTTATATGCCAGCAATTAGTTGGAGTGGGTTGGAACTTTAGGTTAAACAGACAACCCAAAAAAGAATTACTTTACAGGCCTTAGATGCATCATGTGAAAACTTTTGTTTTAGGGTATTAGGCGCCTTGCAGGCACCTGCCTTCATTTCTGAACAAAACACTGTCTGATATGGTACAGCCTGGATCAGTGAAATGCTAAGTGCCTGTATTTGATGTCTGTAAGGGAACTAACTTTTTTGATAAGGGGGAGGGTTTCTCCGTGTTTCACCTAAATTTTAAAGTAAACCTGCAACAAACCTGCAGCTGAAGCCATCCTATATGAAAATCTTGTTTTTTTTTTTTCCTTGGCCCCACCTTAACTTCTTGAATATCTGTATTGGTTCTTAAAAATGGTGTTTGGTCTCTATTATCACTAGGGAAGCTAAAGGGTAAATTCACCTTTTCATGAAAAACACCTAGTCCAGATTTCATCCCCTGCGACTTCTGCTCTTGAAGTGATATTGAATGCAAGTTTTAAAGAAAAATAATAACAAACATGTCATACTTACCTGCACTGTGCAGTGGTTTTGCACAGAGCAGCCCGATCCTCCTCTTATCGGGTCCCCTCCCACTGCTCCTGCCCCTCCCTCCCTCCCTTAAGTGCCCCTAAAGCAAATGGCTTGCTCTGGAACACCGAAGCATGCTCTCCCTCCCGAGCCGCTGCTCTGCTGAGCAGGCACTGGAAGTAAATAATACTACCAGCACCTCAGAGACCAAGTCCCACACCTCCTAGGAGGAGGTTGTTGCATGGACTGTACACCGGATGGTAATGTAGCTAGTGTATGGCAATGGAACACTGTATAGACATATCCAAGAATATCCTTGTATTTACATGATTCACCAGCAGCATCCACCTACCGATGTAACTTTACCAATACCTTAAGTTGGACCAATTTTTGATCTTTTCATCGTTCTCAGTGATCATTGATCACATGACCAGGTACCTAACCTCCACAGTATAGGTGCCCAACACGGCAGCCTATATCCATTTTAAAGGGGACACAGTGTCTCTAGGAGGCAACACACTGGGTTTACATTGAGGAACAGCCATTGTGCAACCAGAAATCGCAGATGAACTATGCCATTATAGGAGCCTCATTGTTTTACCCACCACTCCATAGCCCCTCCTCAGCCATCCCTTAATCCCTTGCACTCCCAAGTGACTCAAGCCCCGGTGACATATGCCCAGGGAGACAGCCATATAATTGGTATTTTTACACACGGCATAGCCGTTACTGACTGTCTCCATGTGCATAGGCACCAGCGTCTGGAGGTTTGTTGTTTATGTGGTATTGTCCTAATTGTGCATTGTCATATTTGTGTTGTCCTTTTTTATGTGCATTAGCCACCTAGGGTGGCTTGATGGGGCTTATGTGAATACATCAACATTTTAATGGGCAGCCACTGGTATCTTTATAGAATTCTAATAAACATTTTGTACATGATCCATTCACACTGGTTGGCAGTCACTCATTTGACCATCTTTTGGTTCCCATTGGCTGTGATGGGACCATCTTTTGTTTAGTTGCAATTCACACACAAAGCTGTGGCTCAGCCCCGCCCACTCTCTCTCCTCATTGGCTCACTGCTGTCTCAGACAATGAGGAGGGAGAGTCCCCGGAGAGCTGAGGCTCCATGCACATTGCTGGATCAAGATGGCGGCAGATAAGTATTAGGGGGGACTTGGGGGGCTGCTGCACACAGAAGGTTTTCTACTTTCATGCATAGAATGCATAGAATATTAGTTTAGAAAGCATTGTATATTCGTTAAATGTTGTACATTACACAGTATTATTGATCAATTCCATATAAATACTTATTTTTACCACAAAATTATACTTGGATGCAAATTCTCTAAAAGATGGGTAGGCATGTTGGGGTGGGGGGCAGGATACAAGGGTTCCTCAGGGGGGAGAGTGAGGATCTGCACCGATGTTCTGTAAAAAGTTTTGCCCATAGATAAAATAAAAGTTAGGCATATACCAGTTAGGCCTACTATCCCTAATTAAAATCATCCTGCTGCTGGCCAATTTCTCACTGCTGTTGCTGGCCAATATTACACTGCTGTATCATTTCCTATTTCTTAATTCTTAAAAGATATTTGCTAAAAATTGGCCAGCAGCAGGAGAGCTTTGCATCACTGAGAACAGGGACAACCATAGCAAAATACTGTGCAATTTCTATCCACTGCACAAAGCAGGTCTATTACCGCTTGATAAATAATGTGTCACTGCTAAAACTAGCCTTTTTTTCAAACTGCAAGTCAAGCTAATTGTAAAAAAAAAAAAACAAATACTTCCACAGCCAAATATGCTAGTATACACTGTCACTCTAAGACTGCCCATGAAAATTGTACTGTTAAGTAATACAACATATAAATTTAAGGCATATCCAAATCATGTTAAAGTAGAACTATAGGCAAAACTTGTTTCATTTATTCATTCATTCATCTGTGTCCCATTGGGGGAGATTTTTCTTCACTTCCTGTCCCATAACTGAACAGGGAGTAGGAGGAAATCCCTACAAATTTATGGAATTTCTTGGGAACCCCCAGGTCATCAGAACTAGTGTCCCTATTGGAAGATTTCCCCTCTATTACTTTTCTAGGGACAACCCAAAATTTGGGATTTTCTTTCACTTTCAATGACAATAGTAAACAGGAAAAATAGAGGAGGTGACTCTCCCTAACAGGGGCACAGACAGCAATAAAAGCTGACAGGTATTCTAATCCCTCTCCTCTCTATCCAAAACTAAAAGAAGAGTCTTACGTTTAGTTATACTTTAATTAAAAGTTTGTGTATCTTCAATATTGCTCTTAAAGCCGAATGAAAAAACTTTTCCTGCTGTATTGTATTTGTTTAACTTTTTTTTTTTTGCATTGGTTCCCCATGACAATGACCAGCTTCCTGTGCCTTTTTGACAGTAGTTTGCTTTTAAAAAATGGGCAGAATTTAACAAGGTTTGCCCATCATAGTCTTCAACGGGATTCACCTCTAAATTCAGGTTTGAAAAACTTGAAACGAGATTTGCCTAAGCCTTGGCAAATAGAATAGGAGCAGATTGACTCATAACGAATTAAGATAATGCACTTATATGTACAGTACCAAGAACACAGGTAGATTTATCACTGTACTTTTCCATTCATTTCCAAGGAATAAGGTAACTACATGAAAAAGTCCATGCTTGCTTATACAGCCAAACCCACACTCATAACAGTGTGGGGATTTACTGCAAGGTTTCCTCTTTTTTTTAACTGGGATGACACAGCAAATATTTGTTTAACACTAACAGTACTGCATTTGAACCATAACCCTAACATTGCTGTAATTGTTATTCTGCAATTACAGTTGTGCTCCAGGTACAAAAAGCAATGTTTTTTTTAGAAGCGGAACTAAAGTTCCACTGTTATTCACTGCGAGCAGGCAGGTTTTTTAAATTCCAGAAATACAAGTAATATCTCTTTTGCAATAAAATTCACCCACCTGCCTGCTTTCAGCGATTCCCCTGCATGTGCAGCTCAGTATACAGCGGCTGGCCTGATCCCTGTGTTCTGGAATGATGGCCACCTGCGCATGTGCAGGAGTGATAGCATCATATGCCAATCAATGAAGATGGCCGAAAACCAGCACACAGAAGATACTGGCGCCAGTAAGGGACGGGACCGTTGGAGGAAAGATGAGTATTTGCTGCCTTCTGTTCCACTTTAAATATGTTCCATTATAGCCACAAAAAATATAAATCCACTTTGTTTACACGACAGGCCTTAGCAAACTCATTTATTACCTTGTAGAAGTAGTGGTGACATTACTCTGCTGCACATAGCCTGTGCACAGAGCAGAGCGGTGGGCCGAACCACACAGGCCCATCCACTACAGGATGTCTGCAGAAAACTAGAGGAGGGCGGGCAGATACAAGACAAGTCCCCTGCACAAGGAGAGAGAGCAGCAGTGACAAGTCTTTATTGCAGGAAGCTCCAGAATAGAGGAAAAGTTTCACACTAAGTTACTGCATAGGTCTGGAAGGAATACACAAAGCCCACTAAAGCCTTGTACACACAGTGTGACGGTCGTATGAAAATGGTCGTACGACCACTTGTTGTACGATCATCCGACCGTTAGTACGCGCGATTAGAACAGCCGAAGTTGGTCCAACAGAAGTTGGATGAGCAAACTAGAAAACTTTGGTTGTACCAACAAGCGGTTGTACGACTGTTGTATCGTGTGTACAGAGAAGTTGGTCCAACAAATAGTACTGTGCAAAACACGCATGCTCAGAAGTCTGGAACGGCCGGAAGTGTCCGTTTGTGTAAACCTACGTTCCTAATTCACAAATCACATGCACCTGAACTTCCTCTTTATACGTTCGTAACACATCACTACAGTCGGCTTGGTCGTACGATCGCTTAGTGCATGTCAGTACGTGAGATACATCAGCCAACATACGATTCGGTCCGTTCAGTCGTACACCGTGTGTACGAGGCTTAAGATTCAAGTAAGACTACACAAGCCTCTTGCATTTGCTTGTCCTGGAGTTTATTGAGTTTTGGATCCCAGAGGCTTTGTAGAGACTTGAGAGGGATGAAGGCCCTAACCCCCGCATTTTACTGTAAAGCAGCACAGTGATGTCACTAAGGTTGATTTCACCTGATGCAGTAAAACATGGTGTCATCCCCCCCTCAATAATTTATTTCCCATATGACACTGGGCAGGCTAGCGCATCGGGCTCTCACCTGTCTAGCCTGCAACAGTGCCCTTGGGGCTAGTAGCTCACGGTTACAAACCAGCCCCTGTAAATGATGCGGTTGGTGCCGGCACAACAACCCAAATAAAGTATTCCCTATGCACACATTCAAGAAACTGGCTATTCAGTAATGCTGGGTGCTGTAATGACCATAGGCTGGAAATCATAGATGATTAAAGTGAAGAAAATGTCATCAGCACACCAAGGATTCCTCGAAAGGGATTTGTTTTCATGGTTACATGATAAACATACAGCAACGTTTTGGAGCCACACGGGGCCCCTTCGTCAGGCAAGTGACAATCAATGCGCTGTCACGGAGGGGGGTGACACCATCGCAGTCGAATATCACTTCCAGGGCAGCCATCAGAAATTTTGGGGCCCCTTACACAGCTTTAGGCCTGGGCCCCACCAGGACTGATCACCAACATTCCCCAGGGCCTGCTCACTGTCCGTCCCACCAAATCCATCTACTGGCCATCCCTTCAAGTCCTTCAGTGCACCCACTTTTATTTTAACACTTTTACAACTTGATATATGAAAATGAAAAGCGTATTGCAAGTAATCAGTGCTTTCATGATTTAACAGTGTAATCCACCCAGTAGAAAAGCCATCCTCAGCTTAAATACCCCCAATGTAATTCCCCCAGTGTAATCTCCCAAGTGTAATGCTTCAAGTGTAAATCCCCTCAGTGCAATCCTCCCAGTGAAAATCCCCCAGGGTAAATCCCCCAGAGTGTATCCCCCAGAGTGTATCCCCCCAACTGAAATCCCCCCAATTAAATCCCCCCAGAATAATCCTCACAGTGTAATCTTCCAAGTGTAATGCCCCCAATGCAATCCCTCCAGTGTGAATCCCCCAAGTGTAATCCTCCCACTGTAAATCATCATAGTGTATCCCCCCTCCCCCCAGTACAATCCCCCCCGTGTAATCTCCCAAGTGTAATTTCCCCAGTGCAATCTCCCCTGTGCAAATCTCTAACCTAACGTGCTCACATGCTCAGTTTATATCTCCAGTTCCATTACAGGCCTCAGATCAGGGCAGCTCCTGAAAGATGTCCCTCTACCTAGGCTCCTCCTCTTCCTGTTGTGGATGTAACGTCAGAGTGGACGAGGAGGCTAGGCTCCATCCACTCTTAGACGTGCTGAAGTGATAAGCAGCCGGTAACTGTCCCGCCTGCGTCTGCCTGTCATGATAATAGAGCAGTTCATTTGCGGCGTAGGTCTCCGGAGGGTATGTGGGGCAGCACAGGTGATAGTGTCACCCCTCTGACGGGTGTCACCTGGGTGCGGTACACACCCCCAGAACTCCCATAGTGACGCCACTGAAGCATCTTCCTGATTGTGCAGGTATGCACAGCCTTTTTAGTCATGGGGCTGTCTATGGTTCAGGGCTCTTTCCCCTGGAGACAAGCTGCTGCACAAGTAGCATCTGTGAGTAGGTACTGGAAAACTGTGTGTTCTGGTTTCAAGGAGAGGTAGCCTGACCAGGCTGTTTTCTGAGAGCAGAATTAAGGCTGGCCACACACTATACAATTTTCTTGTTCAACTTTCCTTTAGATTTACCAAAACCATATAATATGAGGTCAAACCTAAACCCTTTAAATTTGTATGCAGTCAGGCAGGCCCTTGCACTACATAGTTGAAGGTAAAGCTAAAGGAAATTGTATAAGAAAATTCTATAGTATATGACCAGTCTAAGAGGCTGTATGAAATTAGCAAGACCTTGAGCAGCCCAAGCTGGACAATTTGTTTGTTACAAAGCTGATTAAAATAACATGGTGTGCCTGTGCGGAGACAGGTTTGGGAACTACTGTGTCCAGATAGGCTGAAAATTTTCTATTTGTAGATATGAACCAAAAACCCATGTGAGGGTAATCTTCTGTGTGCTTTTGAACTTTACTTTTGAAGTGGGCAGAAAGCCATGAAATGTACTTCACTGGCTAGACTGAAGTTCATGGAAGGCATTACACTTGGGTGAACCCCCACAATGTCAATTTGTAATAAATAACAGACTAAAAACTGTCCAAACATATAAAGCAGAGCTCCAGGCAGATATAAAAATACACGTGAATGCAGATTTGTATTCATTATTACTTCATTAAATGTATTTTTTATTATTGCAAGCACCTAAAGTTGACCTGATATTAGTCTCTTACAGTAGAATTCTGAAAGAGGGAGAGCGAAGCAACCCAATGAGACAGTCAGGTGTCCTACAGACAGTCCAAGTAGCCATGCTGATAAGAGGAGAAAGCAAAGTGACAGAGAGATGATCTCATTGCTCTGCTAATTTTCTTTTTGCTGTCCAATCAAAAAGTGGAGGTGTGAAGAAGACCTGTTAGACCCCTTTCACACTGGGGCAGTTTTCAGGCGCTTAAGCGCTAAAAATAGCGCCTGTAAAGCGCCTAAAAACTGCCTGTCCTGCAGCCCTAATGTGAAAGCCCAAGTGCTTTCACATTGGGGTGGTATGCTTGCAGGATGGGAAAAAAAGTCCTGCAAACAGCATCTTTGGGGCTTCCGAAGCGCCACATCATGGATGCTTTTAACCCTTTCTTTCTGGTTCAATTATTTTTAGGAGACAGAAAAAAACAAAAACACAACTTAAACAGAGGAGGTAAACCTCCAGTCTAAACAATCCTGAGTGTAATATACATTTTAGGTATAACCCCATTAAGTGCAAAATAACCAGGACGAACATACAATAACTCTGCATTGTAATCGTCCAGGGCTCAGCTGGCAATTGCAGAGGGCTAAGAGCCCCATATAGAGAAAGAACAGAAAAGGAAAGTCATAAAAGGAAAGGGGGTGGGAAGGAAAAGAAATGGGGTAATGGGGGTGGGAAAGAAGGAGTATGGGACCCAGGATCGCACAGGAAACCAGTCAGAGCCAACCTACACTTGTCAGGGGGAGTTCAGGGAAGGCATATGTTGGCCATGGCTCCTAAACTTTAAGGAACTTGGCATGCGTGTCTTTGAGTATACTAGACATTTGTTCATTGATCATCATGGCCGTCAAGTGGTTTTTCACTTCCTGGAAGGGGACTGTGGATTTCTTCCATGCCTGGGCGATCGACCTTTTAGCCGCTATAAACAGGTAGGTCGCCAATTTATGCTGACGAGCAAACAAACCTGGGATAGGGCAATGTAATAATGCAAATTTGGCTTCTTTACGGATATTCAGGTGGAACAGAGAACACAACAAAGCAAACACTCGGGACCAGAATCCCACTAAACGTGGGAAGGTCCACCAAGTATGTATGACACATCGCCACAATGGCCACATCCCCGGAAACAGCGATCACTAGAGGTCGGATTGGCATGGGCAATACGTGCTTTTAACCCCTTTTTAACCCCTTCTTGGGGGTTAAAAGCACCCCACTACTGCCCGAATATAACACCGGTAAAGCGGCGCTTTACCGCTACTGCGGGTGTAGCAGCAGTGTGAAAGTAGCCTAGGTGATAAAAGAAACGGTGACCCTTTTTGGTTGAACTGGATGGACTTGTGTCTTTTTTCAATCTAACGATGTAACTATGTAACTGCAGCAGAGAAAAAACTGTACTGCTAGATAAGGCTGTGTTGTTAGTCAGAGCAATATCAGGAATGGATAGGCATAATTATAAATCTTTTGTTGGGTAAAGCAGCTCTTAATTTGTTTCCTCTATTTATTTAGCAGTTTGGCTGGAGTTCAATTTAAAGGTGGTGACAACTAGTGGTCCCTGCCAACTATATCATCCTTGTCAACTTGTAAGATAGAAGGGCTTTCCCTGTAGATTTTGCACATAATATCTGCATAGCTTGGGTTTAACATTCTTTTTTTTCTTCTTTCGTTTCCTGTACTATTACATTTGGGAGTTACCTGTTTGTATGTCACTTGCTTATTCCTTATTTACCTCTCTGGTCACATCAGTTCAAGGGGATTCCAACATTTGTTTCCTGATATAGGCAGTCTGCAAAAAAATGAATTCTATTTTTTTAAAACTTCAATAAGCACTGCTTGCATGTTCAAACAATTTGTATAAGACAACTGCATTAAAAAGTTATAAAATACAGTAAATTCACCATGCAAAAAAAAAAAGTACTTGTTTCTTTAGCTGTCCAAAAATTGAATTCTATTTTCAGAGTCTGCCGCTGCTTTTTCCAAGCATAACTAAATAGATTTAGGCTCCATGCACACTGAAGCT
>BLSH010349834.1:723427-746547 GCA_018402905.1 Glandirana rugosa
AGTTCGAGAACTTGTAAAATCTCAATCCAATTGAAAATCTTTGGGGGGAGCTGAAAACTGCCATTGGAGAAAGGAACCCTGCAAATGTTCAAGAGCTTGAGCATATTGCAAAGGAAATGTGGGAGAAAATGCCACCCGAGAAGTGCAAGAAGCTTATCGATGGATATAAGAAACGTTTGGAGGCTGTCATCGCTGCCAAAGGGTGTGCAACCAAATATTAAGGAGGGGTGCCAATATTAGTGCACATGCTGGTTTTCTGTTTTTTCTTTATAATTACAATATCTATGTTGAAATAACAATTGTCTTTGTTAAATTACTTTGGACCTCCAATTAAAAGATCCTGCTGATATAAATTTGGTACATTTCCATTTATTTCTGAAGACATTCACTCAGTTATGCAAAACATGAAGGGGTGCCAATAATGGTGAGCAGGACTGTATATGTTGAAGGGAAGTGTTGCTGGTATGGGTTTGGGGATGTAAGGTATTAATATGTAATGATGTGACTGGGGTTTTGGTGGTTTTGATATATATGTATGTAGCTACAGAAGCATTTGAAATGAGAAATTTGTAAATCGTGCTTGCTTTTTGTGATGGAAAATTTAATAAAGATTATTAATAAAAAAAAAAAAATATATATATATATATATGAAAAGTGTGAGTAAAAAATATATGAAATATACTGTATATACAGTATATCTCATATATTTTTCACGCAGATATTCTGTGTGCTGGGCATTCATCCCTGAATACATAGGGCTCTAAATTTGAGTAACATTTGGTACAGCATTTAGCCCTGTTTAGCCACCGTATATTTCAGCCTGCCATATACTTTGACAGACCACAGGCAGTGGGGCTGGATGCTGCGCCTGTACCTCACGGGCTCAAAAAATCACCAGGACTGGAATTACAGGGGCTAGACTCTCGGCATGAAAGGGACCTAAGGTTGCGCATACAAAGATAAAAAGTCCCCCTGTTTATCTGCACATGAATGAAACCGCAAATATGACATGACAATAACAACATATGACATACTGTAACATGACAATGTTGTTACATTTTATGATTTTTTTTTTTATATTTCATGTTTTCATTTTTTAGAACATTAACTGTACACCCAAAGTCCCCAACTGATTAACTACTCTGAATCTCCATTCCTCTATTTGTGACATGACGGTGACAGGAGGGTATGTTATGAGAATGGCTTACTTTATTAATGACCCCAGGTATTTTCTGAATATTGATTTTTGATTTGCAAAGATGTATATTTAGCAAAAGGGCAATGTATCACTACATATTGTTTTTAATGCCCCTATACACTCGTGGCCAGTAGAATAGGTTGACCAGACATCCCGGGGACAGTCCCCGGACTGAGGACACTGTCCCCGGACAAAGTTTGTCCCCTAATTGGATTTGAACAGGGGCCCAGGCAATTTCAAAGACAGTCAGTGCAGAATGCAAAAAAAAAAATCTGAATTACAAACCCCTGCTCCTACTAGCTTAGGGGGTTGTGCCCCTTAGCTGTGCCCCTTTCTGATGATCATGTACTGGTCAGAGTGGAGGGACTACTTGTTCATTTTTGGGCGCATGCCCATTCCGCTCCCACTCTCATGTTCTTCTGCCTTGGCTCAAGTCCTGGCCAGCTGCCTGCCTGCTTATCTCCTTGCTTTCCCCGACGGAGTGATCTTCCTCCGTTCAGCTCTGCTCCCCACCCAGTAGTAGTCGGGGCCCAGAGAGCGAGACTTGAGAGGCTGTGAGGCAGGCGGGTGGTGAAGTCAGGCAGAAAGAGGCAGCTGAGCTCAGCTGACAGTGTCCTTCATGGCTTCAACACAGGTGTGCTTTGGGGGCACTGTGAATAGACTACATTGCACTGTGTCTGTCTCTCTGGCATAATGGATGGTATCATAACTCATAGGGAGCAGGCACTTTAGCATGGCTGTGGACTGTCACAGTGTGTCACTTAAGATGGCTGCTGGGTGCTGATTTTGTTAACTTATTGGTCATAAGTATCAGCGCCCAGCAGCCATGTTATGTGACACACTGTGACAGAGCAAGCCAGAGTCATGATAGAGTGCCTGCTGCCTGTGTGTTATCATAATGCTGATGATCTTAATAAGTTGCCGACCACCCCATAGCAGATTTACTGTGCAGGATCATGTATATATACATGATCTTGCATTTCAGGGTATCAGAGCCAATCAGCAAGTCTGGCGGACTTGATGTCCGCCAGTGCCCGCTGATCGTTCTGTACACAGGCAGAAGGGTGATATGCCTATGTAAACAAAGCAGATTGCCGTTCTGTAAGTATGGAAGAAATTGATCCCATGTTCCTGCAAAGCAGGACAGGGATTTATGCCTTCTCCTAGTAAAAGCACCTCCCCCACAGTGAGAAAACACTTGTTAGGCACACATTTAACCCTCTGATTGCCCTAGATGTTAAACACTTCCCAGCCAGTGTCATTAGTACAGTGAGAGTGCATATTTTTAGCACTGATCACTGGTTCCCACAAAGTGTCAAAAGTGTCCCTAAGGCCCCTTTCACACTTGTGACTTGGGACTGCAAAGTCGCATGACAAGTCGTACCCCATGATTTCCAATGAGTACCATTCCTATCTGTGCAACTTCAAGTCGCACCGATTTCAAAGTAGTCCCTGCACTACTTTGGTACGACTTTGATGCGAGTTGAGGTCCATAGACCTCAAGTTTACACAGGCATTCCCTAAAATCGCAGAAAAATCACACGACTTTCAAGTTGCAGCAGTGTGAAAGGGGCCTTACTGTCCGATTTGTCCGCCTCAATAGCGCAGTCCTGCTATAAGTCACTGATTGCCGTCGTTACTAGTAAAAAAAAAAAAAAATATGTACCCGGATTTCATTTTAAAAATCTGTTCACCTTACAGTAGAAGGATAATGTTCCCATGTATTGATGGTTCCTGGGAGGAAAAATGGCCCCTTACATTAGCAGTCAAATCCATTCCCCAGCCTGATAGACTTTATTGATTTCAATGTGCAATTACAAACCCCCCAAAATAAGCTTCATTGGAGTTAGTGTGCATAATTATAGACCCCCCCAAATAAACGTCATTAATGTCAGACTGCACAGTTACAACACACAGAGTGTAGGGACCAGGAGTACTGCACAGAGTGCTCAGTAGTGCTTAATGCATAACATACAGGAGAGGTCAGGAACACATAACATATTGAGTACTGGGCACCACAAAGAAAAACATGGTACATGCAATACAGTGAGTTGTGGCAATACATGCAGTAACAAACATGCAGTATTACCGCAATGCTGAAGTGCCAATGGGCCAACATGACCCTTTTTACAATGCAGTCTGCCACATCGCATAGTGTGTGTTGTGATGGGCTGCTGTGGGTGTACGTTGCTTATTATTGTATCAGCATTGGATGCCATTCAAATTGGATAAAACAAGTGTTGTTGTGCACTGCAGTAATGCAGTTAATGCAATCTATAAAGTCAACTAAAGTGAAAAATGGGAAGCTGGCCCCACAGTGAAATGGGGAATGCAGCTTTGTTAAAATAATTAAAGGAGAATTACAGCCAAATTTAGCTGTACTTCTGTGGATGACAGGAGCACAGTTTTTTCTGTACTCCAGTCACAGATCCGGTCCAGGCTGGGGAAAGATCACAGCCATATGGTCAGGATCCACCTAGATACCTAGACCGGCACCCAGCTCAGCCTCTGGTGCTGAGCCAGCCACTCAGCCACTGAGAGCCTTAGCCAGCCTCTCCCACCCCCTCCACAGCCCAGAGCTCAAGAGAGTGCGGGCAGAGTTATCAGCTCTCTGCTCACAGAGCGCTGAGAACTGAGCGATCAGAGGTATTAGATTTCTCAGTTCTCAGTCTTAGAGCCGACTGCATCCACCTAGGTAAGTATGATTTCACAAAAAAAAACCTTACTTCTCTTTTAGTTGTATTTACATCCAACTAGCTGAATCTGTCTTGTTACCTGCCTCTACTATCTGCAAGAAGTAGGGGAAGGAAGCAGGAGCTAATCAGGCTTCAGCGTGCATATGTGCTGAAAGGGAACATGCTGACAGTGAGAACAGGTTTTTAGGCTTCTGTTTTGACCAGCAGGCAGCAGGTGACACCACACAAATGATAATCACTGTGTTGGCATTGTGTAGGTAATAACAGTTGGTGGGCAGTGAGAACAGTACAATAGTTTAAAAAACATGTTTTGGTATGTCTGCAGTACAACATAAGACACAGAAAAGAAGAAACATCATATAAATAATATCTGCATGATGTTGGCAGTTGACAGTACATCAGATGTTGAATTTTGCCATTTTATGTTTTGTTCCCAAGGGATTGTGATCAGTAAGGAATTAGGAAGTGGATAGGATGGGGGGGGGGGGGGTATTATATAGAGAGGCTCTTCAGTGTAATGCGGACTGGAAGGAAAAGTTACCTGACTTGGCATGATTGGTGGGCGGGAGTGAGGAGGCCATTGTGGGCCCAACTCACTCCCTAGACAAGAAGGGATGGGTAGGAGAAAAAGAGGAAGACAAGTGAAGGAAAGAGAGAGCTGCATCTCTTGTGGTTACATCGTTATGCATGTGGACCTTGCAGACTGTCAGATTTCTTGTCTGCATGTCGACAAAGGGTGTCTGAAAAAGTACTAGATGATCCTACCCTAGTCATTAGAGACTTTAATTTAGGCACAACTCAAGCCAAATTTTTTTTTTAGTTTTGGACAACATGGTTGAAGGATAGAGCCCCTATTAGGCATTCATTACCACCTGGGTGTGCTGGCAACATTATAAAAGGATAGATGATTATAAACATCTCACGGTGTAGACTTGAATACTCCCTGCAGAAAACTGCCTGGTCTGATCAATGTGCTAAGCTTATCATTCTTGGTGTTTGACATGCCAGAGACTCTGAAGTACGAGGGAGGCATCCTCCTCGCAGCTGATGTTTTTTGCTGATGAGTACAGGTAGGAGATGGAGAAGTGAGATACAGCCCAGTTGCCCATTCATGTCCTTCCTTGAACTTTCCCTTCTTGTCCCATTACCTCTTATACTTACCTTCAGACTTTCCTCCCCTTTTCTTTTCCCCCCTTTCCTTGCCTGCTTGCTCCCGTTCCCCCTTTCCCCTTTTGGGAATGCACTACTGAGAAGGGGGGTACTATTGAGCGGAAGAGGGTTGGTGAATGTACTACTGAGTGGGTAGGGTACTATTGAGCCATGAAAACACTAAGCCGAGCCAGGGAACTGCAGAGCAGGGGATCTATTAAACTGAGGGAACCACTGAGTGGGACATCTACTTGTGGGTGGGCTCAGCGTGGTGTGGCAGCAGTAACACACACACAGTCCACATGCAATAGAAAGAACTTGCATTGTAGTCAGAGCATAACAGTTCACAACAAGCCTGGGGGAAAGGCAGCCCAAACGGGGGTGCTCTCGGATGAACAGCAGATTGTAGCAGTGCAGATCTCAGCATCTGTCTTGAGGGGTGAAATGCGACCTGGATGGTCCATACTCAAGCCGGGAGGTTTCCAATAACTATGGTAGAACCCCTAGGCTTCCCCTACTCCTCTGGAACCTTTCATGCTATTACTGTCCCTGGCAAATGGGCGACCTGCCTCTACTCTTCCCAAACTCTCAATGCACAGTAAACTCAGGAGCCAGGGTCTTAAATAAACTCTACCTGACCCAAGATGGCTGCCAGAGTCACATGGGCTGTCAGCGTCCAACCGCATCGCTGCCCCAGTGACTCAGGAAACCATGTTGACTTCCTCTCCCTTTACACTGCTGCTGCAGTTCGGTGCCATCTGCAGTGGAAAAAAATAGCCTGCACCTGCCTACATACTGAGCCGCGAAACTGATGAGCTGGAGATCTGCTGAGTGAGGGTACCAATAAGCCAGCAAACTGATGAGCAGGGGTACTTGCGGGTCACCAAAAACACCTGTTACCACAAGAACACCTAACAATGCTCAAATCTGGAAACTTCCTCATCTTCACTTCCCATTTGACATCAATGCCCTTTTAAAACAAGTAGAAAACCAACACACACATAGGGCATTTAACAAGCATCATTAAAGATTCAAAAAAGCTTAATTAAAGCATCAAAAATCCATGTTGAAGCAGTAGGCTCTTTAATGTGTGTTACTAATCAACACAAGTGTAAATGAGGCCTAACAAAGCTCTTTAGGTGGGATTCACAGTTCTGCATCACAGCATTCTAAGCAAGTCAAAGATATTACACAGAATTATTATTTCAGAAGTGTCTCAAACTGAAGTCAAACTTTTACCATTGATGTAAGCCTGTTGACAAAGGCCCTTATACTCACAGGCAGTTTACCATGATTTCAAAACTGACAGTTGTATCTTAAAATAAATACATTTCCTTATTAACTGCCAGCAACCTGTAGAATAAAGTCCACAGAACATGTTCTTTATTATTTTCAGGTTGTTAGCTGAGGAACATAGAGCAATGAAAAGATAAGATTTTACTAACAAAAGGAACATCCCTGCTTATAGGGCATATGAAACCTTTTCTTGGATATTATGACATACAGTATAGCAATATAAAGATGGGAAAGAAAGCTGCAAGTTAATGCTGGAGTTTAGGTTTTTATATAGTTACATTGGCCCAGCCTGAAGTATGTATGAGCCATATCAATGGGATCCCCGGGGAAGCTGTAAATCACTGTGGTAGGCTCAGCCACTACAGTGATCTCCACTGGCTTCTGGGTCCTGTGCCAAGCAGGTGCCCTGCTGCTTACTGAACACAGGAGGAAACAGGTGCCATTCAGGGAACATGTTGCACTTTCTAAATAATTGCAAAGTGTGTCTCAAATAGGGTTGCCATCTGTCTAGGAGTCACCAGTTGGGGTTTGGAAGAACGGCCTGAAACCCGGACACGTTATTCAGACTGGACTATGGCTTCTCAGCAGGGTTGCTTGTGTAAGCCGACAGTGTCTGTTACACTCTCTCTGCCCAAAGCCAGCACTAACAATTCCCCACCCCTCCCTCCACACACAAATGGAAGAGGAGAGAGGGCTTGATTTACTCCTCTTCCTCCCGCCCCTGCCCCTCTGTGGCTGCCCACACTCCAATCCCTGGCTCTGTGCCGCGGAAAAGGAAAGTGGGGGCTGGAAATTTTAAGCCCAGCAGCCTCAGATACATCTGGATGAGAGGTGCTGACTGCCAAGGGGTGAATGAGGTCACCATCCATAGCTGTCTGTGACTAAAGTCTCCCCCCTTCTCTCTCCTGCCTCTGAATTAGTGCAATAAGGTAAATCAGGGTTCTCAGAGCACCCCTTACATCAGAGTTTCCCTTTACACCAGAGTTCCCAGTGTTCCACCTTAAATCAAGATTTCCAGAGCATCCCTTATGTTAGAGTCCCCAGAGCTCTCCCTTACATCAGAGTCTGCAGAGTCCCCTAGGGGGAACTCTGCAAGTTCAGATGTAAAAGGGGAACTCTGCTGATTCAGATGTAAAAGGGGAACTTTATGGATTCAGATGTAAAAGGGGAACTCTGTGGGCTCTAATGTAAAGGAGGACTTCATATGATTAGAAATGTTATTTAATTGCAAAATATATGTATAGTTTATATTGTAAAAAAAAATTGCTGTGTGCTGCTAAAGTGTTCAGGTTTGACTTGAAGAAAAGGTGGCAACCCTAGTCTCAAAGCACTGTATGTACGGCATGTAGCTTCAGCTACATACAGTACACAGTACTGGGTTCTGGCTGCGAGACAGAGACTTCAACAATGCAGAGCCCGTCTGAGTGGCACTCAGCCATTCATAGGAAGCTTTTTATTCTGTGAATGAATACAAAGCTTCCTTTGATTTGCTGAATCAGAGAGCATGACATCATCAGCTCAACCCCTCCAACAAAACTTTACCCTAAAGCTGGGTATATAGGGTCTAAAAATAGTATGATTCAGCAGGACCCAGAAGCTGCTTCACTTCGATGCCTGACTAGCTGCAGTTCTCTGACATCCTTCTGTACACTGAACGTGAGATTGCTGAAGACCCGTCCACAATTCAGAAAATTGGAGGAGAGCAATGACTGCCAGGGGAGCAAAATATAATGTAAGTATATCACCTTATTCATCAGTGTCCAGGCAAAATGAGCAGTTAACCACTTGCCGACCGCCTCGCATCTTCTTACTGCTGCAAAGTGTCAGTGTAGCGCAAATCACCGTTTATAACCAGCGATTCGCACATGCATAAGTAGCGGGCGGGTGCGCGCCACCAGCAGCGCGCTCTCATGCTCGCCGCGCGCTCCCTGAGTGTGGCCGCAGGTTGGGTGGACTCGATGTCCGCCGGCGACCCACGATCGCCTACTACAGAGGAAGAACGGGCAACTGTCGATGTAAACACGGCGGTTCCCCATTCTGTCAGACGGCATGACAGGGATCTACCTATCCCTGTGATCAAGATCAGTTAGATCTGTCATGTCCCTGCCAGCCCAGCCCCCATACAGTTAGAACACAGTGAGGGAACACAGTTAACCCCTAGTTCATCCCCTACATGTTAACCCCTTCCCTGCCAATGACATTTACACAGTAATCAGTGGCTATTTTTATATCTGATCGCTGCATAAATGTCAATGGTCCCAAAAAAGTGTCAAAAATGTCCAATCTGTCCGATAAAAATTGCAGATCGCCGCCATTACTAGTAAAACAAAAATAGTAAAAGCGGCATTAATTTAATTCTCATAGTATGTAAAACGTGGCAACTTTTGCGCACACCAATCAATATACGTCTATTGCAATTTTTTTACCAAAAATACGTAGAAAAATATATATCGGCCTAAACTGATGAATACATTTTTTTTATATATATATTTTTTGGACATGTATTATAGCAAAAAGTAAAAAATATTGTTTTTTTTTCCAAAATTGTCGCTCTTATTTTGTTTATAGCGCAAAAAAATAAAAACCGCAGAGGTGATCAAATACCAGCAAAAGAAAGCTCTATTTGTGGGAAAAAGAGTATGTAAATTTTGTTTGGGTACAACATCGCATGACCGCACAATTGTCAGTTAAAGCGACACAGTGCCGAATCGCAAATAGTGCTCTGGTTAGGAAGGCGGTAAATCCAGCCGGGGCTGAAGTGGTTAAAGTGGTTGTAAATCCTTACATATACCCAGCAAAGTGACTTTCCTCAGGTGATACACAGAGATGAAACAAATCCTTCTACATAAGTTGTATCTGTTTATCTGCAGTCTTCTATTGTATACATCTGTTTAAAGCCCACAATTTACAAAGCTTGTCTGAGGCTGGGTTCACACCTATGCAAATTTGATGCAGTGTATTCGCATGACACTTGAAAACACATTGTTTTCAACGTGTCAGGTTCACATAGGTGCAGTGCATTTGCACTCCACATTGCACAGAAAACATGTGCATTTTCTGTGCAATGCGGTGCGAAATCCCAGGCCATTCTGTTAAATGGGAGCGCATCTGACCCACAGATGTGCTCCGCATTGAACGGCAATTTTATGGGGATCTTTCCCCTCCTCACTGCACCCCCCTTCCCCGAGCAGCAGATGTGCTGTGAGAACGGACAGGAGCCGCCGAACGGTGGCTCCGCCCCTTCTCAGCAGCAGACAGGCTGAAATTCGCACTGGACTCGTGTGAATCCAGCCTGAGCGTTAAAAAAAAAAATGGTGGTGGAGACCTGAAGTCACACTCTGCAGAGCTCAGTGAGGAGAACTGAGAGAGCTGATTGGAGGGAAGGGGCACATCCCTCTTCACACAGCTCACAGAAACAGAGCTGAGACTGTCAATCAGCTGGAGATCCCTCCGCTGTCACCTTTTTTCTCTTGGTGTCAGGAAAACTTGTCAGAAGTGACTCATGCTGATAGCGGAGGAACAAAGTAGCAGACAGAAATGAGATTTAGGGCTCATTTACACTTGCTTCAAAACATGGCTTCGGACACACTTTTTTAAAGCTCTCTGAGTCAAAGCTCCTGTCACTAAATAAAATGGTTAGCTTACAGTCCTGTTTACACCTTGAGTTTGCTTTGCTTTGCTTCAAAAATGATCCCCCATTTCATTTTAGTGGTGCTTCAAAGCATTGTCAAAGCCTCCATAGAAGTCTATGAGCTTTAGCTTTGCTTTGTTTTGGAGAAATTGCAGGTATGAGATATTAACACACACACAGGACATTTGTCAAGCTTCAAAAAAGCACCACGAAGCATCATCAAAACACCACAGAAGCCTCATCAAAGCACCATCGAAACACCACTGAAGCCTCATCGAAACACAACCGAATCCTCATTGAAGCACCATGGAAGTACCACTGAAGCACCACTGAAGTACCACAGAAGCCTCATCAAAGCACCATCGAAGCACCACTGAAGCCTCATCGAAACACCACAGAAGCCTCATCGAAACACCACCGAAGCCTCATTGAAGCACCATTGAAGTACCACTGAAGCACCATTGAAGTACCACCGAAACGCCTCAACAAAGCACCATTGAAGCACCACTGAAGCCTCATTGAAACACCACTGAAGCCTCATCGAAACACAACTGAAGCCTCATTGAAGCACCATTGAAGTACCACTGAAGCACCAGTGAAGTACCACCGAAGCCTCATCAAAGCACCATCGAAGCACCACTGAAGTCTCATCGAAACACCACAGAAACCTCGTTGAAGCACCATTGAAGCCTCATTGAGGCACCACCGAAGCATCATCGACGCACCACTGAAGCCTCATCGAAGCACCACCGAAGCATCGCAGATGCATCAAAAACACATAAAAAAGCATGCTGAAGCAGTAGGCATTTTAATGTGTGTTGAAAACAAAGTAAGTGTAAATTTTTAATTGAGACAAGTAAACGCTATAGAGGGATATCCTTTGTTCATATTTCATGTCTGAGGTTTACAACCACTTTAACCCATGCAGTGCTTTAACCACTTGCCGACCGCCGATCGGCATCTGACGGCGGCAAAGTGGCTCGTTCCCACAAAACGCTGTCATACGACGGCGGCTGCGGGAACGAGTTTAGTGAGCGCGCGCGCGCCGACGGAGGCGCGCCCGCGCACTCACTGTGTTCGGGGAGGGCCAGGGAGCGGGTGCGGCGGCTTCGATTGCCGCCGGCTACCCGCGATGGCCCCCCCGGAGCGAATGAGCGGAGGTCCGTGTATGTAAACACGGACCTCCGCTCTGTGTGAGGGGGAAGGGCTGTGATCACAGCCTTCCTGTATGTGAAGGCTGTGACCACTTCCCTTCCCCAGCTAGGGCAGTCCCCCTACAGTTAGAACACGCCCAGGGAACATAGTTAACCCTTAGAGCGCCCCCTGCAGGTTAACCCCTTCACTGCCAATGGCATTTACACAGTAATCAGTGCATTTTTATAGCACTGATCGCTGTATAAATGCCAATGGTCCCAAAAAAGTGTCAAAACGTTCCGACATGTCCGCTAAAATATCGCAGTACCGCAAAAAATCGCAGATCGCCGCCATTTTTAGTAAAAAATAAAAAAAAATAAAAAACCCCAAAAATGAATTCTCATCATCCGTAAACGCGACCACTTTTGCGCAAACCAATCAATAAACGCCGATTGCGATTTTTTTTATCGCAAATATGAGGAAGAATATAAATCGGCCAAAAACGGTGAAAAAAAATGTTTTTTTATATTTTTTTTTGGATTTGTATTTTAGGAAAAAGTAAGAAATTTGGGTTTTTTTGCAAAATTGTCGCTCTTCTTTTGTTTATAGCGGCGATCAGAAATGACGCAGCGGTGATCAAATACCACCAAAAGAAAGCTCTGTTTGTGGGAAAAAAAGGACGCAAATTTCGTTTGGGTACAACGCCGCACGACCGCGCAATTGTCAGTTAAAGCGACGCAGCGCCGAATCGCAAAAAGGGCTCCGGTCCTAAAGCTGGAAATCCTTCCGGGGCTGAAGTGGTTAAACTCGAACACATATGAATTACTCAGGTTCAGAAGCTAATTTAATGCAGAAAAGGCACCAAGTAGGTTTAATTAGCACCTTAATCAGCCACAGAACTTGTGTAATTGATATGTGTCCGGGTTTAAAGGGATGAGGTGGCAACCCTAGGCACCACCCCTGAATCCAGGTACAGAACCGGGGACAGACTTGGTACGGGGACAGTGTCCTCAGTCCGGGGACTGTGTCCTCAGTCCGGGGACTGTCCCCAGAAACCAGGAACGTCTGGTCACCCTAATGTATGAAACAATGGACACTTCCAAGGATTTTGTTGAAATTTCAGCTGCCTTGCACCTCACATACTGGTCTAGGGTTGCCACCTGTCCGGGATTCACCCGGACAGTTTGAGTTTGGAATCATGTGTCCGGGTTTCAGACTGCCTGAAACCCAGACACATTATTCAGATTGGACTATGGCTTCCAAGCAGGGTTGCTGGCTGCAGCTGTCTAAGCTGAGAGAGCCTGTTACTCTCTTTCACATTACCCAAAGCCAGCACTAACAATCCCCCCCCTCCCAAAACACACAGACGGGAGAGGAGAGAGGGCTCAATCTCACTCTCCCACTTAAATCAGGGTTCCCAGAGCATCCCTT
Source organism: Glandirana rugosa (assembly GCA_018402905.1). Classification (NCBI taxonomy): domain Eukaryota; kingdom Metazoa; phylum Chordata; class Amphibia; order Anura; family Ranidae; genus Glandirana; species Glandirana rugosa. The sequence continues at coordinate 735,963 of BLSH010349834.1, forward strand.
ATGTTAGAGTCCCCAGAGTTCTCCCTTACATCAGAGTCTGCAGAGTGTCCCCTTACCGTGAAAGGGAACTCTATGAGTTCAGATGTAAAGGGGAACCTCTGCGGATTCAGATGTAAAGGGGGAACTCTGCGGATTCAGATGTAAAGGGGGACATCTGCGGATTCAGATGTTAAGGGGGACCTCTGCGGATTCAGATGTAAAGGGGGAACTCTGCGGATTCAGATGTAAAGGGGGAAATCTGCAGATTCAGATGTAAAGGGGGACCTCTGCGGATTCAGATGTAAAGGGGGAAATCTGCAGATTCAGATGTAAAGGGGGAACTCTGCGGATTCAGATGTAAAGGGGGAACTCTGCGGATTCAGATGTAAAGGGGGAACTCTGTGGTTGCAGATGTAAAGTGAGACCTCTGTGGATTCAGATGTAAAGGGGGAGCTCTGTGGTTGCAGATGTAAAGTGAGACCTCTGCATATTCCAATGTAAAGTGAGACCTCTGCGGATTCCGATGTAAAGAGGGAACTCTGCGGATTCAGATGTAAAGTGAGACCTCTGCGGATTCAGATGTAAAGGGGGACCTCTGCGGATTCCGATGCAAAGGGGGAACTCTGCGGATTCCGATGTAAAGGGGGAACTCTGCGGATTCAGATGTAAAGTGAGACCTCTGCGGATTCTGATGTAAAGGGGGAACTCTGCGGATTCCGATGTAAAGGGGGAACTCTGCGGATTCAGATGTAAAGTGAGACCTCTGCGGATTCAGATGTAAAGGGGGACCTCTGTGGATTCCGATGTAAAGGGGGACCTCTGCGGATTCCAATGCAAAGGGGGACCTCTGCGGATTCCGATGTAAAGGGGGAACTCTGCGGATTCCGATGCAAAGGGGGAACTCTGCGGATTCCGATGTAAAGGGGGAACTCTGCGGATTCAGATGTAAAGTGAGACCTCTGTGGATTCAGATGTAAAGGGGGACCTCTGCGGATTCCAATGCAAAGGGGGACCTCTGCGGATTCCAATGCAAAGGGGGACCTCTGCTGATTCCGATGCAAAGGGGGAACTCTGTGGATTCCGATGTAAAGGGGGAACTCTGCGGATTCTGATGTAAAGGGGGAACTCTGCGGATTCAGAAGTAAAGTGAGACCTCTGCGGATTCCGATGTAAAGGGGGAACTCTTTTTATTAACTCTATATGGTTGAAATGTTATTTAATAGCAAAATATATGTATAGTTTAGACTATAAAATTGCTATGAAATTGCTGTGTGCCACTAAAGTGTTCAGGTTGGACTTGAAGAAAAGGTGGCAACCCTATACTGCTCTTAGATTTGACAACACATTATTTACTAAGGTCAAGTCTCCAATGCCAGCTTCCTGAACTTTAACACACATACATATACTTTAATCCACTTATCAACTAAACCCTCTTCAGGGGACACATGGTGTAAAAGAAAGCATGGTCACGAGGCAGTGAGATCACGTGACCAGAGAAAAACCCCATGCTTTGTCACTTAGTGTGCTGCCTTACTAGTGAACCGCCGATAGATGGCGCCCGGACACCAGCAGACCTAGGCTCCATTCACCACAACAAGACGCGCTCAGCCTGTAGCACTCCCACCAAGTTACAGAGCCCTCCCTTCCTGGGCTGCCGGGAACACCTTCATTAACCACTTAGCCGCCGTTACTGAAAAGTCTTGCGTGAGTAATGCATAGACTTTAGGCCCGGGGCGGGACACAAAGAGTTAGGCATGGAAATGTCATTGAGAAGCCTTTGACCTCTGTGGTGTACGGTAACGTGTGTCACGTCTAGGAAGGACGTCTCCGAGCTGAACGGTAAATGGTTTCTTCTAGAAAAGCCGTCATGTGCCCACCCATATATATATACAGTGTGTGCTCCAGGAGCTGCATTGTTTACTACCCTGTGTGCATAGCACTGCAAGGACTAGGACACAGCATGGCTAAGGGAATGACTAAACCAACATGTCATGTATTGTAGCTTACCCATGCTTGAGGTAGGGTTGTCACCTCATCCCTTTAATCCAGGACACATATGAATTACACAGGTTCTGGGGCTGATTAAGGTGGTAATTAAACTCACTTGGTGCCTCATCTGCATTAAATTAGCCTCAGAATCTGTGTAATTCATGTGTCCTGGATTAAAGGGATGATGTGGCAACCCTAGCTTGAGGCTGCGTTCACACCTGAGCGTAGCGTCTTTGCGTGTTTCTATGCAGCGGTTTTCAGGCGTTTTTGAGCTTTGCCGTTTTTTTACATTTTTTTTTTTTATTAACCAACAGGAAAAATTATCATCTGTGTCATCATTTGTTGCTAGGTATTTCAGCTTTTATTTCTTCTTTTATTATTAAATTATTATAATGTATTTCGTAAGGGTAAGGGTTTAGGATTAGTAGGGGTTAGGGTTATTTATTATTATTTTATTTTTTTATTCTATGTATTATTATTATTATACGAATAATAATAAATGTAAAATAAATACACAAATAAAAATCATAAATAAAAAAATAAATACGTTAATACTAAGTAGCAATAAATAATTAACACTTAACTTTAAAGTGGTTGTCAACCTGTGACAACCACTTTAACCTACAGGTAAGCCTATAATAAGGCTTACCTGTAGGTGCCCTGCACATCTCCCAAACCTACACAGTTTAGGAGGTATACAGTGTACTCTGATTTGCCCACGCCATCGGGCACCTGCGCAGTGAAGAAACGGCCTCCGTGCCATTTCCACAGTGATTGTGTCGGGACTGGCGGCTCCACGCGACTCCGGCCAGTCACAGAGCCGGAGTTGCGGCCCCGGAAGGAAGAGGGGCTGATGATGGACGCTGCCTGCACAGGAGACATCGCTGGACATCGCAGGCTTCGTTTGCAGGTAAGTGGCACATAATGGGCTACTATGTGATGCATAGTAGCCCATTATGCATCTACTTTGCAGGGGAATGTAGAGGAAATAAACCCAATCTGGGTTTACTCCCTCTTTAACCCTTACCCCTTAAGGCCCCTTTCACACGGCCGTTCTGTTCAGGTTCGCCTGTCAGTTTTTCAGGCAGACCTGAACAGACGCTCCATGCAGCCCTATGGAGCGGAGACATGTCCGCTGACACCCACCGCTCTCCGATCCGCTCCTGTCCATGAAATACAGACGGATGGAAACCCTAATTTCCATCCATCTGTAGAATCAGAGCGGATCGGATGACAACTGACAGGCGGTCCGTTGTCATCTGATCTCTATAGAGCAGAGCGGGGCTCTGACAGTTCCATTTCCGCTCAGGGAGCGGAGATGGAACTGTCATCCTTCGGCTCAGCGGGGATCAGCAGAGCGATCCCCGCTGAGCAAACGGAAACCGAAAAGCCCATGTGAAAGGGCCCTAAAGAATAAAATAATTAATAACTAAACACCCTAACACAAAAAAATATTATTAATGTATTTTTTGTTTGAGTTTGGGTGTTATTTTGATTTTTATTACTATTATTAACAATGTATTTCATATTTTTTTAAGGTTAGAGGTTAATATTTATTAGGGCTCGTTTATACTTGCTGAAAAACGGGGCATCAGACAGGCGTTGTTAAAGCTCCCTTAATGCCAGTCAAAGCCCCCGTCATTAAATAAAAGGGTTGGCTTACAGTCCTGTTTACACCTTGCGTTGGCTTTGCTTCAGTTCAACTTCGTGTCAAAAATTATACCCCATGTAGCTTTAGCCAGACTTCAAAGCCTCTCCAACACCTCCATAGAAGTCTATGACAAAGCCCGTTTGAAGCTCTCTTGAAGCACCTGCGGCTTTTCAGAGGCTGTAATTCAGCTTTAGCTTCTCTTTGTTTTGGAGAAATTGCAGGTGAGAGATCTCAACAAACACACAAGACGTTTACCAAGCTTCAACAAGGCTTTAAGGCCTCATACACACAGACGTTTTTTGACGCCGATGTTTTCTGGCGTTTTTTTGCAGCTCTCCATGTTAGTCAATGGCCCCATAAAAACGCTGACGTTTTTGAGCTATAGAGGGCATCGGCGTTAGTGAGCTGAAACTAGAACCCACGGCCAGCGCGTTCTGAGGCTGTAATGTTTTGGCGTTTTTTTTACGCTGGCGCCGCAAAACGCTCACTAACGCCGCACCGGCATTAACCGGCGTTCTTTGATGCCAACGTTTTTAGGTTGAAAAATAGCAGAGGGACGATTTTTTAAAAAAAAACGCAGATGAAAAAGGCCGATATTTTTTTTTTTTTTTCCTTGACGTCGGGCCCGACGTTTTGTTTATTTTTTAAGACAAAGGACAAGCAGAAAAAGCCTCTCATAGTATATCATTTAAAATATTCAGCTTTATTCTAATACAATTGCGCTTAAATGTACAGTCTTAAAAACAGTCATTGGTATGTTACATAAGAGCGGTGTGTTACCAATCTGTGATCGCCGCTACATCTCACTCCTCCACAGCGTCACTTTCGGCACGAACTCGCTCTGCCTGGGTCATCGTATGGCCACGTCACTGACGCGTTTCGTCACTTCCGACTTGGTCATGTTTAGAGCACTTTCACTTTATATGTTTTGGAATTATAGCATTGGACAATTTCAATATATATGCACTTTAATTTATTGGTGTATATTGCGCTGCTGAAAACTATTTTGGTTTGTAAGTTTTCTGTTCCTTTGCTTTTTTAAAGCAGCGGCATACTCCTATATATATATATATATATATATATATATAAAAACATTTAATACATATTTTATATTTCATCTATATAATTCACTAAGGAAGTTTATTTAAGCGTGGCGACTATATACATTAAGTAACAACATAAGCAGCTTAGGCTTTTTAAAATAAAATCACTATTTACAAAGCACAGCATGTCTTCCACTGAAATCTAAGCTTACCAATGTGGTTGCATTAGTTTTCTTTTTTTGGGCTTTTTTCCCTTTATTTTCAACTGTTGACCCAGCCATCTATTATTTTTCAACTCCCTTTACCATACCAAGCTGTCCAGCAAAACTGGCAGTTAGGGGGCTAAGCCAAACCACTGACAGGGTCAATTTTTTTTTTATTAAAGTAGAACTATGGGCAAAACTACTTCCTGTTGCCTCCATGGCAGCATACCTGTGACAAGCTCCATTTTGGCTCCTCCCTCAGGACCAGTGAATAGTATAAAAGCAAAGGATTGGTGCACTGCCAGTATTCTACCTAACAGCCTCGGTCTAACTAAACTTAATAAGCATTTTTGTCTACCTGTATCCAGATGGTCCCATGGACACATGGATACGTCAGGCACCTTTACCTAGAATTCCTGAAGCAATTGAGCAACCATCTATCCCAGTCCATATATCAAACAAGTTTGATGCACAGGGGTCTGCACTAGTGGACAAAGAGGAAGATGCTTGTAAATCCACGTCCATTAAAGCATGTCTTCTGGACCACAGTTAACACAGACGCCAATGCAATAGGCTAGGAGGCACATTGCAGCCAGATGTTGGTTCAAGAGAGATGGGCATTCAATGCGGGAGACATCATCGCAAATATCCTAGAAATCCAGGCGGCTTATCTTGCATTGACAGTACTGCCCTCTTAGATCAAGGACAAATCAGTTCTGATTTGGATAGACAATAGAGCCACATTATCATACATACATCTCCAAGGCGGAACCCACAACAGTTCCTTACTGAGGGACGTGGAACCCATCTTCATTTGAGCAGAGGGGAATCTGAAGGACCTAAGAGTCTATCTTCCAGCCCACTTAAACACAGAGGCCGATCACCTATCCCAAGGTTTCTTGGATCCCAACGGATGTTCCCTACAACTGAAGTTATTCAGTTGGATTGTGGGCCAGTGGGCCTTTTTCAAACTGCACTCTTTTGCTACAGCAAGCAATACCAAGCTGCAGAGGTTTATTTCACATCTACCTCACCCTTGGTCAGAAGTAATAGATACCCTGTCAAGTCCTAGGGCATGCAATCTAATTTAGGCTTCCTCCGGCCTACTACCTCAAAAATGTTATCGAGACTTGCAATATCAACAATAACGGTGATAACAGTCCTGCCATATTTGCAGGGAAACCCATAATTCCCTAGGGCAATATATCTTAGTGTCCAGCCTCCAGTAGATATTCCTCTGATACCCATTCTTCTTGCTCAAGGTATCACACCCAACAGAATCCTCACAGATTCAACCTTTACATTAGGATGTTAAAACGCAGAGGCTTTAATCATTAAGATGTTCCTCCAGAGTTGTTTCAACTCTGCTCAAAGCACAGGAGCCTTCAACAAACAATACGTATGACAAGGTTTGGAATAAGTTTAGATCTTTCCCTAACGGCAAACTTCAATCCTGATGTACCCTCTTCCTCCCAACTCCTTGACTTCCTGCAAGCAGACCTTGAATCAGGATTAAGCAACTTAAGGGTATAGCTGGTGGCAATCTTTGCTGTGACAGCAAGAGATGGGCCGAAGATCCTTTAATAATCAAATTCTTTAAGAAGATAGGCCCATCCGTTAAAACAAATCTTTCCCACTTGGGATCTCTCTATTGCTCTGGTGCCCTTTTACAGCTTAGCTCCAAGGAAGTGGGGTACGCCCTCGAAATGCGTAAGTTTTACCTTTTGCTTTGCCCGCATCTTACTACCTTGTATATTAGGGATGCACCGAAATTTCGGCAGCCGAAAATTATCAGCATTTTCGGCCAAAATCTGTGTTTTCAGTATCGGCCAAAACAAAAGAACCGGCTGATACCGAAAAGGGGGCGGGTACCGTCCATTGCAGGGTATGTGTGCATCACATACCCGAAATGAATATAGGAGATGAAAAGATTCACAAAGCAGGCTGCTTGTACGAGCCGCTCTGTGCATGAAACTGTGACCTAATTACACTGGAATGCAAAGAATGCTGAGAGAGGTGTCAGATTGTCAACTTGATGTCGGGAGGTGGGTGGGATGCATGGGTGTTAGCTGTTCAGTCCCGCCCACCTCCGATCTTAGTGAAAACCTGGCAGCTCTCTCTCTCTCTGCATTCTCAGCATTCTCTGCATTCCAGTGTAATTAGGTCACAGTTTCATGCACAGAGCGGCTAGTACAAGCAGCCAAGCAGCACGCTCTGTGCTTTGTGCATCTACTGATCTCTTCTGCCAGTGCCAGCCAGTACCATCCAGTGCTGTCTGTCAGTGCTGACCAGTGCCAATCACTGCCACATGCCAGCACCACCCTGGGCCACCTGTCAGTGCCAATCAGTGCCACCTGCCAGTACCATCCAGGGCCACCTGTCAGTACCAATCAGTGCCACCTGCCTGTACCATCCACCTCCACCCTGTCAGTGCTGACCAGTGCCAATCAGTGCCACATTCCAGTACCACCCTGGGCCACCTGTCAGTGCCAATCACTGCCACCTGCCAGTACCATCCAGGGCCACCTGTCAGTGCCACCTGCCAATACCATCCAGTGCCACCTGCCAGTACAACCCAGTGCCAATCAGTGCTGCCTGTCAGTGCCACGTGCCAGTACCATCCAGTGCCACCTGTCAGTGCCACCTGTCAGTGCTACCTATCAGTGCTTCCAATCAGTGCCACCTGATTGGACCCAGGCATGGGTAGGCTGCATATGACAATTGTATATAAAAATATAAATATTTTTTAAAAACTGTCATTTTCGGCTTAGTGCATTTTCGGTTTCGGCACCAAAATTTCCATTCGGTGCACCACTATTGTATAACTGTATGGCTCATTGAGAGTTGCCACTCCTGTGAGTATCCACTTTTAAACATTTTTTAACGTTCATTAAATGTCTCTGGTAATGCACTAGGTGTATGCACCTTCCTTTTTGTTTTGTTGCTCTGGAGCCCTTATCCAAACAGCCTTTTGCCCCATCTGATTGAGAATCCTTGTGGAAGCTCACTTGGAAACTATTCTTCTTTGTGGCAATGGCATCAGGCTGGGGAGTATCAGAGCTTCAGGCTCTGGGATCAGAAGACAATAATATTATTTCTTGTACTCGGATAGAGTGGAACTTAGAACGGTACATGGATTCATCCCTAAGTTCTCCTCTTCCTCTTCTATCTCCGAGCCTTGGGCCCTGCCAATCTTTTCTGATCCAATTTCCACCTTCTTCACGAAGACCATATTACTTCTGTAGTAAGGCGCCATCTTCAAGCCACAACTCCCTTCAGACTTTTTTCTAACCTATTTGTAATAATTAAAAAAAATAAATAAATAAAACACAAGGGCAAAGAGGCATCATCTGGGGCGGAGGCCTCCAGAATGTGGCCCTCCGGCCATTCCGGAACTGCAGTATTCATCATGCCTAGTCATGTCTGTGAATATCAGAGCTTTACAATACCTCATGGGACATGGTTCTGCAGCAGCTGGGGAGCCATGGTTTGCAGATCCCTGCTCTGGCACAATAGTTTCATGGTTAACAAATTAATTAAGAAGGCGTACAGGGCTAGGGGTCTAGAACCCCCTCTTCAATTGGGCTGTATGCCACCTGGTTCTTTTCTGCTTCTTGGACAGCCAGAGTAGAAATATAATAATGATTTAAAGGGTAGCTTCATGGTCATCCCAACATGCTTTTATGAGGCCTTACAGAGTAGACTTGGCAGCTCCTCATCTGTCGAAACTGGCAGACAGGCTATCAGGCCAGCATTTGCCTATTTTAAATCCTTTTTTCAAATAAATCTTTTACTATGCATCACCCCACCCATTTCAGCTAGTTGTTTGTCACAGGTATGTTGGCATGGAGGCACCAGGAAAACAGAAAATTGTATCATACCACAATTTTCTTTTCCTGGTGCCTATCCATGACAGCATACAATCCCACCCTCAGTATACTATATTACGTAGAATGCTGGGAATGCACTAATCATGTTCAATGGTCCTGAGGGAGGAGCCAAGGCGGAGCTTGTCACAGATGTGCTGCCATGGATAGGCACCAGGAAAAGAAAATTATGGTAAGTATGATACAATTTTCTAGGTTTTTTTTCCATTTTGGATAAAGTCAAGGCCTCTACACACGATGCAAAATTCAGACGGAAATTGACATTCGACAGCCTTTCGTCCAAAATTCTTATCATTCGTATGCTCCTTTCGACAGCTGATTTGATTTTTCCGTCAGATAAAAGCTGGATGTGCAGACTAATAAATTTTTGTCTGTCGACAACACCACGTCCGATTTTCGGATGGTGTGTACAGAAATCGACACACAAAAGTCGAAAGTACAAACACGCATGTTCGTAATCAAGGAACTACCCGGAAATGTTTGGTCGTGTAAACTGGCGATCCTAATCCAGAATTAACATTCGTGATGCGGCAATTGAAATTACAAAATCCAGCGCACATTATCATCTTTTTAATGTCTCTTTAATAAGGAAATTAGGGGAAGCGGCCCAAAGGGTGATGCACCAAAAATGAACATCCTCTTTATACGCTCGTAGTACGTCACTACATTCGCCTTTGTGGAACGACAATTTTCGTATAGTCAGTACGCTTTACAAAATCATGGACACACGCTTTTGACAAAAATCAGAAGTGCGGTTGTACGACAATTGAACCGCGTGTACGAGGCTTAAGGGAGGGTTATAACCCCTGTCAGATTTCCCTTCACTTCCTGTCCCATAGCCAAACAGTAAGTGAGAGGAAATCCCTACAAATTAAAGGAGTTTCTTGGCGACCCCCCCCCCCCAGGTCACCAGAACTAGTGTCCGCCATTGGAAGATTTCCCCTCTGTTCTGGGTCTGGGGACAACCCAAAATTTGGGATCTTCTTTTTACTTTCATTTTCAATGATAATGGTAAACAGGACAATAAGGAGGCGAATCTCCTTAACGAGGGCACAGACAGCAATAAAAACTGACAAGCGTTCTAATCTCTCTTCACTCTATCCAAGACTAAATAAAAACTTTTAACCAAAAAGGAAAAAAACTGTTGTATCTGCTTAACCACTTGCCAACCTGCTCATGCAGATATACTGCGGCAGGTAGGCACATGTGGGATTGCGGGTGCGCACGACTCAATGTCTGCCGGCGACCTGTGATCGCTCTGTACAGAGGCAGAATGGGGATCTGCCAATGTAAACACAGCGGATCCCCGTTCTGACAGGGGACATGACACCTACTTTTCCCAGTCACCGGGAACAGCAATCTCTGTCATGCCCATGCCAGCCCATCCCCCCCTAAGGTTAGAATACACCCGGGGAACACAGTTAAACCGTTGATCGCCCCCTAGTGTTAACCTCTTCCCTGCCAGTGTCATTTTTACATTGATCAATACATTTTTATAGCACTGATCAATGTAATAAGGTCACTGGTCCCCAAAAAGTGTAATTTGGGGTTAGATTTGTCCAGCGCAATGTCGCAGTCTAAAAATCTCAGATCGCCTCCATTACCAGTAAAAAATAAATAAATAAAAGTCCATAAATCCCGTATTTCGTAGACGTGATAACTTTTGCGCAAACCAGTCAATATACGCCTAATGCGTTTTGTTTTTTTTTACCAAAAATATGTAGAAAAGAACATATTGGCCTAAACTGATGAATACATTTGTTTATATATATATATATATATATATATATATATATATATATATATATATAAAAATTTTTTTTTTTTTTTTTT
>BLSH010349834.1:746557-760201 GCA_018402905.1 Glandirana rugosa
CATTTGTTTTTTTATATATATATACTTATTTTTTTTTTTTTGGAAATGTAAAAAAAAATTTTTTTTCCAAAATTGTCACCTTTTTTTCGTTTATATCGCAAAAAATAAAAAAACGCAGAGGTAATCAAACACCAAAAGAAAGCTTTATTTGTGGGAAAAAAAGGACGTCAATTTTGTTTTTTGGTACAGCGTCGCATGACCGCGCAATTGTCAGTTAAAGCGATGCAGTGCCGTATCGCAAAAAATGGCCTGGTCAGGAAGGGGGCAAATCCTTCCGGGCCTGATGTGGTTAAAATGTTAGCTAGAGTTTAGCTTTAATTTGTTAGTCAAGTTAATCTAAATCTGCTAGTGTATCTATCACTGCCTTATAGTTACATAGTTAGTCCGGTTGAAAAAAGACACAAGTCCATCTAGTTACAACCAAAAAAAAGAAAAAATAGAAAAATTATATATAACCATACAATCCCATATACAATCTTTCACCCACAGTTGATCCAGAGGAAGGCAAAAAACCCCAGCTAAGCAAGATCCATTTTGCTATAGCGGGGGGAAAAAATCCTTCCTGATCCCCCGAGAGGCAATCCGATATTCCCTGGATCAATTTTACCTAAAAATGTTAGTACCCAGTTATATTATTTACATTAAGGAAAGAATCCAGGCCTTTTTTAAAGCAATCAACCGTGCTGGCCAAAACCACCTCTGGAGGGAGTCTATTCTACATTTTCACAGCTCTAACTGTGAAGAAACCTTTCCATATTTGGAGATGAAATCTTTTTTCCTCTAGACGTAAAGAGTGCCCCCTTGTTCTTTGTGATGAAGTAAATAACTCAACTCAACACCAAGTTCACTATATGGACCACTTATGTATTTGTACATGTTGATCATATCCCCTCTTAATCTTCTCTTCTCAAGAGAGAATAAATTCAATTCTTCTAATCTTTCATAACTGAGCTCCTCCATGCCTCTTATTAGTTTGGTTGCCCTTCTCTGCACTTTCTCCAGTTCCCCGATATCCTTTTTGAGAACTGGTGCCCAAAACTGAACTGCATATTCCAGATGAGGTCTTACTAATGATTTGTACAGGGGGGGCAAAATGATGTCTCTATCTCTGGAGTCCATACCTTCTCCCCAGATTGATAAAGCTGCTGTCCGAGGGTGGCTCCGTTGCTCCTCTATCCAGAGTGGAGACACCCTAAGATAGGAGATGTGTTAATTGCCGGAATACCAGGTAAAAATAAAGAAAAAAAGCCCAAAAAAAAAAGAAAATGAATGCAGCCAACACACCTAAGGATTGGTTAAGCTGCAGTATATTACATTTTAATTTAATACCACTAAGGCACACTGGATGTCAAAAACACTGCTTTTAAGGGTATTTGACTTTTTTATTTCTGCCTCTAAATGCCCCATCATGTTACTCTATGAACACATAAGGGATTTAGAAGCAGGAGCGTTTAGAGGCAGAAAAAAAACATCCCTTGCGCATTCAGGAGAGGAGCATTTTGGCAGAAAAAAAGCCCAACGCACCTAAGCGTGTCTAAGCGCTTGGCACGTTTAGTGGCCAGAATAAATTAATACTCTGGTCAATGGAATGAATGAACACCTAAACACCTTTGCAAAACATGGCTTTTGGTTCATTTTATTACGCTGCTTTTCTTTCTTTCTACCAGGAGAAAAGCATGCAAGGGCCTTTAAGTGAAATAAACATATGCCTGGGGCACTAAAGGAAGAGGTTAAAGAAGAAGTAAACTCCCCTGGTGTTTTTGTACCTATAGGTAAGGCTTACCTATAGGTACTGTAACTATCTCCTAAACTTGCACCGTTTAGGAGATATTTATTTTATACTGCGCCAATTACGTCATCGACCACCCGTGCCTTTTCTTCAGGGCCCGTGCCATGACCAGCACTGGAGCCCACAAACCCCAAAGTAACTCCGGGAAAGATGTCGGCCGTGTCAGCGGTGTGCGGGCAATGCTTCGTTCTAAGGTAAGTATTTCATAATGAGCTAGTATGTGATGCATACTAGCTCATTATGCCTTTGCCTTGCAGGTTTTTTTTTTCTTTATTTTTTTGAAGGTTTACAGTACAGGTACATGACTTTGCGCAGCCGGGCCGCCCTGCTGCAGTATATGTACGTGGGGTGGCCCGAAAGCAGTTAAAAGATAAGTTCACCATTTGTAACATAGCACATGTTACACCCATATTCAGAGTGTAACATGTTACTGTTGTAGCAGCCCCCGAACACCCCCTGCCCCAATCCCTTGTTGTGACAGTGGGCTAGGGATCCTCTCCCTGCACTTCACCCACCCAGCCGTGTCATTTATTCACAGAGTTCTGTAAATGGGAGAAGTACCAACAGCCTTTACGGCTGACAGCTTGTAGTTCTCAATGAACTACCAGGGCACTGTTGAACATCCTAGCTAGTTCATTGATACTTCTCATTGTGTAACTGGCTGCTCATAGGAGGTACAAGCAGACAGATACGCTGACTGTCTGCAGGAGCCTGAGATTGCACCTGCAATCTGCTGATCAGGGGTGCAATTCTTTGCAGGCTCATAGCAAAAAAAATAATAAATGCACATTTTTTTTACCTGCAAAAAGATGTGCATTTATTTTATTTTTTTACAAAGGTGAACTTCTCCTTTGCGTATAGAGTTTTCACCTAGCTATTATGCCCTTAAAATATAAGTGCACTTTAAACCTTGGTGCTCTTATCTTTTTTGCCTCTTACCTATTCCACCCTCTCCCTCCACAGTTATATACTGAGATCTGACTCCCACCGCCTCTATTTACATCCTGCGCTGCACGTCTTCTCTCCTCTGGCCACGCAGGTGCATTACAGCCCCATAGACTTGTTCCAGGCAAAAAAAAAAAATTTGAAATATCATTTATCAAAAAAAAAAAGAATTGGCTTATATTTTCCAAATAAAAGGTCTCAGTAAGTTGCTTCATGTTAATCCATGCTCAATATTTTAAATAAAATGTTTTACTTAAAGTGGTTGTAAAGGCTGAAGGTGTTTTATCTTTATGCATTCTATTCAAAAAACCTCCTGTGAGCAGCTCCCCCCACAGCCCCCCTAATACTCACCTGAGTCCCCTCTCAATCCAGCGACGTCCATGGGAGCCTCAGCTGTGTCAGGTCTCTCTCTCCTCATTGGCTGAGAATCAGTGATACTGATTTGTGGGGAAATTTATCATCAGACACTGAAAGTGACGACAGCAACTATTCTGCAACTGAGCAAATTTCAGTGTTTTAATTTGATTACATTATTGAATAAATTTTATTGTTATTTCTGATAATTATTTATAGTATTTATTATATTATAATTTATGATTTCGTTGTTTCAAAATTTATCATACCCGGGATGTCTACTAGACTCTTGTTTGGACAGATTTAAGTGAGTTATTCCTAAGAATTAAAGGCCCACAATATAAAACGCCTAATTTCTATGCGAAAAAATGTACCAGTTTGAGGTTAAACATACCATTGAGTGCATTTTGTTATATCTGTTTGACAAGCAAGTGCAAAAAAAAAAAAAGTAGCTGTTCTTCCAGCTAGAAAATGTCTTGTCAATGGGGGACATTGATGTTTTAAAAGAGAAATTCGAGTTTCAGAAAAAACATTTTTTTACTCACCTAGGTGTATGCAGCATCCATCCTCTGCTGCTTCTAAGACTGCGAACTGAGCGATCAAAGACCGTTGATCACCCAACTCTGTCTTCACTGAGCGGAGAACCAGTGACTGTCAGTCACCATCTCTCCACTCTGCCCCTCCAGGGCTAAATAGGGGATGGGAACAGCTGGCTCAGTCTCCCAGTGGCGTGCTGAGAGGCTGAGCCAGTCGGGATCTTTCCCAAGCTTAGACTGGGTGACATCAGACAACAGCGTGCTCTCATGTGAAATTGGGTCACAGGAGTGCAGAATGAACTGCACTCCTGTAACCCACAAGAGAAGTATAGCCAAAATAGCTTTGGCCATACTTCTCCTTTAAGGCCAATAAGGTGTCAGCTTGAATCCCAGTTTCAGCCCAGTGAGTGTTCGGATTATACCGACCATCAAAAAGATATAATTCAGAACCTTACAATTGATGTCTAGTGGCAAGAAAGAAGAGAATTGGTCATTTCCCCTTTATAACTATGTTCCATAGTAAAAAAGGTTAGTGTAGTTCACATTTGCACTTATTTGTTTTATCCTGTTTTATAATGACACAAAAAAATCAGTTTTTGGTACAAAGCATATGGAAGTAATTTAACAAAATAAAGTGAAGGCTTTTTTCCCCAAATCAACTTCAAAGACAGCACATGAGACATAGGAACTGCCCCTATCAGGAATTGATGGCAGCATATCACCACAAATTTTAAAAGGAAGTCCTACATAACCTGGTCAGTATTGTATTTCTTCTATTTAGGAAAGACACATTGCTTGGAACCTGGTGGAAGGATGCTTTAATCAGGGCTCTCATCTGCAGCCCTCTACCTACACCCTTTTTTCTTGCCTTCCATGATGGGGGATCATCTTGTCCATCTTTGCCCTCCAGTCCCTTTATCTTATGGGTAGGAAGAGTTATGGGCCCACTTATTTTTTAGTGCCTAGAGAAAGCCAGTACTGTTAGGTGACTTACCACCTTGGTGGACTGGCTTGGTTCAGATTCTCCCTGTCAGAGGTCTTGAGGCAGTGAATGAACATCCCTTCCTGGCTTGCTCACTTCTATTATGTCCAAACCTCTTGACAGTGGTGACTTGAATGCCTAAAGATCTTTTTTTTTGGTACTCTCCTCTGCTGTGCCACCTGCAATGTTCAGGGGGCAGAGAGCCACTCTTGCTGTAACAGGTGACTTTAGAAACACCGAACGTCAGTCTGCACACTTAGAGTCTTTTCTCTTTTTACTGCCTTGTTTTGTAATGTACTGTTATGCACATTTTACCCTAAGAGTTCTCTGGGTCCTGTAGGTGACATGGGGTTGCTCGTTGATAGACTGGGGCCCTGGCATGGTTTGCTGTATCCTACCTTTGCAATGTGCTCTTGTCCAGGCCTTAAACAGGTTAGGTTACATGGTAGACCTGGTTACTCTGCTTGTTGCAGGCCTGGGCTCATTTATGGTATTAGGCCCTGCTAACCCTAAAGAGTAAAAATATGGCACTGCTGAAATGGATCAAGCCCCTTTATCAATCTTTTGATGTTTATAGCTGCAGGAACCTCTCCTACAGTATTAAGGGGGGATTGCCATTTATTTTCCAGTAGATCTTTCTTGGCTCATCTAAAGCCTTTTGGTCAAACTTAATCTGTGCCACTATTACCCTCTCCTACCCATAGCAAGTTCATAAAGCGTTCCAGCCATTTTTTTGTTTATTAAAAGTCAGCAGCTACAAAAAGTGTAGCTGCTGACTTTTTAATAAACAGCCACTCATCTGTGCCACGATCCAGCGGTGCAGTCACCCCAACCGTTTTGACCCTTTGTCCTCCCTCGGCGGCGCCTGAATCTACGGGCACCTGGCTGGGACAGCTCGCGGCTTCACAGCCGGGTGCCCACTGCACATGCACGAGTGGCACTGTGCTCTGTGACTGGATCTGTGACAAGTCTTCTGGGACCTGTCGTGTCCCAGAAGACTTTGGGAAGGAGAGCGTCCGCTTCCAATTTGCTTAAGGCGACCGTAACGGAAGTGGGAATGGGTACCTGTCAAAATCCCCCTCCTCCCCAAAAGCTCTGTTTCACAAAAAGGAGCTGGGGAAGAGGAGGCCTTAAAGCAGAACTTCCCTTTTTGGGTGGAGCTCCGCTTTAAATTTAACAGCACATACAAGCACTGGAGTTGGATGTGAGCGGTGGATCAGCAGGAACGGGCATGCCAAAACTCTTATTGTGTCTCTCCATTCCTTCCTTGCACTGCTATGCATATTGGGGGAACTCACTCTGCCTTAAGTACTACTGGTACCTGTACTCTGCTCTACATGCTGCTGACCCCACTACTCTTCTCAGCATGCTACTGACCCTTGTACACTGCCTTACATGCCACTGATCCCTTTTCACTGCCATACAGGCCACTTACTCTTATACTCTCTGCTTTATCGTACAGTGCTCCTGACCCCTGTACATAGCCATACGTAATCCCGATCCCTGTACTCTGTCTTACATACTACTGACCCTTGTACACCGCCCTACATAATACTGACCCCTGTACTCTGCCCTACAAACTACTGATCTTTGCACTCTGCCCTACAAACTACTGATCTTTGTACTCTGCCCTACAAATTACCGATCTTTGTACTCTACCCTACAAAGTACTGATCTTTGTACTCTGCCCTACAAATTACCGATCTTTGCACTCTGCCCTACACACTACTAACTCCTGTTCTCTGTCCTACATACTACACACCACTGTGCCTGTGCACTTTGCATATTACTCCTATTGATTCCAGAGTAATTTTTCCTCCCTTTTTATAATTGAGGCATTTCTTTCCTCCCACTGATTAATAACTCCAGGCATTTTTCTTATACTGACCACCAAAAACATGTTTTCTTCCTCCCACTGACCACCCACACCAGGGAATTGTTTTTCCTTTCCATCCAATGCAAGGAACACTGTTACATAATTTTAATTACTGCAATGTTTGTTACAAACTCCTGACCAATGTGTGGCTTGCATACATGGAAGCCACACTGTTGTTTATCTGCACTTCCTCTCCACTTGCCCATTCCAAGAATGCTCTATATTTTGTAAACCATCCATAGAATACAAAGTGTTCTGTAAATGGATAAGGTAAGGGGGGGGGGGGGGGTTACAGTGCGGCTTCCCTGTGCAAGAGCCACACAGGGCCGCCGATGGGGGGGATACAACCAGCCCTGGAGCCCTGGTGTGGGGGGGACTGGAGCACACAGGGGGGCCCACACAAGGGGGATTAGTGACAGATGACAATTGTGTCTCTTCTCCTCCAGCAGATAAAAGTTGCTCTTGTTCCCTCTCCCTTGCTACAAGCTTTTATCTGATAAAAAAGAGACAGTCGTCCCTCACTAATCCCCCTCACTGTGTGGGCCCCCTCCTCTCAGCACTGGAGTTTATCTCTAACTTAGGCTCCATGCACACTGGCATAAAAATCGCTGCTTCTATAGGAGTTTAGTGTTTTGCCTGTAGAAGCAGCTTGTTGGGAAGCAGGCATATTGTAAGCTCAACGTTTAAGAAACAGAAAAAAAAACCCTTCTGGTTCTCCTAAACTTGTCTAAACTTTGTACAAAAAAGTTCTATATGAGTGTTTTTTTTCTGCCAAGTGAACTGGAGTTTTTTTAAGCCCAATGTGCATGGAGAACTTTTTTTTTCTCTCCCTCTGTCCCTCTGATCCCGGAGCCTGTATATTTTTTTCATCTCATCTTCATTTTTATTAACTCAGTTTTATCTTTTAGATTTAGCAGGAATTCTGTGAGTTATGTTGTGTTTGTGTCTGCTAATAGTTTTATTGTATTTTTAGCAAAATATAGCTTTAATACTTTCTTGGGGGGGCCCTGTCAATAGTCTCTACGGGACCCCGTGATTTCTATCAGCTGCCCTGGAGCCACAGCTGACATAATGTTAGCGTTGGAAGTATGCTATCCAGCTTCAATGAAAGGGTAAATATTACAGAAAGTACAATCATACTTAAAGTGGCATACACCTTTTGAGCCTTTAACTCATATTTACACTGCAGATTAAAAAGCAGAGCTTTAACAACTGTTCCACCAAGGTATACTGTCACTGATCAGGGGTAACCGAGAATATTCAAGAGCAAGGGAGGACAGATGATGTGTAGGGTATTTCTGTCCATTGCACATCCTCTGATATTGACCAGTGCACTGGCAGATTATTACGTGATCCCCAAAGTTCCCCGATCTAGACACAAGGTAATGGCTGAAAAACAAAACACATATACACATTAGATACAATATCTCACAAAAGTGAGTACACCCCTCACATTTTGTAAATATTTTATTATATTTTTTCACGTGACAACACTGAAGGAATTACACTTTGCTACAATGAAAAGTGTACAGCTTGTATAACAGTGCAAATTTGCTGGCCCCTCAAAATAACTCAACACACAGCCATTAATGTCTAAGCCACTGGCAACAAAAGTGAGTACACCCCTAAGTGAAAATGTCCAAATTTGGACCAATTAGCCATTTTCCCAACCCAGTGTCATCTGAGTCGTTAGTGTTATAAGGTCTCAGGTGTGAATGAGGAGCAGGTGTGTTAAATTTGGTGTTTTTCTCTCTCATACTGATCACAAGCTATAAGAAGATTGCCAAGACCCTGAAACTAAGCTGCAGCAAGGTGGCCAAGACCATAAGCGGTTTAACAGGACAGGTTCCACTCAGAACAGGCCTCGCCATGGTCGACCAAAGAAGTTGAGGTCCAGTGGTTGTCTTTGGGAAATAGATGTATGAGTGCTGCCAGCATTGCTGCAGAGGTTGAAGGGGTAGGGGTCAGCCTGTCAGTGCTCAGACCATACGCTGCACACTGCATCAAATTGGTCTGCATGGCTGTTGTCCCAGAAGGAAGCCTCTTCTAAAGATGATTCACAAGAAAGCCCGCAAACAGTTTGCTAAAGATAAGCAGACTAAGGACATGAATTACTGGAACCATGCCCTGTGTTTTGATGAGACCAAGATAAACTTATTTGGTTCAGATGGTGTCAAGCGTGTGTCTGGTGGAAACCAGTTGAAGAGTACAAAGACAAGTGCGTCTTGCCTACAGTCAAGCATGGTGGTGGGAGTGTCATGGTCTGGGGCTGCATGAATGCTGCCGGCACTGGGGAGCTACAGTTCATTCAGGGAACCATGAATGCCAATATGTACTGTGACATACTGAAGCAGAGCATGATCTCCTCCCTTCAGAGACTGGGCTGCAGGGCAGTATTCCAACATGATAACGACCCCAAACACACCTCCAAGACAACCACTGCCTTGCTAAAGAAGTTGTGGATAAAGGTGATGGACTGCCCAAACATGTCTCCAGACTTAAACCCTATTGAGCATCTTTGGGGCATCCTCAAAAAGAAGGTGGAGGAGCGCAAGGTCTCTAACATCCACCAGCTTTGTAATGTCATCATGGATGAGTGGAAGAGGTCTCCAGTGGCAACCTGTGAAGCTCTGGTGAACTCCATGCCCAAGACGGTTAAGGCAGTGCTGGAAAATAATGGTGGCCACACAAAATATTGACACTTTGGGATCAATTTTGACATTTTCACTTAGGGGTGTACTCACTTTTGTTGCCAGCGGTTTAGACATTAATAGCTGTGTGTTGAGTTATTTTGAGGGGGCAGCAAATGTACACTGTTATACAAGCTGTACACTCACTACTTTACATGGTAGCAGTGTAATTTCTTCAGTGTTGTCACATGAAAAATATAATAAAATATTTACAAAAATGTGAGGAGTGTACTCACTTTTGTGAGATACTGTATCTACCCCACATGCACTTCTTTCACTAGCATCTACAGGTTAGTCAGGCCAGATAATATTACTTATAGAGTTGGTACAAACACTTACCCACTGTACCTTACTACCAGCTACCACTAGACAGAAACACAAAATCTAGCTGGCTGGACACACATAGGCAGATGCAAATCTCGCATACAATCTGATGCACTCTAATGATTATGTGACAGCTAGGTAGGGTGATGCATGCGTCTCAGATTTCCTAAATTATCATGTGAGCTGGAATCCTTGTGCTGTCATGTTTTCCCCACTGCACACACACACACATGCATGCTCATCAGACGCACAGATACTTTTCTGGCAATGAGATCGGTCCCTGCCTTTGAAATTTCTACACACTAATGCTAATCTGCATGTTATCAGGTTGGCTGTCTCATTCTCTGTCAGCCATCTGTTGCAATGAAGAGAGCTCTGGGGTGCAGCCACACAATGCAATTTCACACATTAAGCATATAATTGGCCATACTTCTGTGGGTCACAGGAGCGTGCACTTGGTTCTGCAGTCTTATGGCCCAGATTCAGCTGATGTCATAGAGCCGGTCCAGGCTTTGCAGAGTTCCAGACAATATTGGGATCCACCCAGGTGTCTGATATATTTGGTCTGCATAAGGTTAACTGAGGGGTTATGTAGGTATCATTTTTATTAAAAAAATGATAACCTCTTTCTTTCATGGAAAAGTTGCTTTAACTGATGTTACGGTCAGGACTCCCTTGGTCTGCATATAAAGTAAATAGTCTAAATACCCTGTAACAATAATTATTACAATGTATTTAAAAATTATACTTATATTGTGCTGTAAATAAACATTTGATTGTAGTATGAGCATTTCCTATTTTTTTTATTTTATAGATGGGGTCCTTTTTCTCCAAAAGTATGGATGAAAACCTAAGGAAACAGCAAGAATTTATGCTCGTGAACTCACAGCTTCAGGTAAAGTCATATGATTGATTAATCACTTACATTTGTGAAACTTTATGCCAGGGGTCACCAAACTGCAGCCCGGGGGTCAGATGTGGCCCTTTGTTTATCTTTATCCAACCCTTGAGGCACTAGTCTTCTGTTCGATAAAAGGCACTATTCTCCCCAATGACACCAACGGTGGGGCATCATTTTTGCCATTAACACTAATGATGGTCCAAAATATATCAGATAAGATCACTCAATAAGGCGCCCTCCTAATAATAGATCTCTGAATCTGCGCTATTTAACAAGTAGACATCATCATGCCTTAAACATATATATACTTAAAATAGCCGCTACAATTAAACCCTCATACATGTATACAAATTGTATCACCCCACCAATATAGGAGACACCATGTAGCGCTAAGAGAAAAAAAGTTCAATTCAAATGTCCTTCATCTGAGTGATTCCAAAGAAATATCTTCATATGGGTCATACACAATACAATCTTCTCACTCTCCCTCTAAGAATCTTACTCACCAGAGTTGTTTGCCTCACACTCTCGTGTTTGGCAGCCTCGCTTGTTTGCCACACAGGGCTCCTCACATGGGTCTCCCAGATCTCTCCGGTCGGCACTGCTGTGGTCTGCTCACTGCGATTTGGTCGTCTCTCCCGCCTTGGTCTTTTAAACCTCATACACTGAGAGGTAAAACTTTAGGCTGAACTTCAGCAGGTGATATCAGGATTTCATTTGGGGTGAGAGGAAAAAAGCCTCACATAGTGCATTATCTTTTTAAAACAAGAATTTATTGCACATAAAAAACCCCTATGTTAGGGTACTTCCAAACATTAATAAAATAAAAATGCAGGTAGTGAGCAGACCACAGCAGTGCCGACCGGAGAGATCTGGGAGACCCATGTGAGGAGCCCTGTGTGGCAAACAAGCGAGGCTGCCAAACACGAGAGTGTGAGGCAAACAACTCTGGTGAGTAAGATTCTTAGAGGGAGAGTGAGAAGATTGTATTGTGTATGACCCATATGAAGATATTTCTTTGGAATCACTCAGATGAAGGACATTTGAATTGAACTTTTTTTCTCTTAGCACTACATGGTGTCTCCTATATTGGTGGGGTGATACAATTTGTATACACTAATGATGGTCCACTGACAGCAATAATGGGGCACCATTCCTCCCACTGAAACCAACATTGGGACACTATTGCTACCGCTGACACCAATGATGGGGTACCATTCCTCCCGCTGACACCAAAGATGGGGTACCATTCCTCCCGCTGACACCAAAGATGGGGTACCATTCCTCCCGCTGACACCAATGATGGGGCACTATTCCTCCTGCTGACACCAACGATGGGGCACAATTCCTCCCCCTGACACCAACAATGGGGCCCTATTCCTCCCGCTGATACCAACATTGGGGCACTATTTCTCCCTTTAATACCAAATATGGGGCATTGTTTACTCCCACTGATGTCTAGACATTTTCTACTCCCATTGGCCACAATCCAGTCCCACTGGACTGTCTATCATAAGGATAGTAAACTAGCCCTTTGTTTAGAAAGTTTGGAGACCCTGCTTTATGCTTTACCATATTTGTATTAAAAAGTTTATTAATCATGGTATTTTGTGGTGCCACACACATGCTATTTATTGCAAATTGCAGTTAGGCAGTGGTTCTCTTTCCCTCTAATGAAAGCTGAGAGATGTCATGCCTGTTTGGTTGAACACATTTTCCTGTCAGTGAGTTTCAAAGGGTTAAGCTGGGTACACATCAATTGAATTCCTCAAGAACCAGCCAAAATTCGCTACATGGATGGCCCTGTCAGCCACCTCCAATCCGCTATCCCTTGTTTGAAAACTCAAAGGAGCTGGGTGAAAATATGCAGTTGCAGCTGTTAAATAACCACAGTAGGAGATTTCTTAATCTATGCTGTACAACGTGGATGGGGGAATCTGTTTGATTATTTTCATTCAGCCCACAGGTTGAACGAAAATAATTTGTGTGTGTGCCCAGCCAACTTTGGAGGTCTGTGTAGCCATAGTCTTCTATTTAGAACAAAATACATATTGGTAAGATAGATCTGTGCTCATGCAAAGAGTATGTTAGCAGTTGTACCGGCATTTAAAACTCAAGAGACAAATCCACCCACTTGGAAAGGGACAACATTAAAAAGAATGACATTTTAAATCTCACTTTTTACATTACAGACAGGAAGAGGAGCGTTTCTTAGAAGAGATCCACATTGTAGATTGTGGGTTACTTATTACAGCTCTTGCTAATACCTGTTAACTCCAGATAGTGATGTTCATACTAAGGCTTTGATGACAAAGGAAACATGATCATGGTCATCTGGTACTGTGCCATGGGCATGGGTTGCATGGTTCCCACTCAGTCTCAGTCCTGCTCTTTTCAGCTGGCTTGTAAACGTTCATAAGCTTTTGGGTGGGGGGAGTGCCTCCAGTAGTGGACATGTGAAATCAGTGTCTTGCTTTTCTTCTATAGAAAGAGACAAGAAACCTGAAACATAATTTACAAGGTTCTTTTATCAAATAGTCAACTACATAATTTTGTAAACGCGAAATCCAAAATACAATGAAAGCTTTTGTCTATAATCACTAAACTGAGCAATCTAAAAAATTTGTTTAACCTGTACAGGACCGCGCTATAGCCGAAAGATGGCTACAGCGCGGATCCCAATTTCCGGGTGGACGTCCATGGACGTCCGCCCCTTCGCGCGCTCCCCGCCTGCAATCACGGGCGCGCACGAGGCAAATTTGTGCTCGCTGTGTCCCCTGGACACAGCCAATGACAGATCGAGGTAAACGGCCAGCAACAGCGGATGTTTACCATACGATCGGCGGGTCCAACGAAAGCTGATCTCAAATGTAAACATATGAGATCATCTTTCGTTGCCTGCCTTTTCTCCTCACACAGACACCGCTGTGTGAGGAGAGAGAGAGAGATCTGAGCCATCGTCTTTGAATTACAGTGAGTGAATTTCATAACACTGCAAATAAAACTGCCCCATAGTGCCACCTGTCAGTGCCACCTCTCAGTGCCACATATCGTCAGTGCCACCTGTCAGTGCCACATATCAGTTGCCATCATTGCCATCAAGTGTCACATATCAAAGTGTCATCAGTGCCACGTGTCAGTGCCTCCTGACCTGTCATCAGTGCCACGTGTCAGTGCCACCTGACCTGCCATCAGTGCCGTGCACCGTGACTACCGTCCAGTCCACCGTGACTGTGCACCGTGACTA
>BLSH010349834.1:767451-781879 GCA_018402905.1 Glandirana rugosa
TTAGGTTACCCTCAACTCGTTATGTTTGTCGTACCGATTTGAACGTAACGTGTCTGTTACGTACACTAGTCGTGTCGTTACGCCCCCGCTTAGTGTACGTTACAGACACAAGCGTTAACACACTTGGATTTTTTGGCCAACAACCCCCCCCCCCCCCCATACAGGATTTTCTCTCTAAGCCTAGGTTCACACAATTGCGAACACAGACATTGCATGTGATTCGCCCCCGCATTGCTGTGCTGATCACATGCATTGTCTGTGCAATGCAAGTTTAGCCATGCTGTTTGTATTGCTCAACTCCCATTGGATTCACACAAAAAAGGCGCAGGAACCTTTTTTTCCCACATTGCTATTGTTCACACGCACTGTGATCTGTGAACCGATCTGGGGGTGTCATTAACTTTGTATTGACACCTGCAGAGGGCAGTATGAACTGCCTGCGGGGGAGATGTGATGCGTGAACCGGCAAACTATGTGTGAACCCAGGCTCAAGG
The DNA here is from genome assembly GCA_018402905.1 of Glandirana rugosa. Classification (NCBI taxonomy): domain Eukaryota; kingdom Metazoa; phylum Chordata; class Amphibia; order Anura; family Ranidae; genus Glandirana; species Glandirana rugosa. Next base: position 767,946 of record BLSH010349834.1, read on the forward strand.
TCCAGTTCTTTTACCCTCAGGTAGAAACACTGGTCACTTGGTATCCGAAGAAAAGCTTATAAAAAGTAAGGGGAGAGTGGTTAAAAGTCTTCTTTCCTGTAGAAAGACGTTAATCAAAGCTATCTATAGCAGAACTATGCAATAGAATACTAGAGTAAGGATTTGCTGTCTGGTGTAAAGACAAAAAGTAGCTATAGGGATTGCTTCCATCTTTAAATTGCTACAGTTCTGTGCAGATCAAGGTTTAGCTATCAGCACATTACAGGTACAGGTTGCTACTTCAAGTGTCTTTTTGGAGCAAAGAGTGGTTGCAGATCCCCTAGTATCCAGGTAAAACTCTTTTAAGATGTATACCATATGTGTCAAGCACAAGGTCCACAGGCCGTTTCATGTGGTCCTCGCACCTTTCCTGCACAGGGCACCCCCCTCATCTCCACCCCCACCTTGTCTCAGCAGACGTCAGCAGAGTACAGGACAGAACTCCTACAGATCCTGCACCTCCTCTGTGCAGCCACAGCACCCCCTTTTCTCTACCTCCCCTGGCCTCAGCGTTCATGCTGCTGGTATCATGCACAAGAAACTTTATTGAAGACTGCTCAGACAGAACAACATGACAAAACCATGTTCTGTCTGAGCAATCTCAAATAAAGTGTCTTTAAAACTGACCCTTTGAGGGCAGCCATAATGTTGATGTGGCCCATGATGAAACGGAGTGTGACACCGGTGATCTAGACCAATTCCAGTTAAAGTCTCTTTTAAAGCTCCCTGGTTCATCAGGGGCTAGTCAAAACTAAATTCAAACCTACAGGTCATTACTGTCAAGATGGCCCTGCTGGTGGCTATTGCTTCAGCTAAGCGCATCATTGAGATACAAGCCCTGTCCATAACACAACCTTTCCTACAAGTCAAAATTTTTCTCAAAACTGATTCAGACTTCCTACCTAAAGTTTCACCTAATTGTCATTCATCTTGAGATATTGCCCTCCTTATGCTCACATCCTGCTAACAAGAAAGAGGAAGAACTCCATGTGCTTGATAAATTAGAAATTGTATGTTGTTGTACCTTTTTTAAAGTCCTAAGCCCTCTTTTTGTCTGCATGCTGGCAAAAGAAGACAATCATGCATCCAAAAATTATATTGTTGGATTAAACAAGTTATCCAAGAGGCTTATTAAGCCTTATGTCTTATTCTACTACGACTTTATCCACCTGTTAGACCAAGGGGGCTGGTGCCATTCCAGAGCAGCTAAGTGCGCAAGCTACTCTACCTTCCTCATCTTCTCTCCTCTCAGAATTAATCTTTTGGGATCGAAGTTCTTCAGGCAGTTGTTCCTCCATAATCTGACAAATTCTTGCTTATTCTCTCATGTGCTGTCCTGCATGGTTGATTGAAGAAAATCACCTACCAGTAGCTCTATTTCCAGTCTTCTAGGACAGCAGGGATTCCCTCCCTATTGTAATGTGTTTGTTCTTATGTCTTCCAGTTACGTTCAACAGCTCTCAGATAAAAATATACTAATGGTCTGTTCCCTGAAACCGCCTTGGAAATCGAGTTAAAGCGGAGTTCCACCCTAAAGTGGAACTTCCGCTGGTTCGATTCCTCCCCCCCTCAGGTGTCACATTTGGCACCTTTCGGGGGGGAGGGGGAAGAGGACACCTGTCTTTAGACAGGTGTCCTTTTCCACACTTCCGGGAGCTCTGGCCTGCGGACGCGGCCGCTGACATCAGAAGCCCGGCTCCCTCCTCCCTGCTCGCTCTGCTACTGGCCGCCTGGCCAGTAGCAGAGCGTGGCAGAGCTCGCGCATGCGCGGTAAGGTGCCCGGCGTGAAGCTGTACTGCTTACACGTCCGGGTTCCCTTACCCGCGATGGAAGCGGCTGCACCCGTCCCCCGATCCGAAGATCGGCGGCGGGTGCCGACATCGCTGGAGTCCAGGACAGGTAAGTGTCCTAATATTAAAAGTCAGCAGCTACTGTATGTGTAGCTGCTGACTTTTAATTTTTTTTTTTAGCCCGGACCTCCGCTTTAATAGTACAATTTGCCCGATTCAGAGTGTTGGGTCAATCGGTAGATCGACTTCTGTCAAATGGGAATGTTGGAATACGTTTCTCAAGCAGCAGCTGCTAATCAGTGTATTCTGACAGAGATCCCTGCTGTCAGAATACAATGCAGGAATCGGCCTGCTGGCTGATCAAAAAAAAAAAAGAATCCTCTATTGCCAGCTTAACTCTTATTATTATTATTATTATTCTTTTTCATTTGTAACCTTTCTTTTGAAGTTACTTTGAATTTGCTAGGCAAATTAACCACTCCAGTAAGAACATTCTCTTGCATAGCCACAGTTTTCCCTCCCTTCCTGCAAGTCATAGTGCTTTCCTATTCTGGGGGTGACTAGTTACTCTCTATGCTGGCCCAGCTTCTCCGTTTTCCCCTCAGCTCCCTACATAACTGTTGTTGTAGCTACCTGGGGAGGAATGAAAGGGAATATAGAAAGCCGTTTACTTTTGTCTGCTTCTTGCTCTTGCATGTGAAAACAAGCAGTAAAGTCTTGAGAGTAGCAAAAAGTCAAACTTGTTTGTGACATGATGCTGCATTATAGAGGGATGTTTACAGCTCACTACAAGCTGCATAATGTTAGAGTGCACATATCCTGAGATTCTGTGCATTTGTGTATATTTTTGTGGCTGTAGCTATGCTATAAAACACACTCGATTACACAGGCCTGACAATCACTGGCATCTGGATTTGTTGAGCTGTGCTTGCATTCTTTTTAGTAAAACAACATGAGCTTTTATTCCAGTTAAAATATCTATAGATATAAAACTTGAACACACATTTTGCTTTATAATATTGGCTAAATGCATTGCTGATACATGTGTTTACCTAAATTACATTGATTTTTATTAACTGAGACCCTCTTAATTTAAAAGAAAATTACTATAGCTATATCTTGTTTAGCATCTTTTCTCATTAGACAGACGATTGTTGTGTAAGTTATTAGGGAAAGGAAATGACATTTCTCTTATAAGACTCTTCATAGAGCAATTTTCTCCTTCCTCCACAGACAGATTATTTGTAGCCTGTACCTAATAAATGCTCTCTTTTAAGTGCTTCCCTAATAATACTAATCGATTTCAGGAGCATAGCTGCGCCATCCAGCTTTTCATTACATTGGCTCTTACTGGCAACTAATGAGCTGGCCCTACATCTACCCACTAATTGACCTGTGCCTCTTCACAAAGCTGTAGATTGTATGTTGTTTGCCATAAACTAGTGAGGTTTTTTGACATGTCAGACTGTATCAGTATCCGTTGAGCAGAAATACCACCAGGTATTAAAGAAGGGTCAAGAGTTCTGTTTTCAAGGGTCAAAATCAAGGTATTTTTCAAATTAACAAGTCATTACACAATTTGTTTTTGCTTGTATGAGCTTTAGATGTGTAGTTTCCCAAAAGCATAGCTTATAACCGGCCCTAAGAGAAACCGGTAGAACACTCATGGAGTGCCTAAACAATAGTGCTAAAAGTCATTGAACATACACAAGCCCACATATACCTATTTTACTTTTAGCTGAGAATGGAAAGGTCACATGTTGATGTAAGAGTGACGAACAGAAGAAAGCCTGAAACCAGAGGTGACATTCTTTAGTTATTAGCGCTAGAAAGCGTAGTCTCCACAGAAAACTCAGCAAGTTCGCAGATTCCCATAAGTGGAAGAATTGTTCACTTTTTTGTGTCAACTTTCTATGAAGCATAAAATAATTGCTTGTACATGTGTGTCACAGAGATCGTTATCTGGCTCCTGCTAATTTGATCGCGTTTGGCAGTAATTGTCCACATTTTGTCTTCATTATCCCTGAACCGCAGATGTCCATCCTACGTAGTCACTCATAATAGACATCATTAGAGAGATAAGGGAGTCAAAATACAGACTGCCTAAAAAGTAAATAAAAAGCTTTATGTCAAAGAAGTTCTAGTATCTGTCTTAGTGGAAAAAACCCTATTTTGAGAATGTAACAAATTCATACTTATGAAGAAGTGAAATCAAGCAGAGATACTGAAACACCAAAGCTGCACTTTAATGATGCCAGTCATTTGAAAAACAATTCTTTTAACATATTATAGAATATGTAGTTGTACTTCAGTCTGATGGAGGGCCAGCCACTGACTTTTCGGAAGAGTAAGCGGCTGTGCATTTCAGTATTGCTGACAGTCACTAAAGTAAACATATGGCAGTGGCATAGCTCCCGGAACCAGCCCCCCGCTGTCATCAAAATATACTGAATTCTATCTACACCTGAACTTCTTGTATATGAGTGACATTCCACCATTCTAATGGCCTTAATATTCAAGGGTCAAATTTGTTCCTATACAGACTTGAGGCATATCCCGTTTTTCTCAGCGGCCCATGTTCAAATCTGGCATGCTGCAAAGACATAATTTAACAAGATATGTAATAAATTTTGTTATTAAAGTTTTTTTCCACTGCCATACTTATAGCATTAGAAAAATGCAATAACAAAGAACATTTAGTGACTTCAAAACTTTAAGTGTTTATTTTATTACTGTACAAAGGTGAAATTTAATTGTCTTATAATTAGTAGTAAAAATCGAAACAATATGGGAAGTACGGTCTATAAACATGAACTTACTGACCTTGTAGAAAGCCCTGGAGATTGTGACTAAATAACAGAATGCTTAAGCTGGCAGGAAGACTTAAAACAAGGTATTTTTTTTTTAATGTTATTTTAAATAATTACCAGTCGTAATAGTGATACCAATAGATTTGAGTATGTCCTGTATCGATTTTATTGGAATGTTTGAACTGCTCTTTGAACTCTTTCCTGCCCTGGTTGTAATTACAAAATGTCTGATGCATGTTGTTAGTAAAATATGGAATTGGGCAGCTCAGTTTCCTTGGATCAAAGAGCAGAAGAAACCTAAAATGTTTTAATAAAAACAGAAAAAAAAAACAATTAATGGACATTCATTGTGATAACTTACTGTTTTAAATGCTGTGTTGACTGTTCTGTGGTCAGAAAAACGAATGCATATTTAATTAAAAGTCACAAAGCCGTTATGGACGTTCACTTCTTGGAACGTGATGATGTCATCGCGTTCCAGGAAGTGAACGTCCATGCTAGCTTGGGGATTTTTAATTACATGCGCATTGATTTTATGTCAATGTGAATGAAAATCCTTACTTAATAAATCTTTTAAAGTTTTTATTACACTATAGAGAGGCATCTTTCTGTTTACCTTGCATGATTACCTATTTTGAAGCCTTGGTATATTTGGTTAACCACTTCCTTACTGGGCACTTAAACCCCCCTCCTGCCCAGACCAATTTTTGGCTTTCAGTATTGTCGCATTTTGAATGAGAATTGCGCAGTCATGCGACGTTGTACCCAAACTAAATTTATATCATTTTTTCCTACAAATAGAGCTTTCTTTTGTTGGTATTTGATCACCTTTGCGTCATTTCTGATCGCCGCTATAAACAAACAAAGAGCGATGATTTTGAAAAAAGAACAATATTTTTTACTTTTTGCTATAATACAAATCCCAAAAAAATAATAAAAAAAAACTTATTCATCAGTTTTGGCCAATATATATTCTTCTACATATTTTTGGTAAAACAAAAATCGCAATCGGCGTATATTGATTGGTTTGCACAAAAGTTATCGCGCCTACAAACTATGGGAATTGATTTATGGCGTTTTTATTATTTATTTATTTTTGACTAGTAATGGCCGCGATCTGCGTTTTTTATCGGGACTGCGATATTGCAGCAGTCATGTCGGACATTTTTGACACTTTTTTGGGACCAATAACATTTATACAGCGATCAGAAATTTAAATGTCCACTGATTACTGTATAAATGTCATTGGCAGTGAAGGGGTTAACAGTGTTCCCTGGGTGTGTTCTAACTGTGGGGGGGGGGGGGCAGGCTGGCCAGGACATAATAGATCTAACTGATCCCAGTGACGGGGATCAGTAGATCTGTTATGTCCCCTTCAACAGCACGGAGAACCACCGTGTTTACATCGGCGGTTCCCCGTTCTGCGGCTCTGACAGGGGATCGCGGGTCTCGGGCGGACATCGAGTCCGCCCAACCCGTGGGCACGCCCACGCGGCGGACGCGCGCGCCACCGCCTATCAGTGCGCACCAGGAGCGCGCACATTGCCAGGATGCCCATGGACGTCCACCCGTCAATTCAGATCCGCGCTGGAGCCGTACTTCGGCTATAGCGCAGAACTGGATTGGTTAATCGGCGGAATCCCAGGTGATGAGAATGCGTTCTGGGGAGGTGAACTGGCGGTTCAAAGTGACTACACAAGCATTATATGACTACTCTTGAATAAAGGGGGTCATGGAAAGTTGGTAAGGGAGCACCCTTATCTCACTTTGGGTGATGGTGGCTGTTGGTGACACTTTGAATGTGGAATTTAACCACTTAAGGACCGAAAGGATTTCCCATGTTAGGACCAGAGCACTTTTTGCGATTTGGCACTGCGTCGCTTTAACTGTGACAATTGTGCGGTCGTGTGATGTTGTCCTTTTTTTTCCCACAAATAGAGCTTTCTTTTGGTGGTGTTTGATCACCTCTGCATCATTTCTGATCACCGCTATAAACAAAAAAAGAGCGACAATTTTGCAAAAATAACAATATTTCTTACTTTTTGCTAAAATACAAATCCAAAAAAAAATATAAAAAACAAATGTATTCATCAGTTTTGGCTGATTTATATTCTTCCTCATATTTGTGGTAAAAAAAATCACAATCGGCGTTTGATTGGTTTGCGCAAAAGTTGCCGCGTTTACAAACCATGAGAATTAATTTTCTGGCATTTTTACAATTTTAATTTTTTTTTACTAGTAATGGTGGCGATCTGCAATTTTTATGGGGGGACTGTGATATTCGGGCGGACAGATTGGACATTTTTGGCACTTTTTTGGGATCAATGACATTTATACAGCGATCAGAAATTGAAATGTCCACAGATTACTGTGTAAATATCATTGACAGTGAAGGGGTTAACTGTGTTTCCTGTGTGTGTTCTAACTGTGAGGGGGCTGGGCTGGCAGAGGCACCAGAGATCGAACTGATCCCAAGTACAGGGATCAGTAGATCTCTCATATGCCGCCTGTCAGAATGGGAAACCGCTGTGTTTACATCAACGGTTCCCAGTTCTGGCTCTGTCACAGGACATTGCGAGCTGTCGCCGCTTATAGTCGTACGGCAGTCGGCAAGCATTTAAGAAAAAGCATTTCTCTTACGTTCACTGACAAACGCAGCTCTTCATAACACGTGGGTTTTATGTCGTCCTATCGGGAGTGACTAGGCAAAACAGAAATAAAAGCAACAGGGATAGGCTAGCCCATCCCAGGGTGCCGTCCTCACCTGAGCATAAAACCCCCTGCTGGCCAATGGCATTCAGTTTTGTTTGCCTAGTGCAAAGGAGTGGACTGGGTTCCCTCTGGGACCTGCGTTTTTCTGCTGAAGTTTTCCCTATGAAGACTGCTATCAAGAAGCTGGCTGGTGGCATAGAGTGGATATCACGAATCCAAAACTTTCCCCAGCCCAGCCACCACCTGGCGAGCTACCCTGGCCTAAGCAGGGTCATGCCGCGCAGGGCCCATTCCATGCGGACGGCCAGTGGTTAACCCCACTTGTGCCCAGGGTTTGGCGCATGCCTCTCCAGTGGCCTGGCCAGCAGCGCCATTTTGTGGTGGATGGGAAGTTTTGATCATTGATCGCGAACATTCTCCAGGCCCTGCGACTTGATCAGTCAGGGGATTCGCAGACATCCACTTATGTGTGTGGGTCTATGAAGCCTCCTAGGTCTCCTAAGGCTTTTCCTTATGATCAGTTTTTTGAGCGGGCAGTTTTTAAGGAATGGTTATCTCCAATTCCAATAGCGGTGCGCTATCCCTTTGAGGAGGCTTTCACTAAGCGCTGTGCTTCCCCTTCGGTGGACCCGCCGGTGGCCCGCCTGCACAAGGCTACGACCCTTCCGTGGAAGGCTCGCCTTCCTTTAAGGACGCGCAGGTTCTGCCATGCGGCCAACTCTGGCGTATGCTATGGCAGCTCAATCTCTTTTTGAGTACGCCACCTCTGTGCGCGCTAATCTGCATTGCAGTTGTGCGCAGGGTGAATTGCAAAAGGGTCAACACCTGGTGGAGGGGCTACACTACTTGTGTGATTCCCTGTTGGATATCATGCCCATGCTATCCAAGATTTCCGCCTTTGCGGTGGTCATCAGGCGGGTGTTGTGGCTGCGTTCCTGGTCGGGCGACAAGGCGCCTAAAAAGGGACTCACAGATCTCCCCTTTCAGGGGGGTCGTTTGTTTGGACCGCAGCTGGATGAAATCATTAAGAGTTTCACTCGGGGGAAGAGTTATTTTCTCCCGGAGCCCAAGCGGCGGGATGTTCGCCGTCGACAGGGCCCTGTTTCTTCTGGGCAGAAGTAGTTTTTTCGTGCCCCCGGCACGGCAGGGACGGGCTCCAAGCCCCGTAAGACCTTGGGGATCCGGTAAAAGGACTTGGCAGCGTAAGCCCGGCAAGGCAGAGGATAAGTCCTCCACCGTATGACGGGTTGCCCCCGCCCGCCTCTCAAGTGGGGGGCCGGTTGCTGGAGTTTGCGGTCAGTTGGTCCGCTCATGTCTCCGATCGGTGGGTACTAGAAGTGGTGTCCACCGGGTACCGGATAGTGTTCAGCTCTCTACTCCGAGACAGGTTTTTTCCCTCAAACTTGAGTCTCCCTCAGAGGCGTCGGGAGGAGCTTTTGGGCGCGATCCAGTCCCTTGCGGATCAGGGGGTGATCGTGCCGGTTCCTCTGGAAGAGAGGTTCTGCAGTTTTTACTCAAACCTCTTTGTGGTGCCCAAAAAGGGCGGTGTCAGGCCGGTGCTGGACCTAAAGGCTCTGAACTGTTTTGTGCAGGCAAAAAATTTCAAGATGTAGTCCATTCGCTCGGTCGTGGCCGCCTTGCGCCAGGGAGAGTTCATGGCGTCCTTGGATATCAAGGACGCCTACCTGCACGTTCCCATCTGTCTCAGCCATCAGCGTTTTCTGCGTTTCGCAGTGGGGGACCTGCACTACCAGTTTGTGGCCCTTCCTTTTGGGCTGGCGTCTGCTCCCAGGGTGTTCACCATGGTGTTGGCTCTGGTCCTTGCGCTGCTGAGACAGCGAGGTATCACAGTGGTGGCGTCCCTCGACGACCTGCTCTTGAGAGCGGAGTCAGCTGTGTCCCTGGGGGAGGACGTGAGCATCACGGTGTCCGCTTTGAGGGACTTCGGTTGGCTCATCAACCTGCAGAAGTCCTCGCTGTCCCCTTCCTGTCGCCTGGAGTACCTGGGTCTGATTCTGGACACAGTGCAGGCGAAGGTGTTCTTGCCTCCCGACAAGTTATTGGGGTTACAGGCGGTGGTACGGACCCTGCTGTCACGCAGGAGGTCATCCCTACAGTTATGCATGAGGGTGTTGGGGCTCATGGTATCGTCCTTCGAGGCAATACCGTACGCCCAGAGCCACACTCGGCTCCTACAGAAGGCGATTCTGTCACAATGGGACAAATCTCCTATTTCCCTGGACAAACTGATCTGCTTGGGTCATCAGACCCGGGGTTCATTGACTTGGTGACTTCGGGCCCCAGCTCTAACACTAGGGAAATCCTTTCTTCCCCTCAACTGGTCGGTAGTAACGACGGATGCCAGCCTGTCGGGCTGGGGAGGGGTGCTGGGTCAGTTGTCTGCCCAGGGCCGGTGGTCGACTCAGGAAGCTCGACTTCCGATAAATGTGTTGGAACTGAGAGCGATCAGGCTCTGCTTGTTCCGTTGATCGACAAGGCTGCGGGGTCTCCCTGTCCGGGTTCAGTCGGACAATGCCATGGTCGTGGCATACGTGAACCATCAAGGCGGGACAAGAAGCTCCGCAGCAGCTGCGGAGGCTGCTCTGATTCTCCGCTGGGCGGAATGTCATGTTCCAGCGATCTCCGCCATTACATTCCGGGAGTGGAAAACTGGCAGGCGGACTTTCTCAGTCGCCAAACTATGGACCAAGGGGAATGGTCCCTTCATCCGGAAGTGTTTCGCCAGATTTGCCGCAAGTGGGGCACACCAGAGGTGGACCTCATGGTGTCCAGGTTCAATCACGAAGTGAAGACCTTCGTGTGCAGAACAAGAGATCCGTTGGCGGTTGCCACGGACGCGCTGGTGTCTCCTTGGGGTCGGTATCGGCTGCTATATGTCTTCCCTCCCGTAAAGCTGTTGCCACGAGTTCTGCGCAGGATAGAGGCGGAAGGAATTCCGGCGATCCTGGTGGCTCCCGATTGGCCTCGGCGCACTTTGTACGCCGGTCTGGTTCGGATGGTGGCGGATGCCCCTTGGCGGTTTCCGCTTCGCGAAGACCTGCTATCTCAAGGTCCCATCTTGCACCCTGCTTTACCCTTGCTGGCTTTGACGGCTTGGCTATTGAGGCCCAGGTGCTAAGGGATCGGGGAGTCGCTGACTCAGTGATCCCTACTATGCTTAAGGCGCGTAAGTACACTTCGGGCAAAATTTATCACAGGACCCGAAAGGCCTATATTGCGTGGTGTGAGGCGGGGGGTTGGAACCCCCGCTCTTATGTGGTGTCCAGGGTGCTGACTTTTCTGCAGCAGGGCCTTGACAAAAGCCTGGCCTTGAGTACGCTCAAGGGCCAGATTTCAGCCTTGGCAGTCCTTTTTCAGCGTCCTTTGGCTTCCCATTCGCTGATTCGTACATTTGTACAGGGGGTACGGCATGTGGCTCCCCAGTTTGGGCCGCCCTTGGCGCCGTGGGACTTAAATCTGCTGCTCTCTGTGCTTCAGAAACCATCATATGAGCAGATTAGGGACATTCCCTTGTCTCTCTTATCGCAGAAGGTAGCCTTCTTAGTGGCTGTCACATCCGCGCGGCGGGTCTCTGAATGCCTGCCTTGTCCTGCAAGTCCCCGTACGTGATTCTTCATAAGGACAAGGCGGTGCTGCGACTTCCACCTTCTTTCCTTCCGAAGGCGGTCTCCTTTTTATTTGAATGAGGATATTGTCCTTCCCTCATTGTGTCCTCGCCCCAAACATCCTAAGGAATTTGAGTTGCATTCTTTGGATGTGGTGAGGAGCTTACGGGTGTATTTGAGTGGTACAGCTTCCTTTCGGAAGTCTGACTCGTTGTTTGTGTTGCCCGAGGGCTCCAAAAAGGGCTCGGCAGCCTCGTCGGCTACCATTTCCCGTCGGATCAGGCAGACCGTGACCCATGCGTATGAGGTTCGGGGCAAGGTCCCCCCTTTTCCGGTCACGGCTCATTTGACCAGGTCAGTTAGTACTTCCTGGGCGTTCAGACACCAGGCTTCGGTGTCTCAGGTGTGCAAAGCGGCTTCTTGGGCCTCAGTGCACACGTTGATGTTTCGGCATCTGCGGATGCTGCTTTTGGCCGCAAAGTTTTACAGGCGGCAGTGTAGGTGCGTCTGGCGCCTTCCGAGAGGGTTCTGTTGGGTACAGTTGTTGTAGTTTCACCCACCCCTCTAGTTTGACATAGCTTTGGGACGTCCCCACGTGTTATGAAGAGCTGCGTCTGTGAGTGAACGTAAGAGAAAAATGGATTTTATTATAACTTACCATAAAATCCTTTTCTCTGAGTTCACTGACAGACGCAGCTCCCACCAGTCTGATTAGGTTTGTACTGCTTGTTACGAACTGAATGCCATTGGCCAGCAGGGTGTTTTATGCTCAGGTGAGGATGGCCCCCTGGGGCTAGCCTATCCCTGTTGCTTTTACTTCTGTTTTGCCTAGTCACTCCTGATAGGATGACATAAAACCCCACGTGTTATGAAGAGCTGCGTCTGTCAGTGAACTCAGAGAAAAGGATTTTACGGTAAGTTATAATAAAATCCATTTTTTTTTGCTATAAAATTACTCAGAAGCCCCAAACATTATATATATATTTTTTAGCAGAGACCCTAGAGAATAAAATGGCGATTTGTTGCAATTTATGTCGCACAGTATTTGCACAGCAATTTAAATGCATTTGTTTTGGAAAAAATAAACTTTAATGAATGAAAAAAAAAAAACACAATATTTACCCTATTTTTTGTGTAATGTGAAAGACGATGTTACCCTGAGTAAATGGATACCTAACATGTCACGCTTTAAAATTGCGCACAGTTGTGGAATGGCGCCAAACTTTGGTACTACTACAGGCTACTCTTTAAAAATGTTTACAGGTTACCAGTTCAGAGTTACAGAGGAGGTCTTGTGCCAAAATGATTACTTTCCCTTACAATTATGTGTTCGCTTCTGCGTGAGGGGAAGAGGGTGCTTTAAAAAAAAAAATTGTATTTTTTTTTTTCTTACCCTGTCCCCTTAATTTTTCTTTTTGATCACTTTTATTCCCATTACAAGAAATGTAAACATTCCTATTACAAGGGACAAGGCATGACAGGTCCTCTTTATTGAGACATCTGGGGTCAATGAGACTCCAGATATCTCCTCTGCCCTGGAGAGATGAAAAAAACAAAACAAAACATTGATCTCTGCTTTCTAGGGAAAAAACTGGCAGTGTTTACATCTGCCAGAGCCATAGGTGACATCATGACCTTGCTTCTGACCTCCCAGGGTCTTAGAGCTAGCCAGGGACCATATGGTGCCTGGCCAGCTCTATGGTAATCTGATAACACGAGAGAGCCCAGAAAGGCTGGTCCCCTCCTGCTACCTGTAAAAACTAGTGTCTGAAATGGGAATCGCTGGCTGAAAATATTACCACTTCAACCTAAGGACGTCATATAATGTCCTACGAGTGGGAAGTGGTTAAGCAAAGAATGCTATTTTTTGATAAAATCAATCTTCTATTCTCTGATATCTGAGCTAAGTCACTGTCTATTAATCATTCTACTATCCAATAAGAACAACGTTCTTAAAGTGTAATTTCACTGTTAAGAAACTTCTAATCCCCTCTTGGTAATATATATATATATAGTTGTGCTCATAAGTTTACATACCCTGGCAGAATTTATGATTTCTTGGCCATTTTTCAGAGAATATGAATGATAACACAAAAAAATGTATTTCGCTCATGGTTAGTGTTTGGATGAAGCCATTTATTATCAATCAACTGTGTTTACTCTTTTTAAATCATAATGACAGCAGAAAATACCCAAGCGACTCTGATCAAAAGATTACATATCCTGGTGATTTTGGCCTGATAACATGCACACAAGTTGACACAAAGAGGTTTGGATGGCTATTAAAGGTAGCCATCCTCCCCTGCGATCTGTTTGATTGTAATTAGTGTGTGTGTGTGTGTGTAAAAGGTCAGTGAGTTTCTGGACTCCTGACAGACCCTTGCATCTTTCATCCAGTGCTGCACTGAGGTTTCTGGATTCCGAGTTATGGGAAAAGCAAAAGAATTGTCAAAGGATCTGCGGGAAAAGGTAGTTGAACTGTATAAAACAGGAAAGAGATATAAAAAGATATCCAAGGAATTGAGAATGCCAATGAGCAGTGTTCAAACTCTAATCAAGAAGTGGAAAATGAGGGGTTCGGTTGAAACCAAACCACGGTCAGGTAGACCAACTAAGATTTCAGCCACAACTGCCAGGAAAATTGTTCGGGATGCAAAGAAAAACCCACAAATAACTTCAGGTGAAATACAGGACCCTCTGAAAACATGTGGTGGGGCTGTTTCAAGATGCACAATAAGGAGGCACTTGAAGAAAGATGGGCTGCATGGTCGAGTCAAATATAGAGAAAGGACAAAATATGTCAAGTTGATGGAAAAGGGCGTCTAGGAAACTGTTAAGAAAACGAAAAGGGTATTGAGCCTTAGGTCTTTGGAGTCACGTCGTGACCTACTTTCTACGTTCCCAGACAGTCCTCAGGTCTTTGAGTGACTGGAAAATGTGTGTGTGTGTGTGTGATT
>BLSH010349834.1:781889-801365 GCA_018402905.1 Glandirana rugosa
TTTTTTTTTTTTTTTTTTTTTTTAGCTTACAATGTGTATGCCCAGTTATTTGTTTGTTTATGTCTCATTGATGACTCGTGGCAGCACTATAAGCTACTAAAATAAGTATGGTCCTCTGTGTAGTAAAAGTTCTATCAGTTTAGGTAATTTTTTTCTCTCTACATTAAACACTATTGTTATAAATACAGTACTGACTCAAAGTTTTGCATAAATTGGCATACATTTTACAGTTAGGTTTTGTAACCCATAAAATGTGCCCTTGCAGTCATATGATACAAGATATCCAAAGTCCAACCAAACCAACTTTTTTTTAGCCCTGACAAGTTTATAGTCTCTGTTAGGTATTTTGCTACTCCATGGTTGGGGAAATTTCCTCTCACTACCGATTCCCAGTGACTCTTATCACCTGTAAGGAAGTTGAGGAGATCTCAGTGGGGTAACAGATGTAATAAAAACCTGGCAGGTTAACATTCTTTCTCATGCTAAGAACAAAAAGTTATTTGATGCTGTTCGTAGGTCTTTTGGAGAACTCCACTTGCTGCTAGCTTTAACTTTCTGTAGTGTGCTCACAACTCTGTCTATGCTGCAATGAATGTACGAGTTATGTTTCTGGCTTATACAAAACCTTTTTTTTTTTTTTTTTTTTTTTTACATACCCCCATCAAATCCCATATATATATATATATATATATATATATATACAGTACAGACCAAAAGTTTGGACACACCTTCTCATTCAAAGAGTTTTCTTTATTTTCATGACTATGAAAATTGTAGATTCACACTGAAGGCATCAAAACTATGAATTAACACATGTGGAATTATCTACATAACAAAAAAGTGTGAAACAACTGAAAATATGTCATATTTGGGATCTCTGGGAACTCATTCAAGACTGTTGGAAGACCATTTCAGGTGACTACCTCTTGAAGCTCATCAAGAGAATGCCAAGAGTGTGCAAAGCAGTAATCAAAGCAAAAGGTGGCTACTTTGAAGAACCTAGAATATGACATATTTTCAGTTGTTTCACACTTTTTTGTTATGTATATAATTCCACATGTGTTAATTCATAGTTTTGATGCCTTCAGTGTGAATCTACAATTTTCATAGTCATGAAAATAAAGAAAACTCTTTGAATGAGAAGGTGTGTCCAAACTTTTGGTCTGTACTGTGTGTGTGTGTGTGTATATATATATATATATATATATATATAAAATATATATATTATCTCAAAAAAGCGAGTACACCCTTCACATTTTTGTAAATATTTTATTATATCTTTTCATGTGTCAACACTGAAGAAATGACACTTTGCTAGAATGTAAAGTAGTGAGTGTACAGCTTGTATAACAGTGTACATTTTCTGTCCCCTCAAAATAACTCAACACACAGCCATTAATGTCCAAACTGCTGGCAACAAAAGTGAGTACACCCCTAAGTGACAATGACCAAACTGGGCCAAATTAGCCATTTTCCCTCCCCGGTGTCACGTGACTCATTAGTGTTACCTCAGGTGTGAATGGGATGCAGGTGTGTTAAATTTGGTGTTATCGCTCTTACTCTCTCATACTGGTCACTGAAAGTTCAACATGGCACCTCATGGCAAAGAACTCTCCGAGGATCTGAAAAAAAGAATTGTTGCTCAACATAAAAATGGCCTAGGCTATAAGAAGATTTCCAAGACCCTGAAACTGAGCTACAGCACGGTGACCAAGAACATGCAGTGGTTTGAAAGGACAGATTCCACTTGGTGGATGCCGTCCAATCATCGTCCAGATGGAGCTACACTATCCAATTAATGAAACACGTTGACGTCACGGACGACACATGACGCTGCACACGGAAGGCCCCTCCGTAGTGGGGTCCGCGGTGTGGAACGCACGTAGTGGCTTAGCTGCGGGAATAATGCACTGGCTTGTGTAGCACAAATGGTTGGGCATCCACCATCTGAAGGCTCTGTCCTGGAGGATTTCAGGAACTGAGCACATAAGGAGGCATGAGCGGAACACGGGACTGGTAAAGTAACCTTATATAACCCGTGAACTGTTTGGTACTGTGTCCACCAGCAGCCCGCACCTGTGAACATTACTTAAACAAGACAGGTATTATTAGGTGTAGTGACCAGTACATTCTGAACCATATGTTGCCGCCTGTCAGATTTACCTCCACAAACGCTGCTCCATCCTCCCAGAGTCAATCCACCTTATATGTGCTATAGATGAAAAGCAATCTTTGCTGTATGAGATCCATTATCCTCACACAGGAATGTGAATGACAGATACCTATATCAAAAGTGTGGAATCAGAGTGGATTCCCTAAACTGAAACAGCTGCTGTTACCCCATGGAGACTATTTAACCTACAACTCAGTGTGAGATGAACATACCTGGGAGAAAGCAACATTGATCCAGCACCCTTGTTAGGGTGAATTGAGTTTTCTATAGCCTTCTTAAGGGTGGTGATCTGGAACCTCTGATAACCTTTATTAGCCTGCTGATTTTGCTTTATCTGCAGTGAAAGTGATACATAAGGTAACTCACACCTTAAAGTATCACATCCCTAGGGCGATGCACAGATAGGGTTTCATACTTTTTTCTTACCAAGTATATCTTGGACCATATATTACATAGCCACAAGACTTATATGGCATACCTGTGCATCGATATTGGTGCCCGGATGTCCTATTTTTATTATATGTTGTCATGTTATATGTATGTCAGTATCCGTTGTCCCTTACAGTATAATTTCATTAGTGTTATCATGATACTGATGATGCTGCGAAGCAGTGAAGTTTGACACTAAGCAAACATTTGTTGTTGCTTGTTTGCTGAATTATTACAATAAAATTTAATTGAAATATATTAAGATAATGTCTAATTAGTGCCCATTTGTCACCAAGAGTAACCCCTCTTTTCACCTATGACTATTATTATTATTTTTATTATACAGGATTTATATAGCGCCAACAGTTTGTGCAGCGCTTTACAAAATGAAGGCAGACAGTACAGTTACATCACAAATTGGTACAAGAGCAATCAGAGGGCCCTGCTCATTAGAGCTTACAATCTAAGAGGGAGGGTCAATTGATACAAAAGGTAATAGCTGTGGAGGATGAGCTGATGTAGAAAGTAAGAGAGTATTAGATAGAAGCAGGATAGGCTTCTTTAAAGAAAGAGAGAGGTTTTCAGGGATCGTCTAAAGATGGATAGATTAGAAGACAGTCGGACAGATTGGGGTAGGGAGCTCCAAAGGATGGGAGAAGCTCTGGAGAAATCCTGGAGGCGAGCATGGGAGGAGGTTACAAGGGAGCTAGAGAGCAGGAGGTCTTGGGAGGACCAAAGAGGGCGGCTTGGTTGGTATTTTGAGACTAGGTTAGAGATGTAGCTAGAGTTGTGGATGGCCTTGTAAATTATTGTCAGTACTTTGAACTTTATTCGTTGGGTGAGTGGAAGCTAGTGAAGAGATTGGCAGAGAGGGGTGGAGGACACTGAGGGGTTGGTAAGGTAGATAAGTCTTGCAGCAGCATTCATTATTGACTGAAGGGGGGATAATGTATGCAAATGTAATCCAATGAGGAGAGAGTTGCAGTAGTTGAGGTGAGAGATAACCAGAGTGAATTAGAAGCTTGGTGGTGTCATTGGTTAAAAAGGAGTGTATTCTATCGATGTTGCGTAGGCTGAGGCGGCATGATTTGGACAGGGATTGGATGTGGTCTTGAAAGGACAGTGCAGAGTCTAGGGTTACCCCTAACACCCTGGCATGTGGGGACGCACTAATAGTTGTGCCATTGATCTTAACAGACAAATCAAGGGAAGGGGCACGTGGGGGAGGAAATATCATGAGCTCAGTTTTAGGTAGATTCAGTTTGAGGAAGTGCTGTGACATCCAGGCTGATATGTCTGTTAGTAAGGCAGTGATCTGTGAGGAGACTAATGGGGTGAACTGAGGGGTAGAGAGATAGATTTGGGTGTCATCGGCATATAAACGATAGCAGAAGCCATGGGAGGTTATCAGCTGACCCAGGGAGGACGTGTAGATCGAGAATAGTAGGGGTCCAAGGACAGAACCTTGGGGGGCCCCAACGGTAAGAGGAGTTGGAGAGGAGGAAGTGGAGTTGTAAGTGACACTTAAGGTGCAGTGAGATAGGTAAGATTCAAACCAACGGAGAGCACAGCCATGGAGACCAAGCAAATTAAGTTTTTTGAGGAGTGGGTGATCGACTGTATCAAAGGCAGCAAAGAGGTCCAAAAGTAAGAGTATGGAATAATGACCGTTGGTTTTAGCTGTTAGTAAGTCATTTGTGAGTTTTAGGAGGGCAGTTTCTGCGGAGTGCTGTGGACGAAATCCAGACTGAAGGGGATCAAGAAGGTTATTTTCAGTGAGGTGGTCACTCAGTCGGTTGTAAACTAAACGTTCAAGGATTTTGGAGGCAAAAGGGAGTAAGGAGATAGGTCTTAGGCTGTTAAGATTGATGGGGTCCAGTGTGGCCTTCTTTAGTATGGGAGTGACTAGTGCATGTTTTAGAGGATTGGAGAAGTTGCCAGTAGAGGTGTTGAAGATATGAGTTAAAGAGTGTAGGATAGGGGGGGAGGCCTGGAGCGCGATGTAGAGAGACGCGAGTTGTGAGAGCTCCATGTACTCACTATCCTGTAACGGCTATCCTGCGGTCTCGCTTATACGGATTGACGGCTGATCGGGACAGCTAACATCCCAAGACCCTCGGGGACCATGTCACCGCCAAAAAAAGGTACCGAAGTGGCAGCTAAACTGGCTGAATATCGCCTACAAGACAAGGACTCCCAGGCCGAAGATGGCGCCGGCACCTCCTCCGAACCGGAAATGGCGGCCTCTGAGGCCAGGGTGCTAGAAGCCATTGCTCTATGCCAGAGCACACTAACTACCAAACTGGAGGAGGTCAAGATCGACATCTCTTTGATTCGCCAAGACCTATCTGCAGTTAAAGCGGGTGGCAGAAACCGAAGCACGGATTAGCAGTGCAGAGGATATTTTACACCCACTACACCTTAACGACTCCAACTCCAAAGGCAGCAGCTCAGCGCCAAACAAGACGACATGGAGAACTGGTTCCGCAGGTGTAACCTGTGTTTCATAGGCCTGCCTGAGAAGGCTGAAGGCAATGACCCGGCTGGGTTTCTGGAGCAACTTCTGATATCCACATACGGCAGAGAGGAGTTCTCAGTGATGTTTGCGGTAGAGAGGGCCTACCGTATACCATCTCGCCTTCCCCCGAAGGGGGCCCCCTCCCGCACATTCATTGCCAAGTTCCTTAATTTGAAGGATCGTGATAAAATTCTCCATTGACAAGGGCAACATCCCATATACCAACGTACATCTGGCAGTGTTTCCAGACTTCTCTAACGAAGTCCAAAAGCAGTGGGCCAGATTTCAGGAAGTTAAGCGACGCCTCTGGACCCTGCACCTAAAGTACGCCATGTTGTATCCTGCCCGCCTACGAATCGAGAAAGACGGACTAGCACATTTCTTTGACGACCCCGCAGCGGTGACCGACTGGCTGGACAGACCTGCGGGCCCGGCCTAAACACCCCGACCACACCGCAGGGATCACGTACTTCAGGTACTCTGATGACTTACCTCCTACACTTACTTTCATCTTGCTGGCATGAATCTTACCGCAGTAGATTGGAACTACATTAGTTAGTGACCCCCTGGAACCTATCCTGTGTTTACTGTGGGAATTCTATGGAGCAGAGTGACGCACTTAACTGTTCCCACTACTGCATGAACAAGGACCACTGAAATTACCATAAGCCCGCCATACCAAACACACGGGCTGCCCATGGTTTGAGGCAACATGGCGGTCTCAACGCACCGAGTGTTCTCTGGAGGGGATGTCGCCCCCATAGTAACATGGACACTGTTTGGTTTATTTGTCCATTTATTTCTGTTTATGTGGATCATACCTATACTTTATTGGGACCTCTTACAAGTAAGTTTTGTACCTCCAGCTCCCCCAGCGGCCCGAAAGCCTTATCCACGGGGTTTTGTTCGGGGACATATGCTCTCATCGACCCAGATGTAGAGCCGGGTGTGGGCTGTTTGATTGGATTTATTTGTTATTTTCCGGTGCATTTCAATTTCAATTTTAGTTACACTGCTTCATCACGGGCACTAAGGGAGGTACCTATTTGTGCTATGTGGTACATGGACAATATACGCTTGTGTATTTTGCAAATATATTGTGATGCTCCTGTCATGTCGGTCCATCTACTCCAATATGCTTTTCAGGATGTTTTACCCCCCACATGTCACCAATTAAATTTTTGATGTGGAGCGTCCGAGGCATAAGAGACAGGATTAAGCGGTCAGCTGTCCTCACGCTTCTCAAGGCCCAAAAAGCTGACATTATGACCCTATTTGAAACACCTGTCAGTGGGCAATTACAGATGGCACTGAAGCGCCCATGGGTTGGTTTGGTGTATCATTCCACCCATACGCCATACTCCAGGGGCGTTTCGGTCCTCATCAGGAAGGGCGTACCATTTGAATTGGTTTCTTTACAGATGGATCAGCATGGCAGATATGTTTTTATACATGCAACCATCAGAGGTATCCATACCCTGATCCTTGCATGCTATATCCTGCCACCGTACAATACAGAGATGGTGAAGGAAGGCCTTGCCTATATTTCACAGTACCCAGCAACACCTGTGATATGGATGGGGGACTTTAATACGGTTCTTAACCCAGATTTGGACAGACTAGCCTCCATGGGAGACCAGACCCTATCCTCGTCCCTGACCAGATTTAGTAGACTGCTGACTGACTTTGCCCTGACGGACACCTGGAGGCATAAGTACCCAAATTCCAAGGCATACTCCTGTTTCTCTGCCACACACAATACCATGTCCTGAATTGACTTCATCTTCACGTCTAACAATTTACTCCCTAAACTACTGGAAGCGGGGTTTGCCACTAAGGTCTTATCAGACCATTCCCCATATTGCATATTGTTGGCCTTATACGATGATCCCCCTGGGTATCAGTGGAGACTGAACCTATACTGGCTGACGGCCTTGGCTGACCAGCAGGATATACCTACGGAGTTACAACATTTTTTTGCAGTGAACCAGGGTACGTCCGCGGGGGGAACTGTGTGGGATGCTTTTAAACTTCAGGTGCGTACCCTTCTCTCTACCCGTATTACCAGACATAAGTCTAACGCAAAGAGAGCAGTACAACAGGCGACAGAACATCCACAGACGCTCCACTCCCAGGTCGCGGGGGACCCCTCGTCACAAAATTGTCATGACCTTAAGCTTCACACCCGATTAGTGACCCAATTACACCTGGACAAAGCTAAACAACACTTTTTTATGAAGCAACGGGTGTTTGAACACAGAGAGAGAGCTGGGAAGCTACTAGCTTACATGGCCCACCTAGACAACACCCCTCCGATGGTGGTATCCCTATACGGGGAGGGGGGGAACTCATTACCGTCCCCAGCCTAGTTGCTGCGGAATTTCGTAAGTATTACGCTACGTTATATGCCTCCCATTCCACACAAACCACGCCACAGACAGAGACCTTTTTCTGAGACATACGATTTCCCCAGTTGGGGCTGGAGGATATAGCTCTGTTAGAGGCCCCTATCACCACAGAGGACATTACAACTGCTATTTCACAATTGGCGACCTCTAAGGCCCCCGGCTTGGACGGGATTCCACTGGAGTTCTATGCCAGGTACGCAGAAGTCTTAACACCAAAACTGCACCACCTATACCAATCTATTTTTGACACGGAGCAGCTCCCAGCCTCAATGGGTGAGGCTAAAATCATAGTTCTCCCTAAGCCTGGTAAGGACCCCCACTCTTGAGACTCCTTCAGACTAATAATTCTCCTGCAGGTCGATATTAAAATACTGGCGAAAATCCTGGCCTCTCGTCTTAACCGGGTAATTCTTTCTCTGGTCCACCCGGATCAGACTGGCTTTATGCCTGGAAAGAATACAGCAATGAATATCAGGAGACTGTTTATGAATATCAAAGCCAGTCACAATGATGTGGGCACGAGAGTGTTGGTCGCTTTGGATGCAGCCAAGGCCTCTGATTCTGTTGAGTGGGGGTTCTTATGGGAGTGCCTCTGAAGATATGGTATTGGCCCAAAGTTTATCAAGTGGGTACAGCTTCTATACCAGGCACCCAGGGCCTTGGTCAATGGGTGTCTGTCGGATGTATTTTCATGGGGAAGGGGTACCCACCAGGGATGCCCTCTGTCCCTGCTCCTTTATACTTTGGCAGTGGAACCACTGGCTATTTCTATTAGGGCCAACCCAGGCATCAGAGGCCTTCAGGTAGGAGACTTTACCGAGAAAGTAGGTCTTTACGCTGATGATATGATATTGTATTTGGCAGATTCTGACAATTCACTAAAGGAGGCCTTGACAACTATACAGTGCATGGGGCAATACTCGGGACTGCAAATTAACTGGGCCAAATCACAGATATTACCTATTGACCCCTTTCCCCCTCCCCGCTTGGACCCCTCACTACCTTTAAGTCGGGTTTCATCTATCCGATACTTAGGCGTAGAGGTCACCAACTCCCTATCTGATTATGTGCCACTTAATATAACACCCCTATGTGCTCTGGTAAAATCCAAGACTCAAGTTTGGGCAAAGCTGCGGCTGGGCGTAATGGGACCCATAAATATCATTAAAATGATCTTATTACCAAAACTGTTGTATTACCTGTGGCATGCCCCACTGTCAGTTCCACTTCAATTCTTTAAAACCATAGACTCTATTTTAAACGCGTTTGTCTGGGGGCACAGCCGACACAAGCTCTCCTGGCCTATCCTTAAAAACCCGGCGGACTTTGGAGGTGCGGCGATGCCAGATTTTTATTATTATTATTTGGCGGCCCAGACGTCCCACTTCTTCCATTTTATGAATATGGATCGTGCTCGGTACAATTTCCCAATTAACAAAAACCCTGCTAGGCCAATCTATACGACAATGTAGATTCTGATGTGCAACTCCCTGAACCCCACTTCTTCCCAATATCATCGGGGCATGGTATCTCATTATCAAAAAATCTGGAAGGCTACTCTCAAGAAATTGAAGATGGTATATTTCCACACGCATACTCCTCTTTGGTACAACCATGATCTTCCAGAATTATTAACAGTCCCAGACCCTAAGATCTGGGCAGATTGTGGCATACTATACTTACACCATGTTATGACCCCTAATGGCCCTAAGACCTTCCAAACCTTAAAAGAAGAATTCAGACTCTCCAATAACCTATTGTTTAGCTATTTCCAGCTCAGACATGCCCTACGTACTCAATTCCCCTCTGACTGCCCCTCCTTGTCTACGCCCTCACCTCTTAATATTCTACTAGGTGACGACTCCTCGCGTTTAATCTCCAGCCTATATGGGGCTATACGCCTGCCCGCCACCACCTCCTTGGCCTATAATGCTAAAGTGAAATGGATGACAGACGTGGGTAACATTGACTACGAAGACCAGGACGAAATTATGGAAGGGGTGAGGCCAGTCTCCCCTAGAGTGCCAGACCGCCTCACACAAATGAATATTTTACATCGTACATACCTCACATCTCAGAGGATATCCAAATTTCAGCCCTCTAGGAACCTGCACTGCCCATTCTGTAACTCCTCCCCGGGGACCTTTTTCAATTTAATTTGCACCTGCCCCAAGATACAAACATTCTGGCTCCAGGTGACCAGGTTCCTACATGACGACATGGGTTCTCCAGCTACTCTAGACCCCAAGCTATGCCTTTTAGGTTTACTGCCTGAAGTGGACATAGATAAATATACTGCCACCTTCTTAAGAGAAACATTGTATGTCACTAGGAAAACTATTGCCAGGGTGCAGTCTCTCCCCCCTGGTCTTCAAGACTGGATAAGAAAGGTTAATCTTGTCTTACCATATAAAAAGCTAATCTATGAACATAGAGGTTGCCCCATCAAGTATACCAAAATTTGGGATAAATTGTTGTCGAGTCCAGACACGTGTACTAGTTAAAGGGGTACAGAAGTATACTACAGTTGCCCCACATAGGCAACGTCTCACGCATAATTACTTTTCACAGTGACACCAGGAGTATAGCATATCATGTTTAGCTTAGGGCTGTATGACATCACGCAGCAGACTCTGAGATATAAGAATGTCAATATTGCTCTATGTAAAACCACCCTCTGTATGTGAATGTGCTCAAGCTATATGTAATACACTGTGAGATGCTATTCTGTACCACCTGTACAGTTTTTTATTAAATAAAACCGAATTTTGTTTAAAAAAAAAAAAGAGTGTAGGATAGAGTCAGCGGGTGACTGTAGTAGTTGAGAAGGAATGGGGTCCAGGGGGCAGTAGGTTAGGTGGGCGTTAGAGAGAAGTTTAGTGACTTCCTCTATAGTAGCTGGGTTAAACAAGAGTATTGATTGTGCAGGAGGACAAAGAGTGTGAGGGGAGTGAGAAATCTGTAGAGAGGAGATCTTGAGACGAATTGTATCAATCTTATTTTTAAAGTGATTAGCAATCTCCCGGGCAGTGAGTAAGTTAGTGGGTGGAGGTAATGGAGGACGAGTAGAGCGTTAAAGGTAGAAGAGTTGACGGGGGCTCCGTGAGAGGTTGTTGCTAAGAGTGATAAAGTAGGTCTGTTTGGTAGTGTGGAGGCAGGAATGGTATTGTTGGAGGGCAGATTTATATTGGCTGAAATCTTGGTGTGACTTAGTCTTACGCCACAGACACTCAAGAGCACGGCTCTTTTTTTAAGGCTTCTGGTCTCGTCTGTCTGCCAGGGTTGTAGCGGTCGGGGGCCTGATTCTGTGTGTAGTGAGGGGGCCAAAGTATCTAGGGTGGATGATAATGAGCTGTTGTATATAGAAGTGGCCAGGTTGGGGCCACGGGTAATTGTTTGGTAGCTGGAAGGCAAGGAGGAGGAAGACAAGGAGAGAGTGAAACTAATAAGGTGGGGATCAGAGAGAGGGAAAGGAATGTTGGAGAGGTTGCACGGAGTGCATAGGTAGGAGAATATGAGGTCAAGGCAGTTGCCATCAGTGTGAGTAGAAGCATTTGTCCATTGTTTTAGGTCAAAAGAGGAGGTTAGCCTCAGAAAGTTAGAAGTAGTAGGAGTGTTAAGATTAGCAGGGATGTTGAAATCACCAAGAATGATTGTTGGAATTTCAGAAGAAAGAAAGTAGGGTAGACAGGCAGAGAAGTCGTCAAGGAAGCTTGATACCGGTCCAGGAGGCAGATAGATCACAGCAATTCTCAGTGAAACTGGAGAAAATAGACAAATACAGTGAGCTTCAAATGAGGAGAGGGACAGAGAGGGGGTGGATGAAGAACTTGAAAAGTGCTTCGAGGGGATAGGAGGAATACAACACCCCCTCCTTTTTGTCCACTAAGCCTGGGAGAGTGAGCCCACAGGAGGCCACCATGGGAGAGGGCAGCCGAGGAAGAAAAGTCAGAATCTTGAAGCCAGGTCTCCATAATTGCAAGTAGGTTGAAGGAGTTTGTGATAAATAGGTCATGGATGGTGGTAAGTTTGTTACAAACAGAGTGGGCATTCCAAAGGGCACAGGAGAAGGGGAGGCTGGTTCTAGGCAGAAGAGGAATAGAAATTAGATTGTGTGGATTGCGCCTGCTGTCAGAGGATTGGGGGTGTCTGGTATGTTGTCCAAAGGTAAATGATGGTGGTCCTGGATTTGGGGAAATATCTCCAGAAGTTAGGAGAAGCAGAAGGGTGAGAGAGGTGATATGGGAGTATGACTTATGTGGGGGGACACTTCCCAGTGTACTGGAAGTTTTATTGGTATGTGGGTTCCGAAGTAGCAGGAGCTGATGAGTGCAGTACTAAGGTGAAGAAAGGAGTGATATATATATATATATATAAGTGGTGGGGTGGAGAAGAGGGGTGAAGGAGAGAGAGTTTAAGGAGAGAGGATGCAACTGTGAGAAGAAAAGGTAGGGAGTGCATGATACAGAGTGGGAGATTGAGAAGCAGAGTTGGATGAGTGGTAAAAAAGTTCTATGAGGAATCAGGTCACCCGTAGTCTGTTTAGTGGTTTGGAGTATTCTGTTTGTCGCTTTGTGCATTCGCTGAAGTGCTGAGCCGAAGTGTAATACTTAATCCAATATGAATACTTTATCCAAGATGATATTTGTTAATGCAATCTCTGCCAATGCAGACCAAGGCCTTTGCAGACCTTAGGTACTTAGACCTATTACAGGGGTACCTGCTTTCTTATCCACTCAGAACAGGCCTCGCCATGGTCGACCTAAGAAGTTGAGTGCACGTGCTCAG
Organism: Glandirana rugosa; assembly: GCA_018402905.1. Classification (NCBI taxonomy): domain Eukaryota; kingdom Metazoa; phylum Chordata; class Amphibia; order Anura; family Ranidae; genus Glandirana; species Glandirana rugosa. The sequence continues at coordinate 794,206 of BLSH010349834.1, forward strand.
AGTCATACCCAGAGGTTGTCTTTGGGAAATAGACGTATAAGTGCTGCCTGCATTGCTGCAGAGGTTGATGGGGTGGGGGGGGGGTCAGCCTGTCAGTACTCAGACCATACGCCGTACACTGCATCAAATTGGTCTGCCACGGCTGTTGTCACAGAAGGAAGCCTTTTCTAAAGATGATGCACAAGAAAGCCAGCAAACCATTTGCTGAAGACAAGCAGACTAAGGTCATGGATTACTGGAACCATGTCCTGTGGTCTGATGAGACCAAGATAAACTTATTTGGTTGAGATGGTGTCAGGCGTGTGTGGCGGCAACCAGGTGAGGAGTACAAAGACAAGTGTGTCTTGCCTACAGTCAAGCATGGGGGTGTCGTGGTCTGGGGCTGCATGAGTGCTGCTGCCACTGGGGGAGCTACAGTTCATTGAGGGAACTATGAATGCCAACATATACTGTGACATACTGAAACAGAGCATGATCCCCTCCCTTTGGAGACTGGGCCGCAGGGCAGTATTCCAACAAGATAATGACCCCAAACACACCTCCAAGACGACCACTGCCTTGCTAAAGAAGCTGAGGAAACCCTATTGAGCATCTGTGGGGCATCCTCAAACGGAAGGTGGAGGAGCGCAAGGTCTCTAACATCCACCAGCTCCATGATGTCGTCATGGAGGAGTGGAAGAGGACTCTGGTGGCAATCTGTGAAGCTCTGGTGAACTCCATGCCCAAGAGGGTTAAGGTAGTGCTGGAGAATAATGGTGGCCACACAAAATATTGACACTTTAGGCCCAATTTGGACATTTTTCACTTAGGGGTGTACTCACTTTTGTTGCCAGTGGTTTAGACATTAATGGCTGTGTGTTGAGTTATTTTGAGGGGACAGAAAATTTACAATTTTATACAAGCTGTACACTCACTACTTTACATTGTAGCAAAGTGTCATTTCTTCAGTGTTGTCACATGAAAAGATATAATAAAATATTTACAAAAATGTGAGGGGTGTACTCACTTTTGTGAGATACTGTTTGTGTGTGTGTGTATATATCTCAATCTATTATATTGTACATGTATGGATATATAATAAGAGACAATGGGAGTCACCGGTAAGAGTAGCATAAAAAAAATCCCAAATTTAAAAACCGTGGTTTGCACTCTACTAAATCTCATATATAAAATACCCATATGTCATATTTGGGTTTTTTTATGTGTGAGAGTTGGTAGAGTTCAAACCAGATTTTTTCAATTTTAGAAGTTTTTTTACGCTTCATGCTTACTCTTCCAGTTCTCCCTTGCTAGACTAGTTCCTCATCCTCTCCTCATCTTCATAAGCTTCATTGTTTACATTTGCAGCATTCCTCCCTCCTATCTAATAGATATGTAAATAGGTGCTGTATTTAGCAGTATTAACACTAGTTGTACATTTGAACACTCAGATTTGGAGTATTGAGTTTTATGTTTTTTGTATTATGTTGCTTGTTTTTGGACACGTGGTTTATCCTAAACGATTTCACTGAATTTTCTCTCATCCTAATCTCTGTTATTTTAAGTGATTGTGCTGAGGTTTCTCTTATTCTCCTCTATGCTATCTGCTGTTTCTTTCGTTGTCTCTTCTGCAAATTCAGTGGAACAATGGCAGTGATCTTAGCGCACTACAGAAAGTTAGAAGCTGACTGCATTTTGGCGGGATCGTATGAACAAATGACAGCCGGGCGGTGGTTCAGTTATCCTGACCGGACGTTGCTGCTCTCCTCACGGGGGGCGGGGGGGGGTGGTCTGCACTGATTATTAGTGCAGCCCCCCTCCCCTCCGAGGATGACCACCAGGGATGCCACACAGGACCACCAGGTATGCCCAATAGGGATTGCGTTCAGTGCCCATCTGTAATGCCTACCAGTGCTGCATAACAGTGTCATCTCTCAGTGCCGCCTTTCAGTGCCCATCAGTGCCACCTAGCACTGCCCTCCAGTGCCATCCATCAGTGCCACCTATCAGTGCCGCCTATGAGTGCCCATCAGTGCTGCATATAAGTGCCTCATCATCAGTGCCAATCAGTACGGCCTCATCAATGCCCATCAGTGAAGGAGAAAACTTACTTGAGTTTTGTAACAGAAACAAAGGAAAACTTTTTTTTTCAAAATTTTCAGTGTTTTTTTTTATTTGTAGTGTAAAAAATAAAAACCCTAGAGGTGATCAAATACCACCAAAAGAAAGCTCTTTTTTTGGGGGGGAGGATGATAAAAATTTTGTTTGGGTACAGTGTTGCATGAAAGCACAATTGTCATTCAAAATGCGACAGCGCTGAAAGCTGAAAATTGGTCTGGGCAGGAAGAGGGGAAGTGCCCAGTATTGAAGTGGTTAAAAAGACATAGCGTGAGAAACTATGCATGTATTGGCATTGAGGTGCTAAATATGTTTTTTATGTTTTTTCTCTGTCCTCCATTGAACGTAAGTACCATCCTTTTTTTTTTAAAAAAATTGAATAATTTGACCTTTAAAAGAAATACTCTGGCTTCTAGAGCCACAATTTCTACATTGATTTGACATGTTATTGAGCAGACCTATGAGTTGCAAAAGTGTCTCCATTTCCTCTTAAAGCCTACTAACTAGACCAGTGAGTGTTTCTTGGCTCTTTACCATCAGGCCCCTGCGTTCCAGATATGTAAGGCTGCAACCTGGTACTCTGTACATACTTTTTCTAATTTTAGCAAAGCCGATGTATCTGCCTCCACTACACTGTTTTTGGACATTCCTAGGCTACTTAAAGTGTTACTAAACCCAGTAATATGAAAATAGTTCATATGCCCCCCCCCCCCTTTCCCAGTGCTCACAGCTAATAAATCTTTTTACATTAAAATACTGTATACCTTTTTGGCTGATCTGTATAGCACGGTCAGTGTTGAGTGTCAGTCCTGAGTGTTCAGGTAGGAGGAGGTTTCAACTATAGCCTGTGTCCTCATGCTGTTATGGGAGGCGGAACATCCATCAAACAAGATGTGACATCCCACCCACTGTGCTCTTTTTTAGTTACTGGGCATGGAGGAAGAGGGCCATATCTCCCCGGCCAGGGGTGCCACAAACTCAGGGTCAATGGGAGCATGGAGGGGGGTGTCTCCCCTCCAAGCTGACCCAGTTTCTGAGTCGATGCCAGCCATGGTTCGGAAGATACAGGTCCCCAAAGGTACCTGACCGACACTTTGCCCAAAAAAACACACCCACATGTGTGATGTCAATATCATGTGACCTGAAAAGCTCAGCTCAACAAGGAAATGGAGTGAAAATAAAGTCCAGGTAGCCACACTCCAAATAATGCTTCTTTTATTAATAAAAGTCCATACAGTACAAAAATAGAGCAAGAGCTGACACGTTTCACGTCCCTCTCACGGGAGCTTACTCATAGCTAATAAAAGAAGCATTATTTGGAGTGCGGCTACCTGGATTTTCTTTTCACTGGATCACGCTTTGCACACCAAGCCGGCACCCACGGGAGCACTGGTGGAGATTTTCCAGGATATTTTTCCTCTGTAGCGGCTTTTGTCTACTCAACAAGGAAATGTTCTCTCCAGCAATAGAGACCAAACTGACCATGTGCAGGAGGACTACTGTGACTGTCTTTTCTGGCCTTGCCTGGAGAGACCCTACAGGAGGGGGAGGATCTGTCCATACTGGATAAAAGAGCCTTTTTACACAATACAGAGGATTAACCCCTTAAGTTCCACAGTGAGTATAACAAGTATGATATGCTGTATATACAGACAGATATTACTGTTACGGGTTTAGTAACACGTAAGTATCATCAGATAGAGAAAATAGGATTTTTGTTCTCACTGCAAAATTCTTTTTTCAGTGCCCATTGAGTGACATCTCCCTCCCCTAATATGCAGTTCTCTAGGGGCGGCCATGCGACTGAAGAAGAGGAGCAGGTTCATGGGACTGGCGTTTATTCCACAACCTGCAGGCCCGAGGAATAAGTTAAGAAATTCTCTATTGCATACTAGACTAAATTAGCATTAGATCCCTAATATATATGCAAGTAGAGGCACCCTAGTGTCATATTTTAACCGTTTCAATTGAGGGCACATTCATTCTTTCTGCCCAGTCCAATTTTCAGCTTTCAGCGCTGTCGCATTTTGAATGACAATTGCGTCGCTATACCCAAACAAAATTTTTATAATTTTTTTTCCCCACAAATAGAACTTTCTTTTGGTGGTATTTGATCACCACTGGGGTTTTTATTTTTTGCACTACAAATAAAAAAAAAAGACTGAAAACTTTGTAAATAAGTAAGTTTTCTCCTTCACTGATGAGCACTGATGAGGCTGCACTGATGAGGCAGTACTGGCCGGCACTGATAGGCGGTACTGGTAAGCAGCACTGATAGGGTGCACTGATATGCAGCACTGATGGCACTCATAGGTGGCACTGATGGGCACTCATAGGTGGCACTGATGGGCACTCATAGGTGGTACCGATGGGCACTTATAGGTGGCACTGATGGGCAATCATAGGTGGCACTGGTGGGCACTTATCTGTGGCACTGATAGGCAGCACTGATCAGAAGGCACTGGCAGGCATCATTGATGGGCACAGAGTGCCATTCTCATGGGCACTGATTGGCATCCCTGGTGGTCTGAAGTGGGCATTCTTGATGGGTCTGCACTGATAATCAATGCGCTGATAATCAGCGCAGACCCCCCCCCCCCTGTCAGGAGAGCAGCCGATCAGCTCTCCTCTACTCGCGCCTGTCAGTGCGAGTGGAGGAAAAGCCGATAAACGGCTCCTCCATTTTACACTGTGATCAGCTGTGATTGGACACAGCTGATCACATGGTAAAGAGCCTATGTCATAGGCTCTTTACCTAGATCAGAGATGCGATGTGTCAGGCTGACACACCACACCCCGATCGCCGCGCTGTGCGCCCTTGTTGTCCAGTCAGGATAATACAACCACTTTTGCATGGGGAGTTTCTATGATCGAGTACCTATAAGAGGTGGATCTCCATCAGTTTCCCGGAAGGACAAAGGCCTTGGCTGGGTTATGAGCCACAAGCGAGATTGATCTTCTGTATTATTAGGTCAGTACATTCCGGTAAGTAGGCACTTTGTATGGTGGAGGTCTGTACCCAAGATCACTTCAATTCTGGTGACGGATGGTGCACATACCAGTGGATTGACTTTGTCACTTTATGGACTTTTCTTTTTTCTGTGTTTCTTTGTGACACGACAAGCGTAGCTTTATTGAAAAGCAAATTAATATCAGCTGGTTCAGTCTCAACTGATGGCCTATAAAAAGGTATCTCATTACCAAGATGCCACATCTCATGGTGGGTAAAAGCAAAGAGCTCTCTCAAGACGTTTGCAAACCTTATTGTTGCAAAACATGCTGATGACATTGGTTACAGAAGGATTTCTAAACTTCTGAGTGTTCCAATGAGCACTGTTTGGGCCATTCAGTATCTCACAAAGTGAGTACACCCCTCACATTTTTGTAAATATTTTATTATATCTTTTCATGTGGCAACACTGAAGAAATGTCCCTTTGCTACAATGTAAAGGAGTGTACAGCTTGTATAACACTGTAAATTTGCTGTCCCCTCAAAATAACTCAACACTCAGCCATTACTGTCTAAACTGATGGCAACAAAAGTGAGTACACCTCTAAGTGAAAATGTCCAAATTGGGCCCAATTAGCCATTTTCCATCCCCGTGTCATGTGACTATTTAGTGTTGTAAGGTCTCAGGTGTGAATGGGGAGCAGGTGTGTTAAATTTGGTATTATCACTCTCACTCTATCAGACTGGTCACTGGAAGTTCAACATGGCACCTCATGGGAGAGAACTCTGAGGATCTGAAAAAAAGAATTGTTGCTCTACATAAAGATGGCCTAGGCTATAAGAAGATTGTCAAGACCCTGAAACTGAGCTGCAGCACTGTGGCCAAGACCATACAGTGGTTTAACAGGACAGATTACACTCAGAACAGGCCTCGCCATGAGGTTGAGTGCACATGCCCAGCGTCATATCCAGACATTGTCTTTGGGAAATAGACACATGAGTGCTGCCAGCATTGCTGCAGAGGTTGAAGGGCTGGGGCGGGGTCAGCCTGTCAGTGCTCAGACCATACACTGCATCAAAATGGTCTGCATGGCTGTCATCCCAGAAGGAAGCCTAAAGGGGAAGCACAAGAGAGCCTGCAAACAGTTTGCTGAAGACAAGCAGACTGAGGACATGGATTAATGGAACCGTGTCCTGTGGTCTGATGAGACCAAGATAAACTTATTTGGTTCAGGTGGTGTCAAGCGTGTGTGGCGGCAACCAGGTGAGGAGTACAAAGACAAGTGTGTCTTGCCTACAGTCAAGCATGGTGGTAGGGGTGTCTTGGTCTGGGGCTGTATGAGTGCTGCCAGCACTGGGGAGCTGCAGTTCATTGAGGGAACCATGAATGCCAACATGTACTGTGACATACTGAAGCAGAGCATGATCCCTTTCCTTCGGAGACTGGGCCGCAGTGCAGTATTCCAACATAACGACCCCAAACACACCTCCAAGATGACCTCTGCCTTGCTAAAGAAGCTGAGGGTAAAGGTGATGGACTGGCCAAGCATGTCTTCAGACCTGAACTCTATTGAGCATCTGTGGAACATCCTCAAACGGAAGGTGGAGGAGCGCAAGGTCTCTAACATCCACCAGCTCCGTGTTGTTGTCATGGAGGAGTGGAAGAGGACTCCAGTGGCAACCTTTGGAGCTCTGGTGAACTCCATGCCCCAGAGGGTTAAGGCAGTGCTGGAAAATAATGGTGGCCACACAAAATATTGACACTTTGGGCCCAATTTGGATATTTTCACTTATTCCAACGGTGACCTCAGGAGAAGGTGAGGAGGTACTGTTGTTGTGCCTCGACCACCTACAATCTCTGGAACGCGAGGAGGTGGAAGGCAAACTCCTACAAGGTGTCTACGAGTTATCTCAAGTCCAGACTTCTGTACGAACCGGTCAGGTAGTGGAAATGGGAGTCGAAGAAATCGTTCCGTCTCCAGTAGAACCTCCACACAAACCCCAGCAATACAACCTTATGACGTGACGCCGGGTCAGAGGCTTCCTTTCCCTAGTACGAGACGAAGTCATACAGTGTCATGTACAACCGTAAGTACCAAGGGAGTTACTTGAC
>BLSH010349834.1:801375-849580 GCA_018402905.1 Glandirana rugosa
GAAGGTGGAGGAGCGCAAGGTCTCTAACATCCACCAGCTCTGTGATGTCATCATGGAGGAGGGGAAGAGAACTCCAGTGCCAACCTGTGAAGCTCTGGTGACCTCCATGCCTAAGAGGGTTAAGGCAGTGCTGGAAAATAATGGTGGCCACACAAAATATTGACACTTTGGGCCCAATTTGGATATTTTCACTTAGGGGTGTACTCCCTTTTGTTGCCAGCGGTTTAGACATTAACCACTTACCAACCAGGCCCCTTTTTTACATTTGTTGGTTACTAGTATTTTTTTTGCTAGAAAATTACTTAGAACCCCCAAACATTATATATATTTTTTTTCAAACACCCTAGAGAATAAAATGGCAATCGTTGCAATACTTTTTGTCACACGGTATTTGCGCAGCGGTCTTTCAAGCGCGATTTTTTTGGGAAAATGTTACTTTTTTGAGTTAAAAAATAAGACAGCACTAAAGTTAGCCCAATTTTTTGTATATTGTGAAAGAGGATGTTACGGCAAGTAAATAGATACCATACATAACACGGTTGGAAATTTCGCGCACTCGCGGAATGGCGACAAAGTCCGGTACTTAAAAATTTCTATAGGTGACGCTTTAAAAAATTTTATCGGTTACCAGGTTGGAGGTGCAGAGGAGGTCTTTTGCTAGAATTATTGCTCACACTCTGGCGATCGCGGCGATACCTCACATGTGTGGTTTGAACACCGTTTTCATATGCAGGCGCGACTTACGTATGCGTTTTCTTTGCTGCGCGAGCTCGCGGGGACGGTGGCGCTTTAAACTATTTTATTTTTTTTTAATTTTATTTTTTTTTTGTTTTTAACACTGTTCCTTTAAAAAAAAATAATCTGATCACTTTTATTGCTATCACAAGGAATGTAACCATCCCTTGTGATAGTAATATGTGGTGACAGGTACTCTTTTTGGAAGGCTGGGGGGTCTAAAAGACCCCCCATCCCTTCTTTGCACTTCACAGTATTCAGATCTCCAAAAACGGCGATATTGAATACTGTCATTTTTTTTTAAATTGGCGCCGTTAGCCGCCGAGTAAACCGGAAGTGACGTTGTGATGTCGCTTCCGGAATTTGCAGAAGGAGACCCTATCGGAGCCGATTACGGCTTCTATCAGGTCTCCTTCCAGCCGGCGGAGGTGCCGGATCGTCGCTCCGGTCTCCCGGTGGGACGGGAGGCCGGAGAAGAGCGGCGGAAGGCGGCTGGAGAGGGGGGGATGTCCCCTCCCGCCCCCTGGGGTAACGACCGAGCGGCTCCCGAGCCGGATCGGTCAGTACCCCTGGATAGCCAACCGCCAGCTCTAAAAAATGATACCGGGATATAGCCTGCAGGTACAGGCTATGTCCTGGTAGAGCCGCTCAAAGCCAGCCGCCGCCTATTTACGGCGCTGGTCGGGAAGTGGTTAATGGCTGTGTGTTGAGTTATTTTGAAGGGACAGCAAATTTACACTGTTATACAAGCTGTACACTCACTACTTTACATTGTAGCAAAGTGTAATTTCTTCAGTGTTGTCACATGAAAAGATATAATAATTTTTTTTAAAAATGTGAGGGGTGTACTCACTTTTGTGAGATACTGTAATTCGAAAGTAGAAAGAACATCATTTCACCATAAACCAGCCACGACCAGGTGCTCCTTGCAAGATTTCTGACAGAGAAGTGAAAAGAATTATCAGAAAAGTTGTCGAAGAGCCAAGGACCACTTGTGAGAGCTTTTGAAAGATCTGAAATTAGCAGGTAAAATTTGTTTCAAAGAAAAGTAATGTGCTCAAGCGCCATGATCTATATGCACGTACACCATGCAAGACTCCATTGCTGAAGAAAAAGCATGTTGAAGCACGTTTAAAGTTTGCTGCACAACATTTAGACAAGCCTGTGAAATACTGGGAGAATATAGTCTGGTCAGATGAAACCAAAATGGAACTCTTTGGAATCCATAATACACATGTTTGGAGGTCAAATGGCACTGCGCATCACCCCAAAAACACCATACCAACAGTGAAGTTTGGAGGTGGAAACATCATAGTGTGGGGCTATATTTTAGCATATGGTACTGGCAAGCTTCATGTCATTGAAGGAAGATGGATGGAAAAATGTACCAAGACATTCTTGATAAAAATCTGCTGCCATTTACCAGGATGATGAAGATGAAACGAGGGTGGACATTTCAGCAAGACAATGATCCCAAACACAAAGCCAAGGAAACCCTCAATTGGTTTCAAAGAAAGAATATAAGGTTGCTAGAATGGCCAGCCAATCACCTGACTTGAATCCAATAGAAAATCTAAGGAAAGAACTAAAGATCAGAGTTCATGTGGGCGTGGCCGGGATGTGAACGGGACAAGACCCACAGTGCACTAGCTCCGATCCTGCCGACATACTTCTACATCCTCAGGTGCTTTTCTCCCAGCTTCACAGACACCTGCATACACAGGGAGTCCTCTGCAGTGGTATCGCTTCTTTTCAGCGTCTTGCATGCTTCCCAAAAAAGCAGCCCAATAAGAAAACACAGGCCAGTACTCCCTGCCCCTCTCCTCCCAAGGCCATCCTGACCACGAGGACTGCAGTAATGTCAGCGGCCTCACAGACATCTCCGGGGAACCGATGGCGGATGGCCCTATGAGCGCAGAGATCGTGGCAGCGATTACAGCTTCCAAGGAAGTTCTCACAGCCAAGATTGATTTCCTGGACACGGTGAGAACCGATTCCACACACATACGAGTCTTACAGCTGCAGGTGAGAGCACTCCCAAGAAAATGCCATAGATCCGGAGAATCGTCTCCACCGTAACAATGTGCGGATTCTGTGGTTGCCTGAGCGAGTGGAGGGACCAAGACCCACGGAATTTGCGGAGGCCTTCCTGGCGCAACTACTAGACTTGCATGACCTCCCTCCAACGCTCGTGGTGGAACGGGCCCACAGAGTCCCCCCTACCCCGCCGGTGCCAGGTGCCCCAGCAAGGCCATTCCTTTTACGCATGCTAAACTATCGCGGCCGCGACAGGATCCTGGTGGCAGCAAAAAACAAGCCTGATCTCCAATATTAAAATTCCTCCAGTTGGCTAGACACGCATTAAAGCTGGAAACCTACCCATCTGTTCCTGGGAGCTCTGGTTGCTGTCCTAGTTTCGTTACAGCAAGTACACCGGATTTCAAAATTTGATCTTTTTTTGCTGGCCTAGTTTGAGGGGCCCTACGCACATTTGTTTGCCTTTATGAGAGTGACTACGTGAGACATGTGCCACAAAATAGATGTAAAAGTAGTGAGGCGCAATCTATACAAACTAAACAAATAGAAGTAAAAAGATTATAAATATGTGAAAAATTAATTCATAGCACAGTGCCCCCTAGTGACTAAAGTGCAGCTAAAATCAGCTAGTGTATCATATGTAACCATATAAAACAAACAGTGCCACCTAGTGGTGAAATAAACTATCATGTATAATCATAAAAAATTCATAGCATGAACCTTTAGCAATAAAAAACTGTGTGAAATTTATAAAAAGGTGAATAAAGTTCATAAGGTGCTACTGAAAGTTGCTCAGTGATGTAGCTCCTACATGGATCAAACAATAGTGCACAAACACTGCAATCAAAAAAGTGTCCAAATAGGTGTCCTCCTTCCATCACTATCTTATTCTTTATACAGTGATCAGTAGCGCGGTTGTATTTGTGCATATTTGTGTGCCACAAAATCACTTCCTCATCCTCGCCGAGGAGACCTCGGACTACGGTACATCATATTCTCCATTACAGATGATCCACTTGCAGGAGCGTATGATGCACCCTCCTGGAGCCTTTACTCAGTTGAGTTCTCAAGGGTTCCATTTTGGGGCAACCGAGAAGCCTCAGATCACCTCCATCTCCACCTCCGGACCCTTGGTCCCCCCCCCACACTGGACATTGTATATTGACTGTGCCTGGTACTGGTTTGTTTTTTTTTTTTTCTTTTGTTTTTTTTTGTTAAGGTCCCTACCTGTCGCCCTTCTTATTTTTGAAAGGGGTCGGGTATGGACAGGGTGTTTGTGCTGGGGGGGGGTTGTTTCTAATGTTAGTTTTGTACTGTATTGTTCTTTTCGCTTGTACCAAACTGTCATGGCATTGGCTTGTACCCCTATTGCTACCCATGAGATGTACCTTGCCACTAGAGGTATTACCACTTCTACCACATTCCAGGATCCTCTATAGCTATGGCCACAGGTGCCTTTGAAAAATTGAAAATCATATCCTGGAATGTCAGAGGCTTGAACTTGAAATTCAAAAGAGCCTTATTATTTAAGTATGTCAAACATCAGACCCCCCATATTGTCCTACTCCTGGAAACCCATCTCATGGGCAGCAAGATAATGGCGTTTAAAAAACCCTGGATACTAATGGCTTTTCATGCCACATACTCAAATTATGCCAGAGGAGTTTCCATCCTTATTAATAGATCTCTACCTTGTGTAATGGAGGTGGTTATCATGGATCCACATGGGAAATATGTGATCGGGGCACTAATGATATGGCAAAAAAAGGGGGGGTTATGGTCTTATACATACCTCCCCCCTTTTTCCCTGAGATATTATATGCTATTTTAGAGAAGATTAATCCTTACTGCCCGGCAAAGCTGGTAATTATGGGTGATTTCAAGTCCATTTTGTCGCCTGACTTGGATAGGCCCAACCCGGTCAAAGTTCACCCAGGAGACCTATCCACCTGGGCTCTGACTGCCGGTCTCACCGAAGTACGTCACTGGAAACACCCTAAGGATAAAGCCTACTCTTGTTTCTCTACCTCATACAAAACCTCTTACTGCATTGATTTGGCTTTTGCCAATCCCTCCCTCTTAGCAGATGTCCTAGGAGCCAATTACCTAGCTAGTGGATTATCTGATCACTGCCCCTTAGAGCTGCTCCTTCGCACTCGGTCCCATTGTAATAGATCCCTGTGGCGATTGGGACCTCACTAGATATCCCACCCTGACATATCTGAGAAAACGCCTCCTATTCTGCAGGATTGTTGAAATGTAAACATGGGGTCCTCCTCTCCAAATATGCAATGGGATGACTTTAAGGCCTTTATCAGAGGCCACTATATTTCATCTATAGTGGGTATCAGGAAAGCTCAGGCTGCTAAGATGTTGTCCCTCCAGGATAACCGACAATTATAGTGCCAACCCCAACGCTGATAACTTTGCTCTCCTTGAATCTGCAAAGAGGGAGCTTCATTTGCATCTCACTGAGATTATGAGATTAGATCTAAGAGTAAACAACAATTTTTTGAGAAAGGAGACTAAAACGGCAGGTTTTTAGCCATGTTATCGCAATACGAACTGCCTCTTACCTTAATCCCTGAGATCAGATCTCCCTCTGGCAGCGTAGTGTCTTCCCCTGATGACATTTGATAGAATTTAGAGCATACTACACAGAACTATACACCTCTTCCTTACCACCAACATTTGAACCATCTGACATGTCTTCCTTGTTGGACTTGGTCGCTCTTGTCTGGCTGTCAGATGCTGAAAGGTCCTCCCTTGTACGCCCGATCTCCACAGAGAAGGTCCTTTTGGTTCTGCGGTCCTTCCCTAATGGAAAAGCACTGTTTTATAAATCGCACAAAGAACTCCTCGCCCCGCACTTAGCGTCCTTATTTAACCAATGTCTGGCTGCTGATACACTTCCCCCCTCTATGAGCAAGGCTCACATAGTCCTTATAAACCTCCCAAAGACCCTGTAATCTGTGCCTCGTATAGGCCAATAGCTTTATTAATTTGTGATCTCATGATCCTTATGAAGCTCCTTACTTGCAGACTAAATGCTCTCTTGTATTCAGTGATAGATCCAGATCAAACAGGATTCATGGCCCATAAGACCACTGACATAAATTTACGTAGGCTGTTTATGAACATTCATGCCCAACATATCAATAGTGGTTCTAGATTAGTTGCCTCTCTAGACATAGAGAAGGCTTTTGACACCGTAGAGTGGCCGTAACTGTGGGAAGTCCTGAGACTAATGGGCTTTCCTTTGTTGTTCATCTACAGGTTACAGGTCATTTACCGGAATCCCACTGCAGCGATATCACTGGGGGGGTCTCTCATCTACTTTTACTGTGCATAGGGGCACCCGGCAGGGCTGCCCTCTCTCTCCAGCCCTTTTTGCAATGGCAATGGGACCGGTGGCCGAGGCCCTGGGAGTTTCTCCACATATTCGGTGTCTACAGATTGCTTGGCTGGAGGAGAGGGTGGTCCTGTACGCTGATGACTTGTTGCTATTTCTAAATGACGCAGGCCCCTCCCTAGATACGTTTTCCTCTATTACGGGGTTAAGAGTGAATTGGTCCAAGTCCCTGCTGTGACCCAGAGGCCCGTAACTTGGCTTCGCAGACACTCCAGCTGCAATGGGTTGAGGAATTCAGATATCTGGGTGTGAACATATCCCGCCAGGCCGAAGATTATGTTGGCCTCAACCTTCCCATAGTTCAGTCCACCAAGGCTCAGTTGAAGGCATGGGTGAACCTACCTTTGTCCATACTTGGACGTAAAAACGTAATTAAAATGAAGGTGCTTCCGAAATTCACCTACCTCTTTCGGAACTCCTCATATTGGATTCCGAAATCTTTTTTTGCCACTCTAAACCAGCTTTTCTCTTCCTTTATCTGAAGCCTCCATCCCCCAGATATAAATTGACCACTTTAATGAGGCCCATATCCAGAGGTGGTCTAGCCCTTCCTAATTGCCATAAATATTTTTTGGTCACACAGTTGGTTTCGGCTAGGTGGTGGCTATGCCTTGATCGCTCTAATACCGTCACAGTCCTAGAGGCGACAGAGTTGAATTCTCTAAAGGCCCTCCAGCACCTTCTGTTTAGGGACTCAAGGCCCTCTACCCTCTGACTCCATCCATGATCACCAATCAAGGCCTGGAAACTGGGTTTAACATTGGAAAACCGATCTGACGATACCATTTCCCCAAATACTCCGCCGTGGTGTAACCCAAATCTATCTCATTTCTACACCCTACTGGATCCCCAGGCCTGGGCTAAATACAAAATTACGCTTATCTCTCACATAGTGGTCAATAACTCTCTAAAACCCCTCCCCTCTCTCATGGATATTTCAAGTGTCCCCCCATTTAATTATTTCGATACTTACAGGTATCCCATGCCTTCAGTAGACAATTCTACTCCGGACTGGGTGCTTTGAAAAACCTACCTCAGTCTTGTATTACCACCTCCTCTTCGTTTACCTCCCGGACCTCTGTGCTCTCAGGCAGAGATGGTTGAGGGACATCCCTGACCTGGATGATGAAGACTGGGAGGACGTTTGGGATCTTCCCTTTCGTCAATTGGTTTCCTTAAGAGACAGGCTCATTCAGTTTAAAATGGTTCATAGGGCCTACTGCACCCCATATAGACTGCAAAAAATGCACCTAGAAAACAACAAACCCTCTATTGGGACTTTAAAGGGCATATACTCCACTAGAAAAATGTATACAAAATTGTATAAAAGAATTGCATACTTTATTACAATGATTAAAAAAGAGGGAAGGGGGTAGGGGTTACAGAGACCCAATGTACATGTAAAACATTATTGCATCAATGTGCGACAAATTATAAATAACAAAACCCCTTATTTGCAAACACTACTGTGTGGATTAAACAGAGTGCTACCCAACGCATTTCAAGGTCATGCGTTGTTCCTCTTCATCAGGGGAAAGTGGTGGTATTACATTTAATGTCTATAACAGGCAAAAGGAAGATGCATATAAATATCAAAGCTATAAGTACATTTGACAATATGGTCAGGTACAAACAATATTAAGAACAATGTGGTTACTGACCGTTCAGAGAGAGTACGTAGAATAGACAAAGTTTCTCATATATGGCTAATGAGTGTTAAAATCAGGAAAGAAAAGATGCTGCTGCAACTGGCTTCAGATCATCCACAAAGGGGGAGAACAACAACCGGTCCCAAATATTCCACCAAAAGGGGGCAAGTGCGACCAGCCTCCACACCGCCACATACCAGGGAATTCCCTGATTTGCGCAAATCAAACCCTGCTAACGGGTGGACAGGTGGATGCAGTCAAAGGACTGAAAGTGTTGAAACGTGATTCTCAATCAATCAAAGGGGAGGGTGCCTGTGTGCCTGAAGTACTAGATCAGTTTTCTTTGTCAAATGGTCTGAGAAGACCATATATATTAATTAGAGTATATTGACTGTCCATCCACAGGGGGATATATAATTTGGCAATTACATTTCTCAGGAGTGTTGACAATGTGACCCCTCACTTGGTGACTTTATACACGTCTTCTGGCGTTATCCCATCGTCTCCAAATACTGGAGTGACGTGGTATCCGTAGTTAATGAGGTCACCAAGCTCTCCCTTTCGCCTACAATAAGGATATGCATACTGGGTTTGGTGGAGGAACTGCTCCCTACGGTTGTAGAATAAACCATACTTAGCTTGCTTTTCTTTTGTGCTCAAAAAGCCATCACTATGACATGGAGAAAAGCTGCACCTCCCTCTCTATCATTTTGTAAACACTTGGTTAACGTCAACTTACCCATGTACAAAGCAACGTATGCAAATAGGGGTTGTCAGAAAAAACACGATAAAATATGGTCCAAGTGGCTAGCTGACCCAACAACCTCTATGATTGATAGACCATAATTTTACAGGCCTCTGCGTTTTTTCAGGATACTTTTTACTTCTTATTTTTTGGTTTTATTTATTTATTTATTTATTTCAGGTACTTATTGTTAGTAAAAAGGTCTTTTGCGGTTTCCGCGGTGGTGCGCGCGCTTGTGCGCGTTCGCGCGCGCCTGTGCGCGTTCGCGCGCGCGTGTGCGCGCACCCGCGTGCGCGCGCGCTAACGTGCGCGCGCACGCGCCGGAAACAACGCTTGGCGGCTCTATTTAAGCCAGCAGAGGCTGCTGGCCGGTGCTGTCCGCTCTACAGCGTTTGGCTCCTGTGACCCCGGCTTTATTCTGAAAGACTTCCTGCACCTGTGACCCCGGCTTCCTGTTTTGACCTTTCTGCCTGCTACCCGCCCCGACCTTCTGCCTGCCTCTGACTACGCCTCTGCCTGATCCTCTGAACCTTCTATTGCCCGCACGTTGCCGACCCTGCCTGTACCCGACTACCCGCTTGCCTGCACCACCTGTACCGCACTGCCAGCCCGTTACCGACCCGGCCTGTATCTCCGACCATCCACCTGCACGAGCTTCAGCGGACCATCACCTGCCATCTGTGATCTAGTCCAGCCCTCGTGCCCCCCTGTGCTCCAGAGTTCCCTGTCTCCACTACCAGGGGCTCTTGAACCAGGGCCGCAAGGGAGGTTGCCCCCGCATAAGTCAGACTCAACCATCAGGTACGTGACACTTATATAGCGCCGTCAATTTACGCAGCGCTTTACATATACATTGTACATTCACACCAGTCCCTACCCTCAAGGAGCTTACAATCTAAGGTCCCTAACTCACATTCATACATATACTAGGGCCAATTTAGACAGGATCTAATTAACCTCACAGCATGTCTTTGGAGTGTGGGAGGAAACCGGAGTACCCGGAGGAAACCCACGCAGGCACAGGGAGAACATGCAAACTCCAGGCAGGTAGTGTCGTGATCGGGATTCGAACCAGCGACCCTTTTACTGCTAGGCGAAAGTGCTACCCACTACACCACTGGTTTTGGGAACATCTTCATTTTAACAAACAAACTATGTTTTCATGTACTAAATTCTGTAATGAAAGTCATGCCATACCATTTCTGTCAACCGGACAACAGCCGCCGTCTGTTGAACTGACAAGAGATCTCCACTTATTGCCCCTGTGAGGGCGTACTGTGTCCTGTACTAATATGCGGATTGGTTTGTTCACTGTTGAGTTTTGTGTTATACTCAATGTTTGAAAACCCCAAATAAAAAGATTTATAAAAAAAAAAAAAAGATGAGAGTTCATAGAAAAGGCCCATGGAACCTTCAAGATTTGAAGACTGTGTAGAAGAATGGGCCAAAATCACCACCTGAGCAATGCATGCGACTAGTTTCTCCATACAGGAGGCATCTTGAAGCTGTCATTACCAACAAAGGATTTTGTACGAAGTATTAAATAAATTTAAATTGGCACGTTCAATACGTTTCCACTGTGTCATTCCATTTTATTACACACAACTTAATTTCTGAACTTATTTGTTTTGGTTTCTTTGTATGTATGGATTGCATGGGTTGTTACCGACGTGTGGTGAAAATGTCAAGTCAAGAGCACCTTTAGAAATATATTTACCTAGAAAATGTCCAATACTTATTTTACGTGCAGTGTGTATGTGTAGATAGATAGATAGATAGATACATAGATATAGAGATAGATATATATATATACAACACAAACATGTTATACTTACCTGCTCAGTTCAATGGGGTCCTCCGCTGGTGTACTCAGCCTGGGCGCCGCCCCCCTCAAGCTATTCTCGGCCTATGGAAAGCTTGACTGCAAGCTGGGAAGCTGATTTGTCCACGTTTAGGGCGGGCTCGGGGTGCACTTGAGGCGCCCGAGCACACCCCACTCTACACTCATTTGTCCGTTTGGCTCCTTGTCTGTGTTTGATTGGCCGGGACCGGAGGACAGTGGACGGTGTTTTTTGCCACGCCGCTGCGTCGCCTCCGGTTTCCAGGCCACCACTCGCTGTGTGTGGAGTGGAGTCAACTGTGCATGTGGCACCAGGTGCAGTGGATTGAGGAAGGCTTGAGCGGTGCCTGTGGCAGAGTAATGGCAAGTGCCGGCGCCGTGGGCTGTCCTGTCCATTATTTGCAATTTACAGGAACAAGCTCCAGGAAGGACGACCACCTATGTACTGCATTTTTGCAGTTTTGACATCAGCCGATTCGTAATTGGCTGATATCAGAGTACTGGCAGTCTGTCTGTCACGCTGCTGCTCTTTCTCCCTCCCTCCTCCCGGCGGACGGCTTCCATAGGACCTCTCTTCTGCACATCCAATAAATCATGGCAGCTACTGTGTGGGACTGACTTGTGATAAGAACATGGATGAGTTTCACAGCAACAGGCTGTTTTTTAAAATGTTTCAAAAGCAGGCATTCAGGCAGTGAAGAAGTTACCAAACATGACTGCATGAGAGGGGAGAGAGAGAACGTGGTCTGTGGGATGGAGGAGGATGAGAACAACATGCCAACTCCACATTACAGGGCTAATTCATCCTCACTGACTCAGGTGCTAAAATAACTAATGTGCTAATGGATCCCCTCCACCTCTTTGTGTAGTTTGTGCTCTGTGTGTAGTATGTGCTCTATATGTAGTGTGTGCTCTGTATGCTGTATGTAGTGTGTGCTCTGTGTGTAGTGTATATACCCCTCTAGTGATGCTGTATATCCACTTCCACATCGCGCGCAGTATATTTACTGCGGCAGTGTGGACGTGTCCCACGAAATGCCGTAAATGGCAATTTGTGGAGTGGCAGCTGGGGAGCGCGCCGCCGCGTGCCCGCCGCACTCCAGAAGAGTGTGCCCGCGGGTTGGGCGGACTCGATGTCCGCCGGCGAGCCGCAATGAGCAGCCAGAGCAAAAGAACGGGGAACCACTGATGTAAACACAGCGGTTCCCCGCTCTGTCAGTGGGGACATAGGAGATCTACTGATCCCTGTCACTGGGATCAGTTAGATCTCTTATGCCCATAACAGCCTAGCCCCCCTCACAGTTACAACACGCCTAGGGAACACAACCCCTTCACTACCCCCTGCAGGTTAACCCCTTCACTGCCAATGACATACAGTAACCAGTGGACATTTAAATTTCTGATCGCTGTATAAATGTCATTGGTCCCAAAAAAGTGTCAAAATGGTCCAACATGTCCGCTGCAATATCGCAGTACCGCTAAATATCGCAGATCGCCGCCATTACTAGTGAAAAAAAAAACCACCCCGGTAATGAATTTTCATCATCCGTAAATGCGGCAACTTTTACGCAAACCAATCAATAAACGCCAAAAGAAAGCTCTATTTGTGAGAAAAAAAGGACGCAAATTTTGTTTGGGTACAACGTCGTACGACCGCGCAATTGTCAGTTAAATCACCCCTCTGGTGATGCTGTATATACTCCTCTGGTGATGCCTGTATATACTCCTCTGGTGATACTGTATATACCCCTGTGGTGAAGCTGTGTATATTTATACCCCTCTGGTAATGCTATATACTCCTCTGGTGATGCTATATACTCCTTTGGTGATGCTATATACTCCTCTGATGATGCTGTATATACCCCTCTGGTGATGCTGTGTATACTCCTCTGGTAATGCTGTATAAACCCCTCTGGTGATGCTATATACTCCTCTGGTGATGTATATACTCCTCTGGTGATGCTATATACTCCTCTGGTAATGCTGTATATACTCCTCTGGTGATGCTGTATATACTGCTATCTGGTAATGCTCTATACCCTATCTAGTGATGCTGGGCTGTATACTCCTGACACAATGGGTGCAATATATAAGGGATGGGGCTTATGAGAAGTGGGAGGGACCAAAAAGGAAGGGCATGGTCTGCCCCCCCCCCATCCTAAAATTTCACCAGCTGCCACTGCTGTGCGCCCCCACAGGAAGCTGCTTCTAAACAGGTGCAGTTGTGGGCTCCATTATTGGCATACACAGCACGGCTCTACCCCATCCCCCGCTCCCTCCTCATAGCATTTGATTGACAGCCACAGGAGCCAATAAATAGTTGAGCACAACTGAATATATTGATACCACAACTTGCCTGCAGCTATAGAAGCATAATATGTTCTCGTACACATGTTTTTCATTGAGGAGGAAATGTGCTTACAGTTCAGTAGAATTAGCAGTACTAATCAGGAATTAAATTTTCAATGGCCACCCAATTGCTGAAGATAGAATACATCAGATGCAGAGAAATAGCAGAGAAGATGGCAAAGATAGGAACATAGATCATTGCTGGAAGAAGGCGAACTAAGAGGGAAGTTTTCCATAATGTGCAAGTTTGCTGTGCATTCTTTGACATAAAGGCAAATGCTGCAGATGCCCCCTTAGCTCCGGTTCCTTGATACTAAATTAGGGGCTTATGTAGCATCCACGTATATCAGTTTTAACATGCTGACATAGTTAATACATTTTCAATGATCTATAGTTCTTATTTATATTAAATTACCATCATCCCATATACCCCAGATGAAATTACTCAGGCTGCTGGAAAGGCAGAGTAGGGATGACCAGTTCAAAACTATGTCTGCAGACTTCTATCTGCATTATTGAGAATGATTTACTAAAGCAGTTGAGAATTTTTACTACCTTTTCACGTGATCTCATTTGTGGAAAGATGTTCAGGTGTATTTCAGGAGGCATGGAACAGAAATATAAAAGTGGTGCCTTTTATGTAAGGTTATAGTGGCTATACTGCACAGATTTTTTTTTTTTTACAGATAATTGCATTAAAATAGAGTTACCCTTTGTGATTAGTGCTCAATTGACAATGCTATTCTGCCACCCCTCCTTTTTTCCAGTTCCGGAGACATTGGTATAAGTACGTTTCCCCAGAACAGGATTAAAAGCATTTTATTAATGGGTATAAAGATGACACATCTATATTGTACCGTTAGGGTTCATTGTGAAGAATTGACACTTTTTTTTACAGGAAATGGACAAATATGGCCAATAAAGTAATGATCACCAAATTCTCCATTTACCCTTTGCACCATGTTCTACGTAAGACTGGACTTTCATTAAGACAAAACATTAGATAAAAACAAAGCAGGAAATCTGAAGTAATGATGAGAATGTGTTCCTATTAGAGGAAACATGAAACATTTGCTTCCTGACAGTATTGATTAGGGCACAGAGGTCCTGTGTGTTTTTCTTTTGACAGGTAGCACAAGCTGCTGTGTTTCATTGCAAGCCTTCACACATTTGTATCATTTATACAGACGCACAAAATACAACCTCAAATTGGGTCCTCTGAGGTAAGATTTCCGAGCATTATTTGCTGTCACAGTTCATTATGACGCCACTGTGTGATCTCGTCAGCCTGGATAGACTAATTAGTGCAGGTTGCGTGCCTTATTCTTCCTAATTGGTCAGTAGGGCTTGACAAACTTTTACTCCTACATTTGTAACTGCTACTGTAGTCAATCTTTGAAAACAAAGTACAGTATTAAATTTGCACCAAAGGACATAATTGTGATAAAACCATAGCAAATTATTACAATTTGGCTGTATCCTTATTATGATAAACAGCAACACAAGACAATCATATATGCAATGTATTCTAGTAATGGTGCAGAGAGTTTAAATACCAGTGTGTTCACATTTAACAGAAACATTTATATTGTTTCTCGGGATCTGGAATATTTCTGTTCATAAGACCATCTCTAGCCAAAGCATGTCAGCTAGCTTTGAATAGAGGTAGTAAGGGATAGAACTGCTGTCAAGTTTAAGTGACAACAGCTCCATTAGGAAAAATTGTGTGCACTTTTTATCCCTGTGACACCAGGACAAAAAAAGAAGGGCACAAAGATCAATCTATAACATCACAAAGGCTGCAACACTTCCCCACTAAAGAATGTGTTCTTGGGTTTTTTTCTGGTTGGCTATAGAGCCAGTTAGGAATATGTTCTTTCCCCATTCTGCGCAAACCTTCAAAACAAAACCTTTGGTTAACATTGGGGCTTAAGCCTCTTTTAAAAATTGATTTTAGCAGAGTTCCAGTCCCCAAATTCTTTTTTTTTTTTAATACTCTGCCGTAATTGTGTCCACTTCAACTGCAACATTTAGATATTAACTGATTCCCCACCGTGCGCCGTCTTTTCACGGTGGCAGTGGGGGAGCCCTGCGCGAATCGCCGTAAATAAGCAGCAAAACCGCATGTAGCCACCAGGGGGCGCGCGCACCCGCCGCACTCCTGGGGAGTGTGCCTGCGGCTCGGGCGGACCCGATGTCCGCCGGCGAGCCGCAATGAGCGGCTACAGGGAAAGAATGGGGAACCGCCGATGTAAACACGGCGGTTCCCCGCTCTGTCAGTGGGGCATGAGAGATCTACTGATCCCTGTCACTGGGATCAGTTAGATCTCTCATGCCCATGTTAGCCCAACCCCCCCACAGTAAGAACACACCCAGGGAACACAGTTAACCCCTAGCTCTCCCCCCCAGGTTAACCCCTTCACTGCCAATGACATTTATACAGTAATCAGTGGACATTTAAATTTCTGATCGCTGAATAAATGTCATTGGTCCCAAAAAAGTGTCAAAAATGTTCCGACATGTCTGCCCCAATATCGCATTACCGCTAAAAATCGCAGATCGCCGCCATTACTAGTAAAAAATAAAAAAAAAATAAAAACCCCAGAAATGAATTCTCACCATCCGTAAACGCGGCCATTTTTGCGCAAACCAATCCATAAACGCCGATTGCAATTTTTTTTATCGCAAATATGAGGAATTATATAAATCGGCCAAAAACGGTGAAAAAAATGTTTTTTTATATTTTTTTTTGGATTTGAATTTTAGCAAAAAGTAAGAAATTTGGGTTTTTTTGCAAAATGGTCGCTCTTCTTTTTTTTATAGCGGCGATAAGAAATGACGCAGAGGCGATCAAATACCACCAAAAGAAAACTCTATTTGTGGGAAAAAAGGACGCAAATTTTGTTTGGGTACAACGTCACATGACCGTGCAATTGTCAGTTAAAGTGACGCAGCGCAGAATCGCAAAAAGTGCTCTGGTCCTCAAGTGGAAAATCCTTCCGGGGCTGAAGTGGTTAATGTGGTCCTTTTATTTTATGTTTAAATCGTGCAAAACTAACCTGATCTCAGAAGCAGGCATGGTCCATCTCTGCTGTGGGCATCTGAAGCACTTTTGTCTTCATTTCCGGGATTCGGTGCGGCTGGACTACCCAGCATGCACCTCCTAAACTCGCGATTGCGCAGTAATGCCACTGTACGGCGCTCTTTCTTCCTGACAGGTTGCCATAGCAATGGCAGTGGAAGTTCCCACCCCATTGCTATAGCAAACTGTCAATCAGGACATCCTGGAAGGTACTCCAGGTCGCATTATTTTCGGTATTGAAATCACGTGAGATTACGGTATTGGGCGATTCCCATGGACTCCTGGTATAGATGATGACAATATCCCAGGAGTCCATGCCATGGGAATTGTCTAGTTATGTCACTGCCTCGGCAGCCAGAGCCAGAAGTGTTCCAGGAATTAAAGAAAAAATTGTATTTAGAAAAGAAAAATGGTTTGCTATTTTAAATAGAAATGCAGATGGGCATGGGATAGATTACAAGTAAAAAAAAAAAATGGGTGGAACTCCGCTTTAAAGGGAATCCATGATTGTCATTGATTGCGCAGTTCCACATAACCACCAAGCATCTTTTTTTTCCTATAAAATGTTTGAATAAAGTTTTCTAAGTATTGTCCCTTGCAGACATAATGATGTACAATGTGCAATCTTTATTTTATGGTTTATAACATATGCTAGTACATATATATAGACACATTATTTACTGTAACAGAAATATTTTGCAGTATAATTGCCCAATTTGTCTTTTTCAAGACTGTACATTTAAATGTTCACCTCCTACACACAGTGTCAAATAAAAATGATAAAGCAGATTGGGAGATTTGACTTATTAGGTGTGTGCTGCTCCACCTGCTCCCAGCAGAAATGGAACAAATCTATATTTTTATTTCTTGACATTTTCATAGTAAGAAAAACATAATGAAGATTTACATGCATTTTTTTATTAGTAACATTTCATTGTGCTAGATCATACATTTAAAAGGAAAAAAAAGGTAATACAATTATTTTAGTATGTTTTGAATTTATGGCGAGATTGCTGATGCTTCCATACTGTTGGATACAGTTATTTATTCATAAATAATAACTTAGTAATGTACATTTACAATTAACCAATAGTACCTCAATGTGTTTAGATAACTGCCTCCTATTGGTGGACTCACCATAGGAGAGAAATGGACTCTTAAGCTGGAAATTGCCTGCTGGACCGTCCAAATTTCGATCCATTTATGGCCATTCCTGCTTGACAGAAGTCGATCTAATGTTCAACTTCTCTCGAAATGGGATTCTTGGAAACCTTTGATTTGATCAGCGCCTGCAGCCGATTGGTGGAAATGCTGATTAGAGTATTCTGACAGTGGAGGAGCCTGTGCTGTTAGAATAAAATTGCACAGCTGATTGGCAGGAGCTCAAGAGTGACTAGATTTATATTTTGGCAAGTAAGACAATTGAAATAAATGCTTTTCAACTGTGCGCTTCAAGGGGGGAGGAGGAGTTTTCTTAGCTAAGCACACCCTCTTGCCTGTATGTCTGAGCTAAGGGCAGATGGATTCAGGATGTAAAAGCTACATGAATCATCTGCCTCTACTCAAGCTGACCGTGGCCAGAAATGCTAGGGGGTGTTTTTTTAAAGTGATTTCTCAGCAAAATAAAGCATGAGACATGGATGGATGGGTGAGTTTGCTTTGAATATTAGAAATGAATCAAACAGTGTTTTGGTTTGTGGTGCTCTTATACAATGTAGTTCCATTTTTATTACAGAATGTCTACAATAAAGACAGCAGAATTAGTGATTTGTTGATGTCAGGGAAGGGTTTATTGAAGTCAGAAAGCTGTAGGCAGTGTCTGCAGGAGCCTAACATTGCACTCCATTCTTTAATGCAGGTGTAGTGCTCTGCAGGCTCCTGGGGAAAAAACGAATACATGCACATGCAGGAATTTGGGCTTGGTCTCTCACAGTAGACCACCTTTATCTGAAGATCTCTAAATTGTATCACTGGGAGTAATAATACAGAAAAATAATCTCAGACTACATGCAATGTGCAAGTTTGCTATACCTTACTGGAGCACATTGTTTAGATGTGTGCTTCATGTCCCTTATTACACAGTACAGACATTTATGGTAAACATTAACCCCCTTAACATTGCATAGCAGGATAAAACTTCAATTTTGGTGTTTTCAGAAAGGACAAGTAAAAATGTTAGCAGCAATGTTTAAATTTTTTTTTTCAAAGTTAAGCTTTGTGAATGGGAACATGTAACATATAAAGTAGGTGTTATCCCAGTTTGGCTGCAAAAATGGGAATACATTTTAAGTTAAGATTTTAAGATTGGTGGGAATTCTATCTGCTAGATTGTATAAATCCTTCACCATTCTAAGGGCCCTTTCACACAGGCAATCTGATCAGATCCTCCTGTCAGTTTCTCAGGCATACCTGATCAGAAGATCTATGCATTCCTATAGATCGGCGGGTGTAAATGGAACTTGTGTCTGTGTACACGCCCTACCTCCGGTTCCGATCAGGCTTGGTAAAAAAAAATGGAGGAGGACTGCATCCTCTTCTATTTGGGCAGACTGGATCAGAGGCAGCAGGGTGTAAATGGATAGCAGTAGGGTTGCACAAATACCAGTATCGGTACCCATACTAGGCATTTCACGAGTATCAATACTCGCGAAAATGCTCCGATACCCGGAACCAATACCTTTGCAGTGCAATTTGAGCCCACACAAAATGTATGGGCTCAAATTGCACTGCAAATAATGGCATGTGGTTTGAGAAGGAATGCTCTGTGATTCCTGTCCAAATCGCATGTGATTTCCCCCACAGCTCCAGTCTATGCCTAGAAGCATAGATGGCAGGAGAGTGTGTCCACGCCTCCTTCTAGTCCAACTGACTTGCTGCTGGGCTCTCTATAACGTGAGTGATGGTACATTTTCTAGCCCGACCTCTCTGCATCATTATTAACCCCTTACTGCACCCACCCCATCTCCATGCATTAACCCCTTAAAGCGGGTGTAAACCAGTTAAAAAAAAAAAACATGTAAGGGAAAGGCATAATGAGCTAGTATGCACCGCATACTAGCGCATTATGAACTGCTTACCTCAGAACGAAGCTCTGACGGGTCCGCTCGGTCCCCACAGAAGAAGCCGATATTTTCCCTAGGGGGATTCTTCCGGGTATGCGGTTCCGGCGCTATGAGTGGCCGGAGCCGCGAAACGTCACTCCTGCACATGCGCGCTGGAGCCCGTCTTTCCAGCCAGATCCAGCGCTATGCGCCGGGCCTTCGCCGTGACGTCAGCGGCTGCAAGAAGGGTGAATATCTCCTACACCATGCAGGTCTAGGAGATATTCATTTTACCTACAGGTAAGTCTTATTATAGGCTTACCTGTAGGTAAAAATCAAAATTGAGGGTATACAACCACTTTAATGCACCCACCCCATCTCCATACATTAACCCCTTACTGCACCCACCCCATCTCCATCCATTAACCCTTTACTGCCCATGGGCTCATCTCTATACATTAACCCCACTATTGCACCTCTCCATCTCCATGTACATCAGTGACCCCTTACTGCACCTCCCCATCCCCATATACATCAGTGACTCCTTAATGCACCTCCCCATCTCCATATACATCAGTGACTTCTTACTGCACCTCCCCATCTCCATATACATCAGTGACACCTTATATCGTCCCCTCCCATCGCCATACATTGACCCCCCACTCTATGCATCATTAACCTGTTATTGTACCTCCCCATCTCCTTATGTTTCATTAACCCCTTATTGCACCCCACCCCCTCCATGTGTCATTAACCTGTTCCTGCAGTGCTCCTCTGATCTCCATAGTCAGTGCTGGGAGATCAAAGTGGAGGAAATGAAAGTAGAATGTTGAGCAGAGTGCTGTCAGAGGAAGGACTGGCCTGTGAGCTGGAACTAGTTGGGAAGAAGTAAAACATGTAATGGTGTCTCATGCAAAATGCTCCAGTGCTAAAACCAATACCTGCCTGCACCTTTTTCGTGCAGTGCGATTGAGCCCATACAAAATGAATGGGCTCAAATCGCACTGCAAAGAATCACATGTGATTTGAACAGGAATGCTGTGCGATTGCTGTCTGGATCACATGTGGTTCCCAGCACTGCATCAGTGTGAACCTACGCTCAAGTAATAATTTTTCATTAGTCTAATAAAACTGTCACATGACCCTAAAAATAGGTATCGGTAATTGGGAACGACGAGTACTTGAGAAAAAGTATTGTTACTCAGTCTTAAAAAACTGGTATCGGTGCATCCCTAGACGGCAGGGTCTATTTACTTCTGGCCACCCATAGAGCAGAGCGGGATCTGTCCATATTCGCTCTGCATAAACTGAGCGGACATGGACCTGTCATCCACCCCGCTCTGCTCCTATCAGGAGGGGGTCAGAGGACAGACCCCTTGCTGATCCAGAACGGGAGGTGGCCGCGTGAAAGGGCCCTTATTCTAATCTCAACTTTACGAAAAAGTTGTAACCATTTTTCGCTCAAAATAAAATTGACGTTCTGTTCCATTAATCATTGTGACTGTTATCGGATCTCCCATGGATCATTGCATAGAATGACTTTTTGCATTCTCCAAAATCACTTTAATAAAACTGTATTGATAGCCTCAGTTAGACTATATAAAGCACTCCCTGAAGAAACACTAAAACCCCTGCTGCTACCTTTCATTTTGTAAGTGCTTTTTAAATGCTTTGGGAGTCATAAATATTTTGATTTGTATTGTAGTTTATGTTTTTTTGGGGAATACACACAGTGTTTTGTGATGAGACCAAATGACTGTGGGCATTTTATGTTTTGACACTGTCCTAAACCTTTGTTTTAATGTAATTTTATACGTTTTACGAAGATTCCATTTATAGTAACATACAGTGTGATCACTTGGATCACCACTTTGTTTTTCATTCTTCTTTGTCATAGTAATTACGTTTAATTGTTTTCTGTAATTTTTATTTTGCTTAGTTCTATGATTGAAATATTAGGTACGGTTACATAATTGGTTTACTTCCACAAAGGGAATAAATAGTAAACCATTTTTACTGTTTCAGTAATTTCTATTCAAACAAAAATTAGGTCACGACATATCGAAAAAAAAAAAAAGTAGATATAAATCAAAAAAGTAAGTTACTGTAGTTTGCCAGGCTTCAGATAAGTGCTATCTATATGTTAATGTCTGATATATATGGAATATAACCCACTATAATTTTAAAAAAAGGTACAAATCTTTCAGTAAAAGAACATACAATTTATTATGTACTCATGGCTCACTGCCCCACTGCATGTCACATTTGAACAGGCCTACATTAGCAAAAATGCTTCTGTAACGCAAAGGAAACTTTTGTGCTTTGTTTTTTTGGAAAAGGTACCATCAGTCAACATTAAGTAGGAGAAGGGATGGTACAGACACAAGCTTCTCTCCTGCTGCAAGAAAATGTAAATCTAAAGGGTTCCTGTTCTGGGTAATGAAATCTCATAAACAGAACTCTTCAAAGTCGATGCTCTGCATCTGCCAACATAATATATCTACAGTTGTACTCATAAGTTTACATACCCTGCAGAATTTGATTTCTTGCCCATTTTTCAGAGAATGTGAATGATAACACAAAAACACTTCTTTCACTCATGGTTAGTGTTTGGCTGAAACCATTTATTATCAATCAACTGTGTTTACTCTTTTTAAATCATAATAACAACAAAAACTACCCAAATGACCCTGATCAAAAGTTTACATACCCTGGTGATTTTGGCACATGCACACAAGTTGACACAAAGGGGTCTGAATGGCTATTAAAGGTAACCATCCTCACCTGTGATCTGTTTGCTTGTAATTTGTGTGTGTGTATAAAAGGTCAATGAGTTTCTTGACTCCTGACAGACCCTTGCATCTTTCATACAGTGCTGCACTGACGTTTCAGGATTCCGAGTCATGGGAAAAGCAAAAGAATTGTCAAAGGATCTGCGAGAAAAGGTAGTTGAACTGTATAAAACAGGAAAGGGATATAAAAAAAGTTATCCAAGGAATTGAGAATGCCAATCAGCAGTGTTCAAACTCTAATCAAGAAGTGGAAAATGAGGGGTTCTGTTGAAACCAAACCCCGGTCAGGTAGACCAACTAAAATTTCAGCCACAACTGCCAGGAAAAGAGTTTGAGATGCAAAGAAAAACCCACAAAAATCTTCAGGACTCTCTGAAAACATGTGGTGTGGCTGTTTCAAGATGCACAATAAGGAGGCATTTGAAGAAAGATGGGCTGCATGGTCGAGTCGCCAGAAGAAAGCCATTACTACGCAAATGCAACAAAGTATACTGCTTACAATACGCCAAACAGCACAGAGACAAGCCTCAAACCTTCTGGCACTTGGAGCGATGAGACCAAAATTAAGCTTTTTTGGCTACAACCATAAACGTTACATTTGGAGAGGAGTCAACAAGGCCTGTGAAACATGGAGGTGGATTGCTGATGTTTTGGGGATGTGTGAGCTACAAAGGCACAGGAAATTTGGTCAAAATTGATGGCAAGATGAATGCAGTATGTTATCAAAAAATACTGGAGGAACATTTGCATTCATCAGCCAGGAAGCTGCGCATGGGACGTACTTGGACATTCCAACATGACAATGATCCAAAACACAAGGCCAAGTCGACCTGTCATTGGCTACAGCAGAATAAAGTGAAGGTTCTGGAGTGGCCATCTCAGGCTCCTGACCTCAATATCATTTAACCACTCTGGGGAGATCTCAAACGTGCAGTTCATACAAGACAGCCCAATAATTTCCAGGAGGCTTTTTGCCAAGAGGAATGGGCAGCTTTACCATCTGAGAAGATAAAGAGCCTCATTCACAAATACCACAAAAGACTTCAAGCTGTCATTGATGTTAAAGGGGGCAATACAGGGTATTAAGAACTGGGGTATGTAAACTCTTGATCAGAGTCATTTGGGTAGTTTCTGTTGTCATTATGATTTAAAAAGAGCAAACACAGTTGATTGATAATAAATGGCTTCAGCCAAACACTAACCATGAGTGAAAGAAAAGTTTTTATGTTATTATTCATATTCTCTGAAAATGGCCAAGAAGTCATAAATTCTGCCAGGGTATGTAAACTTACAAGCACAACTGTACCTTATTAACCCCTCATAATACTTGCAGGAGTAAAAATTAAGGAATTTCTGTGGGAAAATCATTAACAAATATGAACAAGGAGCGAGAAAACAATTCTGCATACCACAAATTATGAATAATAAGAAATAAAAAAAGATTTTTTTAAAAAATATTTTCATGAACTGTATAGAATGAGAGCTAAAGAAACAAAAAAAAAGAAAAAATTGGAAATATCTTTCCAACCCTAACATAAAAATGTTATGCAACAAATTCAGGAGGAAGTATGTGAGGATTCTATAGAATAGGTTATCAGCCAGTAAATACTTTCTTTTCAAAAAAGCTTCTGTGCCAGAAGGCTTGACAATTGCATATTATAAAATGCTTATTATGTTTTTAAAGTCATACTTGACAAACACATGTATCTGAAAAACAAATGTCACCATTGGCCTAGTCAGAAGGCAACGATCCAAATCAATGCAACAATTTAGATTAACTTCTTTAATAAATAATGAGCTAAAAGTAATCACAAAATTATTGACAAATGCAGTAAAATATATAGCTCCCATTTAATAAACCCTGATCAAGTTTTGAGTTTGATGAAGGAAAGTACTTAAAAATATTAAATCTTATTACTCTTGCCCTAAACAGCTTACTGTTAGTCACTGTTCTTGACTAACCTACTTCTAAAATAAAAATAAATAGAAGTTTAATAGAAAGATTTGCAATCTTGAATTTTGTCCAAACAAGGTTACCCTCTCTCATCCTTTCTGTTGTATTAAATCTTAAACTGGTCGTCCAACGTATCAAGGCCTCTCAATTTTGAATTTAAATGGTATTATACCTGCTTCTCATTTAACCACTTAAGGACCGGAAGGATTTCCCACTGTAGGACCAGAGCACTTTTTGCGATTCGGCACTGCGCTGTTTTAACTGCCAATTGCGCGGTCGTGTGATGTTGTACCCAAACAAAATTGACGCCCTTTTTTTCCCCACAAATAGAGCTTTCTTTTGGTGGTATTTGATCACCTCTGCGTCACTTCTTATCACCGCTATAAACAAAAAAAATGTAGCAATTTTGAAAAGAAACAATATTTTTTCACTTTTACAAACGTATTCATCAGTTTTGGCCGATATATATTCTTCCTCATATTTGGGGTAAAAAGAAAATCGCATTCAGCGTTTATTGATTGGTTTGCGCAAAAGTGGCCATGGAAGGGTTTAACCTGCAGGGGGCGATCTAAGGGTTAACTGTGTCCTCTAGGCGTGTTCTAACTGAGGGGGCTGGGGTGCCAGGGGCATAAGAGATCTAACTGATCCCAGTGACAGGGATCAGTAGATCTCTTACATGCCGCCTGACAGAGCGGGGAACCGCTGTGTTTACATCAGCTGTTCCCCACTATTCTTCTGTGCCAGGTGATCGCGGCTCGCCAGTGGACATCGAGTCTGCCCGACCCGTTGCCATACTGGTGCTGCTTCCACCCACTAGCCGCGCATGCACGAGCTGCCGTTTATAGACGGCGATTCGTGCTACAGCTCCACTCTGCAGTAGTAAATGTACCGGAACCTGTTAATGCTGATTATACTGTAAATAAACCACAAACTACAATATCAAATACATTAAAATGGAACTTCCGCTTTAAGTACTGGTGGCCTCCTGACATGCCAAAATTGGCATGTTATTTTTGGGGGGAGGGGGTACCTAGTTTTCACAGGTACCCAGCTCCCACTTCCGCCCCTGGCGCAGAGCGAAAGTTCACCTCTCCCCCCCCTCCCTCCCTGCAATCTTCTGGGACACGTCACAGGTCCCAGAAGATTGCCCAGCCATTCACAATGCGCAGCACGGCTTGTGCATGTGCAGTGCGTGCCCGGCTGTGAAGCCACAGCCAGGTGCCCACACTTGCAATGCCGGCGCCACGGAGAGGAGGGGGAGAGGAGCGAGGCTTCAGGCGGCCGCATCGTTGAACAGTGGGACAGGTGAGTGTGTGTTAGAAGTCAGCAGCTACACTTTT
The DNA here is from genome assembly GCA_018402905.1 of Glandirana rugosa. NCBI lineage: Eukaryota > Metazoa > Chordata > Amphibia > Anura > Ranidae > Glandirana > Glandirana rugosa. The sequence goes on from BLSH010349834.1 coordinate 826,352, forward strand.
TGTAGCTGCTGGCTTTTAAATGGGCAGAACTGGCTGAAATCTTACATTTCCAAGATACTTTATGTCACAATACACAGTCATTCTTTAAAACCCTTCAGAAACCAATACTTAAATATATATTACATAATGGAATTAATAGGGCAAATATTAAAGTGGTTATAAAGCCTGAACATTTTTTACCTTAAGCACTTGCTTATTGGGCACTTAAACCCCTCTTGCCCAGGCCAATTTTCAGCTTTCAGCGCTGTTGCGCTTTGAATGACAATTGCGCGGTCATGGTACACTGTACCCAAATTACATTTTTATCATTTTTTTTTCTCACAAATAGTGCTTAATTTTGTGGGATTTAATCACTGCTGTTTTTTTTTTTTGGTTTTTTTTTGCTAAAAAAAGAAAAAAAAAGACTGAAAATTTAAAAAAAAAACTGTTTCATAGTTTGTTATACAATTTTGAAAACCGGTCATTTTTCTCCTTCATTGATGTGCGCTGATGAGGCAGCACTGATGGGCACTGATAGGCTGCACTGATGGGCACCGATAAGGTGGCACTGATAAGGCCGCTCTGATGGGCACTGATAGGTGGCACTGATGAGATGGCACAGTTGGGTGGCACTGCTAGGCAGCAAGCGGTTAAAGCCTAACTCCATGTTTAATGTTCCCTAAACCGCTTGGCGACCATATACAGTACATATATGGTGGCAAGGCGGTTCTCCTGTGCAGGATCACGTACCTAGTATGTGATCCCCGCACTGGGATAGGGAGCTCCCCTGCTGCCCCGGCTGTGCCTGCAGCACGAACCAAACAGCGGGTACCGGCCACTGATTGGTCACCGGCACCCGATGATCTGCTCTGGCGATTACCAAAAAGAGCCCTGTGTAGGTAAACAAACACCGGGCTCTCTTCTAACAGCAGCAATGTGCTGCAATACAGAGTAAAACACATTGGCCACACATTTAACTCTTTGACCACCCTAGATGTTAACCCCTTCCTTGCCAGTGTCATTAGTACAGTGACAGTGCATATTTTTAGCACTGATCACTATATAAGTGTCACTGGTTCCCAAAAAAGTGTCGGTGTCCAACTTGTCCGCCACAGTATCAGTCCTGCTTTAAGCCGCTGATCGCCGCCATTACTAGTAAAAATAAATAAATAAAAATTCCAGAAAAATATCCCATAGTTTTTGGACACTATAATTTTGTGCAAACCAATCAATATACGCTTATTGAATTTTTTGTTTCTAAAAATATGTAGCAGAATACATTTTTTACATTTTTTTTATTGGATGTGTTTTATAGCAGAAAGTAAAAATTATGTGTGTTTTTTTTTTCAAAATTTCTCATCCCACTGCCAGAACACAGTCCTGTATATGTAGCAAAGGCTACATTCAGTTAATACAGCCTACACAGCAAGCACACCTGTTAGTGCAGTAAATTGTTTGGGTCAGCTTTGCCCAAACAAATTATTTAAAGGGACATTAAAGCGGTAGTAAACCCTAAAAGCTATTTTTACCTACAGGTAAGCCTATAATAAGGCTTACCTGTAGGTAAAAAGAATATCTCCTAAACCTGCATGGTTCAGGAGATATTCGCCCTGCATGCAGCCGCTGACATTAGCGGCGCATGCGCTCTGACGATCCGGCCGAGGCGGCCGGCAACTCAGAGCTGGCTGCCGGAGCGAAGAGCTCCCGCGCGCATGCGCGGGAGTGACGTCACGCGGCTCCGGCCACTCACAGCGCCGGAGCCGCGTACCCGGAAGACAGAAGAGGTCAAACATGTCAGCGTCCTTAGCGCTGACCGACTCGGGCATCGGGGGCCTCGTTCTAAGGTAAGTATTTCATAATATGTTAGTACGCGATGCATACTTACATATTATGCGATTGTCTTGCAGGATTTTTTTTTATTTTTTTTTTTGTCAGCGGGTTTACTACCGCTTTAAACTTGGAGTTAGGATTTCATTTTAAGGAAGCCAAATGGGTAGAAGTAGACTAATCCCACCATACTAACCAGTTTTGAAGCAGTGAAACATGGCATGAATGATGTTATGGTCAAAGAGAAATTAACATCTATACTGTCTGATTCCCATGACCAGTTTCTGCGAGTTTGGCAACCCTGGATTTGCTATGCTCATCCTTCGCACCTTGCCCATACATTACTGACATTATGATAATACCATTAAATGTTAGATTAAGGTTCATAAAAGCATTAACTAAACATATTTTAGTAAAACAATTAGACATTATGACAACTGCTGATATACCGAGGGTTATTAACCACTTCCCGCCTGGCCTATAGCAGAATGACGGCCGGGTGGTGGTTTCGTTATGCTGACTGGACATCATATGACATCCAGCAGGATAACCTGCGATTGCGCGCAGCGATCGATGGTGTGGTGTGTCACTCTGTCACACCTAAACTCCGATCGTGGTAAAGAGCCTCTGACGGTGGCTCTTTACTACGTGATCAGGTTCTTTCCACGTGACCAATCACAGCGTGAACCAGGAAGTGCCGGCTCTCCTGACAGGGATGGTCTGCGCTGATAATCAGCGCATTGATTATCACCTCAGTCCCCATCAGAGGTGCCCACCACATCTGCCAATCACTGCCCATCAGCTGCCAGTCAATGCCCATCAAAGTGCCTACCAGTAACGCCTGTCAGTGCCCTTCAATGATGCCAATCAGTGCCCATCAGTAATGACTGACAGTACCTCCTCATCAGTGCCATCTGTCAGTGTCAATCAGTATTGCCCGTCAGTACCGCCTATTGGTGCCCATCAATGCTGCATATCAGTGCCGCCTATCAGTGCCCATCAATTCTACATATCAGTGCCACCTTATCAGTGCCAACTCATCAGTGCCGCCTCATCAGTGGACGTCCGTGCAGCCTCATCGGTGCCCATCAAAACTTTTTTTTTTTTTCATAAATTTTGGTCTTTTTTCAGTTTGTTTAGCAAAAAAAAATAAAAACCCCAGTGATGATCAAATACCACCAAAATAAAGTTCTATTTGTGGGAGGAAAATTATAAAAATGTAGCTTGAGTACAGTGTTACATGACCGCGCTGAAAGTTGAAAATTGTCCTGGGCAGGAGGGGGGGGACATAATGACATAATTGTGAATCTGCCTGAAGAGGATTGCTATCACTGGCCTTAGGAGGAAGCCTCCTTTTTTTAAAAATACATAACGGGGTGGTTGGGGATTTGCAAAACAAATATAAAATTAAACTTCCAGTTCCACTTTAATGCAATTGTGTATTGCCATTTAATATGAACACTGGGGCAGTAAGTGATGGGAGATCTCTCTAATGCAGTGGTTCTCAACTCCGGTCCTCCGGCCCCCACAACAGGCCAGATTTTAAGTATTACCTTGGGGAGATGCAGACTAGAGTACTGCAATCACTGAGCAGCACAATTCTATCACCTGTGATGTATTTCAGTTATCCTGCAAACCTGGGCTGTTGGGGGGGCCCGAGGACCGGAGTTGAGAACCACTGCTCTAATGGAACCCCATATATTTTAAAGCGTAATTTTTTTTTTACCGCATTGTTTGAAATAGTTTGAAACTCTCTCTTGTTGTCCCGGTGACCTCAAGTGATATGAGGAGAAATCTTCCTAACGGTGACACTGAAAGCAATAAAAAATGTGACAGAGCTTCTAAATTTTCAAAAAACTTGACAGAGGTTTTAAACATTCACCATGATGCTAAAAAATGTCAATGCAAGTTCACATCGTAAAGTGGTAACCGCTTAAGAATCAAAGGCATTGTCAGCAAGATTAATATCTATTGCTATTAAAAAGATTGCTCACATTCATATAACTCTGAAACCACCTGAAACCCAATAATAATATGTACACATGTAGAAATTGATGTGCACACCAATTGAACACCTTTGTAACCTTTTTTATGAGTTTATGTACATAATTCGTTGACTGAAAAACAATGTGATACTGATGGATGGGCAAATTTAACCAACACTGTTGCAAGAGTAGGAAAATTGCATTTTGTTTCTCATAACGGAGTTTGTCATATATTGCTTTTTCTTATGCAGTTGGAGAGACAGATCCTGATGCAGAATCAGATGCGGGAGAGACAGATGGCCATGCAGATTGCCTGGAGTCGGGAATTTCTTAAATATTATGGGACATTTTTAGGATTGGCAGCACTTGGATTGACAACAGGGTCTGTACATTTTATATTACATTCTAAACCAGCTGTAACAAACTGTCATCCTTAAACATCAATGTAAGTGACACAAAACTTTGCACAGCCAAACCTTTACAGCGGTCATATGCAAAAGGGATAGAAGAATTATCAAGGCTTATCATTCCTACCTGAGTAGAGCATATACCTAGTGATTTCAAAGTTTATTAAACTTCAGGAACTTGTTTTCTGGGCAAGGAGTAAGGAGAGGAGATCTGCTCTATAGGAGGAGGGATCTTCAGATCTAAAAACATGCACAAAAATGCACAAGAACACATAATGCGTTTACAGGTGTGCCCATTAAAGTCTATGGAATCAAAATTCCCTGCAGTCGCAAAACAATCCTGTCATTCTACCAACACAATGTCTGAGCCAAGTTGCACAAGAGTTTACGTGAACTATGTGTGACTACTATTTAATTGTGTAAACTTGAATGAGCAACCATAGGCAAATCATTGTAGGCTATGCAAATGGTGCAAGTTTGCAAAGAAAGGTATAAAACAATTTGACAATGAGGGAACCCACACCTGAACCCACCCTGTCCAGCTATGTCCATTGGTTTTCATTAGTTTAAAACATACTGGGAAATAATATGCTACTAATTGTAGATGCTTTTTTGGTCAAAAAACATTTTTTTTTCTCCACATCACTTGTAAAATGAGTAAATACTCACAAATACTTTAATCTCATTAAGCTCTGAGCTATAGCGAGTTATAAAAGAAACCAATTGGGAATTATTCTGGTTGTATCCCCCTATTACTTCTGTAGCCAGGTTCTCCCTCAGGAGTTGCTGGTAGTTGTCCACCTGCTTGCTGTCCTCAATCACACGATTTCCACACACCCGGAGTCACTGAACAGGCTGGTACTTTGTTTTGTTGTTTTATTTAGGGGTTAAACTTGGATAGGGATGACTGTGGGATGCCTAGAAATTGAACATGGGACCTTCTATATACACCTCCGGTATATACACTCCTTCTCCTCCAGCACACTACTTGCTGACCGTTACACTTCTCCTTTCTCTCTCCAGCACTCTACTTGCTGACCGTTACACCGTTGCTTCCCTGGTCTGAAAGGAAATCAATCAGACCTCTATGACACTTCCTCTTCACCACAGCTAGCACTTGGTGGATCCTTTAAAGAGTCTCTTTCTGTGTAGAACTAAGCAGCTCTCCTGCTTCCTTGTGCCACCCCAGGACCCGACTCCTGCTCCTGGCTGCACCCAGGCCTCAAGGTCACCCCACCCAGACTGGGGGCTCCCCTCCCGGACGAGGCCTGATATGCAGCTCCAGCTACATCCTCATATCTTCCACCCAAACTCTCCTGACACCTGCTGGCAGATTGCTGTATTTAAAGAGACCTGCCCCCTGCCAACCCAGACTGTGGATTGGTCAGGGCTCCTTGTCATACATCAGGAAGTGACACCTCCTAATACATCCCCCTTTCCAGACCTTTCCCAGCTCAAAGGGGAGGAATCTCCAAGGGGTGTTCCTTCCTTCCATCTCCAGCACCTCCCTAAGCCACTCCCCAGCTCAGATCAAAACATTCAGGCCTGCACTCACTGTCATGCCGGACTAGATCTTACCACTCCTATCATAAAACTACAAAAATAAAGCACCTATACTATGGGGATGCTACACTTCTAATTACATGATTTTTCAGAAGATCCTCCCTTGGGTTTTTCCTAGCAGACATGTACTGTATGTCTTCGTTATAATGGACTGACCAGAGCCCTGCTCAAGGAATCTCCTCCTCATCTCCATTGCTTCTAGCTCAGAACCCCTACAGTGATGAGAAGTTGTGTTGAGCCTTAATAAATTCGACCTACGGTAATTATATAGCTTTTTTAACACTGTCCAGATGACCAAAATCGGCATGAAGAGAATTCCTCAATTATAGCCCTGTACATAGATCATCTTATGATGGCAAAAAAAAAAAAAAAAAAAATTCCATCACTGGTATCTCTTCTTTATGTGCAATGTAAATCATGTCATGAATATTTTGAGAGAAGTTAATCGGATCGTTGTAGGGGTTAGTATCTCCAAAGGCGTGGCACTTTTCCCACCAATCCATTAACGGGTTGTGTGAGGGGTGCAAACTTGCCGACCATCAAAGTGCCATATCTTTGGAGATAGCAACCCCGTCAAATAAAAAATACAAACTCCACAGTGATTGTTATAGTGAATATTTCCCAGCTAAGTCTTTTGTTGATGCACAATTATTTTCTGTTTGACAGGGGTTACTATCTCTCAAGGCAAAGCACTTTAATGTGTGCCAAGTTTGTGCCCCCCTGTTTGTGGATTGGTGGAAAATGTGCAAAATCTTTGGAGATATTAATCCCAAAAGAGATCACATTAAAGAGGAGCTCCAGGCTCCTGCAGAAAAAAAAGGATATTAGGACAATTACCTGTCCAGGAATCCAGAAGTGTCTTCACCCAAGCTGATTTTGCAATTGGCTATCAGGTGCTTCTGCCACCATCTCCACTAAGGGAAACTGGCAGTAAAGCCTTGCAGCTTCACAGCCGATTCTCTACTGCGTATGTGCAAAGCGCACTGCGCTCTCTGATTGGGCCGACTGTGGGGGAAAGAAGAAGGAGCAAACTCAGCCAAAAGTGGGAATGGATACCTGTCAAAAACAGGTACCCGCTCCCTCCCCCACCCCCCCAAAAGGTGCCAAATATGGCAGCGGAGGGGGAAGGAGGCAGACAAGTGGAGATTCCCCTTTTGGGTTGAGCTCCGCTTTAAGTTGTTTTCGCGATATATTGATGCCCTGATTTTCATTGTACAACAAGAGATGCCAGTAATGGACTTTTTGGTTTATTTAAATACTAATGGATATAATAATCCTAGATTTACTTGTGAGGAACGCAGGTCTTACATTAACCACTTCGTATCCACAGGACGTCAATAGACGTCCTGGGATTTCAGTGGTGATATCTCAATGATGCCGGCACCTGCAGGCATCATTGAGGTATCATTTTTTTCTTCAGGCGATTCCCATCACCGTAAGAACGATCGTAACGGCAGTTCATCCATTCTTACAGGCGGCTTACAGGTTCTTAAAGCCGGCGGGAGGGGACGTCCCCCCTCCCGCTGCCCTACGGTGCTTCTTCCGACTCACCTGAGCGATCGGTGACTGGGAGAAGAAATCGCCTGCTGCCGGGAACGAGATACCAGAGATTTCCGAGGGACAGATGGCCCTCGGTCATCTCTGTGGCTCTCGGAGGCCCGGGCGCACGTCATGACGTCACGTCCGGGTCTCCGAAGTAAACAATGACCGATAAAGGGGAAGGAAAGGCTGAGATCGTCCGTTTTTTTTTTTTTTTTCTGATCTCAGCCTTTCCAGCCTGGAGGAGAGATGTAGGGTCTTATAGACCCTGCATCTGTCCATAAAGAGGACCTGTCACAAGCTTTTCCTATTACAGGGGATGTTTAAATTACTTGTAATAGGAATAAAAGTGATCAAAATAAAAAAAATAAAAATAAAATAAGAAATAAAAAAAAATAAAAAAATTTAAAGAGACCCGTCCCCGCAAGCTCGCGCACAGAAGCGAACGCATACGGAAGTCGCGCCCGCATATGTAAACGGCGTCCAAACCACACATGTGAGGTATCGCCCCGTGGGTTAGAGTGAGAGCAATAATTCTAGCCCAAGACCTCCTCTGTAACTCAAAACACCTAACCTGTAAAAAATTTTAAAGCATCGCCTATGGAGATTTTTAAGTACCAAAGTTCGGCGCCATTCCACGAGCTTGTGCAATTTTAAAATGGGACATGTTCGGTATCTATTTACTCAGCATAACATCATCTTTCACATTATGAAAAAAGATTGGGCTAACTTTACTGTTTTGTTTTTCTTTAATTCAAGAAACAGTTTTTTTTTAAAAAAAACATGTTTGAAAAATCGCTGCGCAAATACCGCATGACATAAAAAGTTGCAACAACCTCCATTTTATTCCCTAGAATTTTTGCTAACAAACCATATATAATGTTTGGGGGTTCTGAGTAATTTTCTAGCAAAAAAATGATGATTTGTACATGTAGGAGAGGAGTGCCAGAAATGGCCCGGACGCGAAGTGGTTAAATATCTATATTCAACTTAGATTTTGCGATGGTCAGAACATCTATGTACAGGTCTATTGTAAGCCCATTTCAAGGAATTTGCTTCTTCATATTGGCCCATTTTTAATAAGCTGTAGCTAAGGGCCAATTTATTAGGGCTTGGTACAGCTGCTCATCACTGGAGAGTTTTGAGCTAGAGGCGTGTAAATGAACAGATTCCTTGAGCAGGGATATGATCATTCCGCTTTTAAGGCATATGATTCTACTAAGAACAAGGGAGAATCTTCTAGAATTTCACCTAGAGGTAACAGGGTACGACAAGAGTAATTTCCAATCAGCTTATTTCAAACTTACTGTAGCGTAGAGTTTAATGAGGTTAAAAAACTTATATTACCTATTCTCCAAAATGATATAAGGTTAAAAAAAGATATTGCCTTCAGGAGTTTTGTTTTGTGGCCAAAAATACGTCTACATATGGTAATAGGTTATCTTCCAGCCTGTTTTAATCCAATTAAAACCAACGCACATTGCTGGACAAACTAGATATGTTCGGGTGAGGATCATCGTACGTTCAATACTGAATTTCCTGCAATACACATTGTAAAAGAAATGACAACTCCTTAAGGGTAGGAGTTTGTTTCTCCATGCAAAATAGTATATTGGATCTTTGCTTGGACTTGAGAATATTTAGACATGAGAATTCCTACAGAAATGAATTTCAAATGGGATGTTAGTTACCCATTACTATGAATGAATTGTGCTGAAATGAAATGAATTTGTTTGTTTCTTAAGTTTTTTTCCTGATCCTTTTTTCCTACTTTTTAGTAGTATTTTAGTAAATATAAACTGCTAAATACCTTTTCCCATCAGCAGTATATAGCAGTCTTGTGATTTCTATCAGTTCCTGGGGAAGTTTGTAGGAGGAGTTGTCATACTGCACTGAGCTGTCCTATGAGCCTGCAGGGCTCCTGGCCCTCTGTCTGGACAGTGCTAATTGGCCCTGTGCTGATCACATGCACTGTCCCAAGAAAAAAAAAAAACTCTCTAGCAATACACACCAAACTGAGCATGTCCAGCCTGACTCCAAAGGCTCTGTCTTATCTGGACACATTTTGGAGTCAGTGGACGAAGAGGAGGATCCGGGCATACAAGATTAAGTAGCCTTTTTACACAATGCAGAGCATTAACCCCTTAGGATTCACAGTGAGTATAACCAGCATACAATACAATAATAAACACAAGCCCATCATCACCCTTAAACTGTATTCTTGATATGCTCAGTTCTCAATTTTCACTTCGTTCACAAGTACACACACACACACACACACACACACACACACACACACACACACACAAACACGTATACACTCATCAGACACTTTATTAGGTACACCTTGCTAGTACTGGCGTGGGCTCCCTTTTGCCTTTAGAACTGCCTTAAATTCTTTGTGGCATAGATTCAACAAGGTGTTAGAAACCTTCCGCAGAGATTTTGGTCTATATTGAAATGATAGCATCACGCAGTTGCTGCAGATTTGCCATGATGCAAATCTCCCTTTCCACCATATCCCAAAGGTGCTCTATTGGATTGGGATCTGGTGACTGTGGAGGCCATTGGAGTACAGTGAAATTATTGTCATGTTTTAAAACCCAGTTTGAGATGATTTGAGCTTTGTGACATGGTGGAAGGAGCCATCAGAAGATGGTACACTGTAGTCATAAAGGGATGGACATGGTCAGCAATAATACTCAGGCAGGCCGTGGAGTTTAAATAATGCTCAGTTGGTACTAAGGGGCCCAAAGTGTGCCAAGAAGATATCCCCCACACCATTACACCACCACCACCAGCCTGAACTGTTGATACAAGGCAGGTTCAATCCATGCTTTCATGTTGTTTATGCCAAATTCTGACCCGACCATCTGAATGTCGCAGCTGAAATCGAGACTCATTAAGACGAGGCAACATTTTTCCAATCTTCTATTGTCCAATTTTGTTGAGCCTGTGCAAATTGTAGCCTGTTTCCTTTTCTTAGCTGACAGGAGTGGCACCTGGTGTGGTCTTCCACTGCTGTAGCCTATCTGCTTCAAGTCTCGATGTGTTCTGCATTCAGAGATGGTATTATGCATACCTTGGTTCTAACAAGTGGTTATTTGAGTTACTGTTTCGTTTCTATCATCTCAAACCAGTCTGCCCATTGACCTCTGACACTAACCAGGCATTTTTGTCCACACAACTGCTGCTCAATGGATATTTTCTCTTTTTCAGACCATTCACTGTAAACCCTAGAGATGTTTGTGCGTGAAAATTCCAGTAGATCAGCAGTTTTTGAAATACTCAGACCAGCCCATCTGGCACCAACAACCATACCACGTTTAAAGTCACTTAAATCCCCTTTCTTCCCCATTCTGATGCTCCGTTTGAACTTCAGCAAGTCAGCTTCACCATGTCTAGATGCCTAAAATGCATTGAGTTGCTGCCATGTGATTGGCTGCTTAGCAATTTGTGTTACCAAGCAGTTGAACTGTTGTAATTAATAAAGTGGCTGGTGAGTGTATATTCTATTTGCATTGCATTGTATGGATACACATATGCAGTTGCTGAAAAACGTGCTACAAGGGCATTAAAAATGTGAAAAACACAGATGAGAGTTATGTTATTAAAGTTAATAATAGCACAGACCAATTTTTGCTGTTTAGGTATGCAGTGTTAGGGTGGATTCAAACGTATGCACTGTGGTAATGTGTTAAGACAAGTGTTGTAATGCACAGTACTGCAAAGCAAACTAATGTCCAAGTGTTTGAGTGTTGCAGTGACGCTTCTATCAAGATCAGACTGCTTACCGCCCTGGGCTGTCTAGCAATTTCCAGATCATTTGCCCTCAGTGGTCCTTGGGGACTGCACCTGGACCCCAATGTAATGTTTGTTTTGGGTACCGCTACCTGCTTTAGGTGCCTACCTTGGTATGTAGTGTAAAGTGTGCAGTTAGCCACAGGGTGCTATACAGGTCCAGGGCCATCTTCCATTTCTATGGCTCCCATATCCTAAGGACACCTTCAGGAGTATGCCCACCTTGACAAGTGAAGTCTGGACCCTTAGTAGGTCCAACATCGTCAAGAATGTAAGACGGGCTTCCCTGTATGTTTACACAAGTTTGTGGCTTTTACTAACTCTATGTGCCATCCATAGCGCATTATGTGCTTTTATAAGCAGAGGAATAGGGTGTTATTCACTTAATTTTGGTAAACCCTGCCTTTTCTCGGCATGAGCAATTTAAAATTGATGGTTGTAATCCTCTTATCCAGACTTAAGTCTAAGGAGGATGCGCTAACTGTGTCATACCTCCTGGATGATGCCTTCCCACCCACCTTTTCCACAGAGAACGCACACAGCATATTCCTGCACCCTTGCTGCCATCTTGTACAGAGACACAGCCACATGAACATGTTTAATGCTTGGGTTATAACGGCTCCTATATCTGGTCACACAAACCTTCATCTATTCCATCCTCCATTCTATGAGTACCCAATTGGGAATCCCCTCACTTAACATTGGCGGATCACAGTTAGAAGGAAGCTGGGATATAAGGGGCGAATAGCATGTGTTCCACAGGAGGCCTACAGGAAACTCAGCCACCGCTCAGGGTGATAGCTGTTTCCTTGGCCAAAAGCAATGTCTTATTATGACAACGCTCTTATTATCTGACTCTGGCTCCCTCTTAAGCACGCACAATGCAGCCTGCCTGACAATAACAGATTTCTTTGCCACTATGTGTGAGTTCTTTGAAAAACTCACTTAATGAGGACTGGCCCAATCCTGAAGGGATTTTAGTTCCTTCTAAGCTTTTTACTGAAATGTATCCTACATGAAAATAATTTAAGAAATGGACTGTTCCATTAGATAATCTTGCTATTTCCGTTCTCAATAAACACCTTTTAGTTCCTAATGAGAATGTTTCCTCTTTTAAGGATTCTGTGATGAGTATCGCTTAGCCTTGTTTCCACCTCAGAGATATGGCTTTTTAGCCGCAATACTTCATCATGACCATTTCTGGCCAGACTTCTCCGAACAGTAGATGGATGTACCTGGATCTCATTGGTTTCTTCCAGTTCTGTGTTGATGGCACTGCTGGACACTTTCTGATGTAGGCATGAGTATTTCAAAAACTTCTGATCTACTGGGATTTTCACACACAACCGTCTCTAGGGTTTACAGAGAATGGTCAGGAAAAGAGAAAATATCCAGTGAGCGTGCCTTGTTGATGTCAGAGGAGAATTGGCTGACTGGTTCTAAATGACAGAAAGGCAACAGTAACTCAAATAGCTACTCGTTACAACCAAGGTATGCAGAATATCATCTCTGAACACACAATACATAGAAGCTTGAAGCAGATGGGCTACAGCAGCAGAAGACCACACCAGGTGCCACTCAAGTCAGCTAAGAACAGGAAACTGAGGCTACAATTCGCACAGGCTCACCAAAATTAGACCCGATGTCCGCCAGCGAGCCGCGATTGCTTACCACAGCAGAAAAACGGGGAACCGCCGATGTAAACACGGCAGTTTCCCGTGCTGTCAGGCAGCATCTAAGAGATCTACTGATCCCTGTCACTGGGATCCGTTAGATCTCTTATACCCCCGACAGCCCAGCCCCCTCACAGTTAGAACATGCCCAGGAAACACAGTTAACCCCTAGAGCGCCCCCTACCCAGGTTAACCCCTTCACTGCCAATGACGTTTATACAGTAATCAGTGGATATTTAAATTTCTGATCGCGTATAAATGTCATTGGTCCCAAAAAAAGTGTCAAAAATGTTCGACATGTCCGCCCCAATATCACAGTCCTGATAAAAATCGCAGATCGCTGCCATTACCAGTAAAAAAAAATTGTAAAAACGGCAGAAATTAATTCTCATGGTTTGGAAACGCAGCAAATTTTGCGCAAACCAATAAATGCAGATTGCATTTTTTTTTTTTTTTTTTTTAACCAAAAATATGAGGAAGAATATAAATCAGCCAAAACCGATGAATAAATTTTGTTTTTTTATTTTATTTTTTTGGATTTGTATTTTAGCAAAAAGTAAGAAATATTGGGGGGGGGGGTTTTGCCAAATTGTCGCTTTTTTTTTGTTTATAGAGGTGATCATAAATGACGCAGAGGGGATCAAATACCACCAAAAGAAAGCTCTATTTGTGGGGGGAAAAAGGACGCAAATTTAGTTTGGGTACATCGTCGCACGACCGCGCAATTGTCAGTTAAAATGACGCAGTGCGTAATCGCAAAAAGGGCTCTTGTCCTAACGTGGGAAATCCTTCCAGGGCTGAAGTGGTTAAGCAGTGCCCAGAACCCCTACTTGCTATGGCGGTTTCCAAGATGTCTTTGACCTCTAATTCTGATCTTTCACTTTAAAGGGGTACAAAATAGAGTTTTTATCTCCTGCCTCACCTTGCTTTCTGCCAGCTTCAGACCAACAGAAAGCAGATTTAATGTCTGCCTTTCACCAACTTGTGGTACAACCTCGCCTATCGCAATGAGTGGTCATGCCATTTTTCTTTTTTCAGAAAAACAGTTTCAAGGTTTCTATGCAAACCACATAGTCACAGTCCCAAAAGCAATTGGAAGCATATGCCCAATACTGGACTTAAAATCTGTCAGGTCAAAATTGAGCTTCTCAGTTTGCTTCTGCATGATGGTAGCCTCCTTCAAACCAGTTCCCTTTGCCAGACAAAACTTGCCCTGACATGGTGGATTCCCAGTCAGTCCTTCCCTGTAGTTGGAAAGTCTTTCCTTTACACGCCCTGGAAGGTGTTAGTAACGGATGCCATCCTTACAGGCTGGGGCAAAGTTTACAATGCTCTGACTGTCCAGGGGACCTGGTCCCCACAGGAGCCGACATTCTGGAACTAGGACCCTTCAGATTGTCTTTTTCAACTGGGAACTCATGAAGAACAAGCCTGATACTCTTTGGGGCGGAAACTCACATTCCAGCTCTCTTTGTCTGTCCACATTCCTGGAGTGGACAATTGGCTTGCAGACTACTAAACCCGTAGAAGTGCTCTTTGCAGCCAGAGATCTTTCAAAATCTCTATTGAAGGTGGGGAAAACCAGATTTAGACATCCTGGCCTCCAGGTTCAATAAGCTGAACAAGTGTGTGTGGTCAAGACCGGGGATGTTCTGGCCTTAACAGGGGATGGCTCTGGTGATTCCTTGGAATCATTTGAAGCTGGCTTGTGCTTTCCCTCTGATAAATATTCTCCGTTGACTACTGTGCAAGATAGAGGAAAGAGTTCTGGTGCTTCTCATCCCACCAAATTGGTCCAGAAAAGCATGGTACACAGACATACTCTGGCTCCTGGCTGACAAGCCTTGTCCTTTTCCAAACAGATACAACTTGCTGGCCCAAGGTCTACTATTCCATCCTGCTTCTTAGCCACTGGCTTTAACCACAAGGCTGTTGAAACCCAAGTCCTGAAAGATAGTGGTATTTTTAACAGTTATTCTCACCTTAGTCAAAACAAGAAAATCCACAAAATTTAAAATTACACATAGAAGGCTTTCCTGGTGTGAGGACCAAAAGGTGAATCCCAGGGAATACTGTTATTACTCATATTTACGCCTTTTCTTCAGACTGGTCTTGACCAGCTCCTAGCCCTGAATACCTTCAAGGCACAGACTTTTTCTTTATCCATCTTTTTCCAAACATCCCCTTGCCTTACAACTCCTTATCTTTTTTTCACTGAGTTACACATATAAATTACCCCATTTGACCTCCTGTTTCACTTTGGGATCTTAACCTGTCACTCTGTACTTCAGAGACCTTCCTTTGAACCAATAAGAGATATTCCATTGGATGACTTCACTTGTAAGGTTACCTTCCTGGTAGCCAATACATCTGTTAGGAGTGTTTCTGATTTGGCTGCAGTGGTTTTGAGACCAAAACTTTTTTTCCTACCCAAGATGGCCTCTTCTTTCCGCCTCAAGGAAGATATTGTTCTTCCTTTTCTCTGTCCTGCCCCAAAACATGAAAAGGAAATTGCCCTTCCTGTATACCGTCAGGGCTTTCAAGGTTTCCCTAAAAGCTACAGCCTCTATTCGCAAGGCTTGTGCCCTTCATTGTCTTGCCCATGGTCCCTCATAAAGGACATCCTGCTTCCTGTTCCCATTCTAGGTAGATCGGGCAACTTATTTCCAGGGCATATACCCTTAAGGAAAGGTTTCTTACTTTCTCTATCAGAGCCCATTCCATCAGGGCTGTTGGTGTCTCTTGGGCTTTCCAGCATCTGCTTCTTAAATTTGCAAGGCCGCCACCTGATCCTCTGTTCACATGTTCTCCAGGTTTTACCAGATGGATGTTCTAGCATTAGCTGATGCCAGCTTCAACCGAAATGTACCTCAAACTGTTATGCAAGTGTGTTTTTCGGGTCCTTTAACACTGTTTTTTTGTGTCCTGTTTTGCTCTGTTGTTATCCAACCCTTAGCTTGTTGCTTGGGTGCATTCTGTGGTTTATGAATGCAAATCCTGTGTCCTGTACTGTACAATTAAGATCATTTTTCACTTGCCTGTAAATTCTACATCATGGACACAGGCCCCTCCCCTTTGTGTCTTGATCACTCTAAATCAAATTTAGAGTCACATGGAGTGGATGGGGTTATATGGTGCACTCTGTGGGCATCCCAGCAAGCTTTTTTTGCCAGAGTCCAATCACCTAAAAGTGAGCTATCGTCACTTGAGTACAAGTCATGTGTCCTGTACCGTACTCCAAGATAAAGAATTTGCAGGTGAGTCTAAATTCCTATATTTTCTGACTAAAATTTAGAAACAACTTGTTTCTTAATACAATAAAAACATTGTAATTGATAGCTACTGAATGTATGTATTATTTGTAAAGTAAGCATTTGCAAGGCAATAAAAATTACTGAACAAAAACTAAAAAGTTGCAAAAAGTGAGGTTTTAAATCTGGCCAAATACAGAAGCACATGGATTGACTGGCTGCTGAAATGTGAAAGAAGGTGAGATAGTAGGTATGGTTGACATATAAGTCTCTGCTATCTGCATCTCTAGCAGTGCAATGAAAATGAAACCAGATCTCATAGGAGACTGATAGAATAATCTTAGAAAATAAACTATTTTACTCTCTTTCAACCACTCTTTTGAGAACTCTAAAGAAATGTATATACAGCAGCAGACTGGAACTTTGCATAGCAATCTAAGCAGAATATTGCAGAATTTAATGTATATTAACATATTGACATTATGGTGATCAGATTAGAACTCATAACCTAAATAACTCATGTTATTTTTTTGTGTGCAGGGCCATCAAAGGAAAGAAACCAGCTTTATTTGTCCCTCTTATACCACTAGGAATTATTGGTGCATACCAGTATGATATGGCCTATGGAAACCTAATTCAAAGGATGAAAGGTAATAAATTAGTTTTACTTAGTTTACCCTACACAATCTTTGTCCTAACATTGTGGAAATTATTGCATTAATGTGAAACGTAATCGCTTTTGAGATTCATGCGTTCCTGCCATAATGTTCCAAGTATGCACGTTATGGCACACTTATCCTCCAATGTGCCCTCCTCCATTGATGCAGTGTCTGGGCTTTGCTTTGTCACTCAGTTACTGCCACTGACGTCGTCCAGCGTTTTCGGGGTTGACATTGAACAGCCTTTGATGATGTAACTCATAAACATCCTTGCTGGGGTTATATTATAAATAAATATTCAATATATATATATATATATATATATATATATAAGAGGGAGCTTTATACAATATGTTAAAAAAGCTTATTGCCTCTGCAAAAGCCTTGGCATTGTGCAGGTTGACTCTCCTCCGTCTCTCCTCTCTCCCTTGGGCACTAAGAGACCTACAAAAGCTTCCAAAATGTTCCCTGTTCATGAAAAGATAGAAGGTGCACTATATGATGATTGGTCGCTTCTGAAATGATTTTCCCTCCCCAAAAGTCTTTGCTGAATTCTGTCCAGTGGTAAAAGAGTTTGCAAAAAACGTGGGCTATTCCTGTAGTAGACCCTGCTGTCTGTCCTTAGCCAATATCTCACTGTACCTATTGAAGGTGTTCCTTCTTTTAACCACTTGCTGTCTGGACCATAGTAAAAATACTGCAAAAATTGTGTTGCACTAGATACCTTCAAAACAATCAATTAAATATTTTCAAGTCCACAGAGCTGATAATAATTAAAAACATAAGTCAATACAGTGAAAGTAAAATACTGTAATGATAGATTGAATTGATTAGATGCTTGTTGAGTCGAACACTTAGTTCCCGAGTAGTGCAGCCTATATATTGTAGCCCAGTGCCCGTGTGGGCTACAATATACAGGCCGCACTACTCGGGCACTAGGTGTTTGATTCAACGCGCATATAGTCAACATCCGGAAGGGGTACAAACATCATAGTGTTTCCCGTCACTATGGTCTTGTACATAATGGGGATCCAGCAGGGACCCTCTTCATGGGAATAGATCACCATGTTTCCCATTGGAGAGGGGACCTTAAAGTTAAGGAACTTTATAAGATTGAGACTAAGTGGATCTGTCTTCTTAAAAGTTACACTCCATATGGGTTAAATGTGGACTGGGATGTTATTTGCTTTTTAGATAATTCTTAGACTGTGTCTTTTATTATATTTTTATTATTGATACTGTTTTGTAATGTCTCTTAATTTTTAGCGATATTTGTTGTGCTACTATGTTGAATTTATCTGTAGCACACCTGCACTTTAGGATGGTTAACTTTTGAACCAGAAATTCGATTTTTTCCTTCGATGGGGGACTCCTGGTTAGTATGTCTGCCCACAGAGGGGGCGTTAGGACTTATGTGGCAGTACCATTTGTCCGTTCTATATTGAGAACAAGGCCTGATTTTTTGCTTTGCTCTTGAAAGTGAAACGTGGGCTGGTGTGCTTGATTGTATTTTCTAGGAAGCAAGAATGAGGCCTGGTCAGATTAAGGATATACTGTATAAGGCGATGACAGGATGTGGTTCTCGTGCCCCGGAAGAAGTCCTCTTGTGACGAACCCGGTCGGGCGGAGATACGCATAAAGTCATTATGTCTATTCTAGAAGTACTAGTGATCACCATTGGTGTACACAATTTTTGTTGCATTCTGTTTGATTCATTAATCATGTAAGTGCATTATTTTATTAAAGTCCAATTTTTAAATGGTTTTTACACTATTGGGATTTATCGCTTTCATTAGTGGCTGAACCAATGATTGTGACAGACCAGGACCAAAGAATTGTTGACTTTACACTGACGGCCTAGAGCGTTCCCTGAGGTTTTCTCTATGCTCAGAAAGCAGTGGATGGGATATGAGCCCATTTTGACCTCCCGTAATAGGAGGTCTACGCTCTCTGGTAAGAGCACATCCATATTTGTGGTGGTGGTGAACACTCGAGGTGGAAGGGACTCATTGTTAATTGGTTTATTTAATTTTATCACCATTTGAGACTTTATTTTTATATATTTTTTCATCTATGCCTACAGTATTTTACTGTATTGACGTATGTTTTTTAATCATTATCCGCACTGTGGACTTGAAAAGATTTAGCTGGTTGTTTTGAAGGTATCTAGCGCAACACAATATTTTGCATTATGACTTTATTGTGAACAATATCTCACATGTGTGGTGCAGCTTTATTTAATTTTTATGTTTTGATTTATTACACCACAAGCGCAATATAATTTATTGGCATTCCATAGTAAAAATTACTTGACGTTGAATACCGGTGTTATGGTAGCAGATAGCTGCCTTAACCCCAGTATCGTTTTCTACTATGGGCGATTCTGCATTGGATAAAAGTGGTCCCGCAGGCGCATTCGCCGCTGGATCGCTTTTAGAGGTGGCAGGAGAGGGGGAAAAAAGGCATTAAGGGAGATTGATTAGGGTAAACTAAAGGTCAATACAGGGTTAAATAGACAAAATGTATTTGAATAAATGCTTTTTATTTTTTTTACGTGTCAGGTAGCTTTAACTGACAGCATCCGCATATCAAAATTCCTTCCGCATATCAAAGTTCCTTCTCTTTATCTGACAATGAATAAAAGTAGTTAAAAAAAGTAACTTAATATCTCTCAATTTCGTGTCTGAACTGTGTGACTCGGATGTTTTTTTTTTTTTACAACTGGAGCTGCTGTATATACAGGGCAACTATCTGCTTCATTTTCAGTGCCAAGAATTGTCATTAGTTGGGAGAGGGGAACATGGCAGAGGGGCAGAAGGACTGGGCACACTACATACATACTGTGTACTATGGTGAAGTCTTTTTTTGAGACGTGCATAGTATGTCCTCAGTTGGTTAATATGCAAAATGGGAATTTCCTGAGATTCACTCTGTGAGGTCTCTTTCCATATATATTTCCATTTATATAGGCCAGAGACATGCGTCAGATTTTGACAGGGAAATGCTGAAAATATTGAAGACTATCCTATGGACATATTGCGCGCATGTAATTCCTTTCCAGGAAAACTTAGAACATGTGGGCCCTTGGCAGGAGTAATGCTGTGTGCATAGAATACTGTCATAATCATAGATAATGTTTTCTGACATATTCAAGCATCTATACAATATGACTGGTGATGTCTTTTCTGTCCTGATCGTGCTGTCTACTGACATGTCAACGTGCTTTGAAGCTGTCATATTTAAATAGATGGAAGCACGTTTTTTTATTTACATAACACATATGTTTTCTATTAACTCACAAGCACATCATTTTTACATACAGTATACATACAGAAATTCCGAAATAGGGCTATAATCTCATACAGGTCATATTTGCCATTCACATGTCAGTTATTCCTCAAATATTTGATTGATTTAAACCTGTTTTTTGAAAGTATACCATATGAGTTTGAAACAAAAATGTAACACAATGTGCAGACCCCTCTAGTCTTGACATATTTCTCCTTACATCAATTGTTTGCCACACATTATTGTAGTAAGTATATTGTAGCAGCAAGTTTCTGTTTCCTAACTAGTAATAATCCATATTACATACAAAGAGTTGTCTGCATAACAAATGTGTGCATCACTGAAATTAAAATTGATGTAATGGAAATTGTGTGTTACCTACACTTTGCAAAAAACATCTGCCTGTTACATTATATATGTTAAAGCTTAAAATGGGGATTATTTGGTGATTGTTGTATTAAAGATATACATTAATACCTGAAACACTAAAGAACAGCTGCTGTTGACATAACTAATCTTATTAACAGCATAAACGTCAATGGCCCTTTTATTTCTAAATTTACAATAAATATATATGTACGTACAGTATGTGTGTGGGTTTTATTTTAACCCAGTTACAGAATCATAACCATCGTTCATTTTACTGTGCTGCCTAGTTTTAATAGATTCTATTAACTGGAAACTATTTTTACTAAAGCTGCTGCACAAACCATTGTGTATTTTAATCTGCAGCCAATTGTGTTTTTCCGAAACAGCCAAAAAATTCTAATTTCTCTTCCTTGCAAACATGGAAATAATTAAAGCACACAACTTCGTAAAATTCCTGTCTGTATTCTCATGTAGTTAGTTCATTGCTTTTTCCCAGAGTTCAACAGAGGGTTTAAAGAGAACCAGTCTTCATTTCTTAAGCTGAGTTTCCATCCTTGAGCTGTTACTCAACGCTTACCTTTCAGGAATTATATTCGTTTTATGGTTTTCATTCATACAGAATTGAGTGAATCGGGAACTACCGCAAAATGGCCACTAGAGCTGATGATCATAAATATATATTTACTGTGATCGTCGGCTCCATCTTGTGGTCATAATGCAATATTTTCCCAAACCATTCTACTCTGTATAAATGGAAAAACAGTTAACCCAGGGAGAAAATAGACTAACAACGTTTATTTTTGTGGCCATTTGCAAAGAATAAATGTGCATGCAGTTTCAAAAGACCAATAGCTCTGCATTTTGTTTTTATATATACACCATTAAATGTCAGGTTGCAAAGTAATCCTGCTATTTGTAAATGCTGAGAACAGACTGCCTTATAGCGTAGGTGTTTGCATTACATGAAAGAAAACTAAAGGCTTTCATAATTCACAGATTTAGGCTATCAGTTATGAGCCCTTTTCAGCCTCATTGGGGACCTTACAATTTGAAACTGAGCTGCCCATTGTGCTCTTATAATAAAATAAAACAATGCAATAAAGGTTCTCCTTGAGATTAACCTACTTTTTTAAGATCGAATTAACCCTTCCACTGCCACTGATGTAGCTGTTAGGTTGGTGGCAGCGCTGGCATGTAAGTAGATTCTGTAGTATAAACAGAGTCTGGCTGTAAAGCCACTCAATCATGTCTGCATGTGAAAGAAGATGCTGCCCTCTCTGCCATGTGTCCCAGGCTCCCCTGTCCCTCTGGGTACGTGGAACCTCCATGGTGAGTGTCAGGATGAACAGTGGTGGAAGATGAGTGAACATCCATTGTTGATCTCTCTTGTGAAGAATGAATCCAGATGCACTCAGCTCTGATCACTTCCTGGTTCAGAACTGTCAGTCTCTAACCAGGTGAAGAATGCGCCAAAGACATATACCTGTCTAGAATTTGTATTTGAATTTGGCTCATGCTGCGCCACTTTTTTTTTTTTTTTTTTAATCAGGAACAATGTTTATTGAAGTTATTACAGGATAATAACAGACATAAAAAACAAGGTGCAACATGCACCCAATATGCATGAACAGAAAGATGCACAAACTTACGTATTTAGCAGAATGTATTCTCATAGTCCCCACATCACCCCCAACCCCCGTCTGTAGAAGGCGAGGGGGCAGCCGGGGAAAAGTTGGTAGCGCAGCTACCAACAAGGTAAGATACTGTCTAACATCCACCTCCGGTAACCCCCAAGCCCCCAAGACCCAAATTCCAAGGAAACTAATATCAAACCGCTGATCAGGATGGACACCTACATCAGCATGCCTATTCTGCACATGTGGAGGAGTTATCCAGCCACCTGTCCCAGATTTTGTGGTACTTGTTCGGGCATCCTCTGTGTATATATAAAACTTATGCTGCACCACTTTTAGAATGCAAACAAGACACTTGGGTAAAATCTGTCTGCACCAGTTTATCTCTGTACACCATACGAGTCTTAATTAGCTCCACTTTCGTAAGATATGAACTGTCAGTATTCAACAGGTGCATGAATCGCTGTCTGAGCCAAAAGTGCCACATATGCTTCATAAATTTGGTACAATACCTTAACCAGAGGGATTAATGTCAGAGAAGTAGTGCAGCAACTATTGAATTTCCCCAACAATGTTTAGGGGGTTTTAAAATCATCATTTTTAAATAAAAAAAAATATCTGGGAAACAGTTAAAGACATATCTTGCCATAGAAGTTCCATTTTTGATGTTTAACCATAGACTGAAAGATATATCCTCAAGAGCAATGGGCAGCTTGTTGCTCCAGTGCAGCAACAGACTGAGAATGAAAGAGCCCAATCCTCATCTGAGCCTCACAACAGGATG
This sequence comes from Glandirana rugosa, assembly GCA_018402905.1. Classification (NCBI taxonomy): domain Eukaryota; kingdom Metazoa; phylum Chordata; class Amphibia; order Anura; family Ranidae; genus Glandirana; species Glandirana rugosa. Next base: position 849,111 of record BLSH010349834.1, read on the forward strand.
CTTATGCACCCCAAGCAGGGCTGATGCAAGGAATTTTGTCACCCTAGGCGGAACCTCATTTTGCCGCTCTCCTTGGCTCCACCCCCTTTGCCCTGCCCATGTATACGGAGGTTTTTTGCAGCACCTCTCCACCTATTTTTAAAGTCGTGGTCTGCATCTGCGCCTCTGGACCCGGCCTGAGGACAAATATTGGCAATATAGCACCCCTTTACATTAGTTTCCCCCTACACTTCCCCTGAACCTACGTTCCTTCCCCTCGACTCCTGTAACTACATTTCCCCCTTCCAGATACTACACTTCCCCCCTTTCTCCCGTAACTCCATTTCCCCGACACTACATTTAACCCCCTGAACCTACGTTTATCCAGACACTACATTTCTCCAGTGATTACATTTCCCCACGATATAACGGTTATAAACAGGAGTCCGGCCCAGGTCTCCGCGTCTACGTCTGGTGCTGAAATTTTTATC
>BLSH010349834.1:871481-895389 GCA_018402905.1 Glandirana rugosa
TCTACAAACTGGGAATTGATTTATGGCGTTTTTATTATTTTTTTTTTTTTTACTAGTAATGGCGGCGATCTGCGATTTTTATCGGGACTGCGATATTGGGGCGGAAATGTCGGACATTTTTTACACATTTTTGGGACCAATGACATTTATACAGCGATCAGAAATTTAAATGTCCACTGATTACTGTATAAATGTCATTGGCAGTGAAGGGGTTAACCAGCAGGGGGCAGTGAAGGGGTTAACAAATGTTCCCTGGGTGTGTTCTAACTGTGGGGGGGGCAGGGCTGGTCGGGACATAACAGATCTAACTGATCCCAGTGACAGGGATCAGTAGATCTGCTATGTCCCCTGTCAAAGAACGGGGAACCGCCCTGTTTACAACGGCGGTTCCCCGTTCTGAGGCTCCTGAAAGTGATCGCGGGTCTCGGGCGGACATCGAGTCCGCCAGACCCGCGGGCACGCTCGCGCAGCGTGCGGCGCGCGCGCCGCCGCTGCCTCCAGGGGGCGCGCGGGAGCATGCGCAGTGGAGGACGTCCATGGACGTCCTCCCGGCATTTCAGGTCCGCGCTGGAGCCGTATTTCGGCAATAGCGCGGACCTGGAGGGGTTAAAGAGAAGCTCCAGTCTTTTTCCACAAAATTCAAAGTCAGCTGCTACAAATACTGTAGGGGGGCTGGCTGAATTTTCGCTCAGAGTCCAAGTGGAAGTGGGTACCTGTTAAAACTAGGTACCCACTGCCTAACAAAAGGGGTTTACCTGCTTTTCACCTGCCGTATACTTAAAGTGTTTAAGCCATTTGCATAAAAAGTTCCATTCTGTATTATAACAAGAAGTTGCCCTGTGTCTGTGTTATAACATATATATACTTCTCTGTATAGATAACACACCTTCTTACTATGATCAGTTGTCGTTTTTCAGCTTTTCTCTCTCAGCTCAGAATTCCTGAAGGTGGGGCTGAGCACTGCTGCTGACGTCAGCTGGAGAGAGAGAGCCGTGCTGTGTTATCTATATAGATAAGAATATTTCTGATATAACACTGACACAGGGAACTTATTCTTCTAATACAGAGGAAATAGGAGCTTTTAGAGTTAATTATGTGAGCACGAGAGGGAGGGGGGAGTTGAAGACAGGCACACAGGAGATAGGAGAGCTGGGAGTGACATAGCCTGCACAGGGACCACGGGGCTCTCAGGATAAGCAATATACAAGGGGAGTCAGCACTCAGGGAGGAAGTCATGACCTGGCATTATCAAACAGATATTTTAGGGATACAGAGGGATAATTTAAAAAGCAAAAGCACCATGCTGCTAATTGCACATTAACCACTTGCCTACTGGGCTATAGTCATATGACGCCCGCAGATGGGATCTCCCATTCCAAGCGGGCGTCATATGATGTCCTCGGTATTTCCCCTCGGACAAAGCTCAGCCCCGAACAGTGTAAAGAGCCAATAAAATTGGCTCTTCACCATGTGACCGACTGTGTCCAATCACAGCCGGTCACATAATGTAAACAAACCACGGTAACGAGCTGTTACTGGGTTCTCCTCACACACTAATCGTGTGTGAGAAGGAGATTTCGGTAACAGCTCATTACCGCCTAGTGCACACACCAAGTACACTGATCCTCCCAGTAATAAAGAGGACCTGTCACCACCCCATCATAGTACCTGTCACCACCCCATCAAAATATCTATCACAGCCCATCTGAGTACCCGTACCTGCCCATCTGAGTACCTGTCACCTGCCCATCTGAGTACCCGAGTACCTGTCACCTGCCCATCTGAGTACCCTAGTATCTGTCCCCTGCCCATTTGAGTACCCAAGTACCTGTCACCTGCCCATTTGAGTACCCGAGTACCTGTCACCTGCCCATCTGAGTACCCAATTACTTGTCACCTGCCCAAAGTACCCAAGTACCTGTCACCTGCCCATCTGAGTACCCGAGTACCTGTCACCTGGCCATCTGAGTACCCGAGTACCTCTCACCAGCCCATCTGAGTACCCTAGTATCTGTCACCAGCCCGAGTACCTGTCACCTGCCCATCTGAGTACCCGTCACCTGTCCATCAAAGTACCCGAGTACCTGTCACCAGCCCAACAAAGTACCCGAGTACCTGTCACCTGCCCATCAAAGTACCCGAGTACCTGTCACCAGCCCATCAGAGTACCCGAGTACCTGTCAACAACCCATCTGAGTACCCAAGTACTGGTCACCAGCCCATCTGAGTACCCAAGTACTGGTCACCAGCCCATCAGAGTACCCATGACCAGCCCATCAGAGTACCCGTCACCAGCACATCAGAGTACACGAGTACTTGTCACCTGCCCATTAGAGTACCCGAGTACCTATCACCTGCTCATTACAGTACCTGAGTGCCCGTCACTAGCCCATCCAAGTACCTGTCATCAGCCCATCAGAGTACCTGTCACCAGCCCATCAGAGTACCCGAGTACCTATCTGCAGCCCATCAAAGTACCCGAGTACCTGTCTGCAGCCCATCAGAGTAACCGAGTACCTATCTGCAGCCCATCAGAGTACCCGAGTACCTGTCACCAACCCATCAGAGTACCTGTCATCAGCCCATCAGAGTACTCGAGTACCTGTCACCAACCCATCAGAGTACCTGTCAGCAGCCCATCAGAGTATCCGAGTACCTGTCACCAGCCCATCAGAGTACCTATCTGAAGCCCATCAAAGTACCCAAGCACCTGTATGCAGCCCATCAGAGTACCTGAGTACCTATCTGCAGCCCATCAGAGTACCCGAGTACCTGTCTCCAGCCCATTAAAGTACCTATCTGCAGCCCATCAGAGTACCTGCCCATCTGAGTACCCGAGTACCTGTCACCTGCCCATCTGAGTACCCGAATACCTGTCATCAGCTCATCTGAGTACCTGTCACCTGCCCATCAAAGTACTCGAGTACCTGTCACCTGCCCATCAAAGTACTCGAGCACCTGTCACCAGCCCATCAGAGTACCCGAGTACCTACCTGCAGCCCATCAGAGTACCCGTCTCCAGCCCATGAGAGTACCCGAGTACCTATCTGCAGCCCAGAGTACCCATCTCCCATCAGAGTAACCAAGTACCTATCTGCAGCCCATCAGAGTACCAAAGTACCTGTCACCAACCCATCAGAGTACCTGTCATCGGCCCATCAGAGTACCCGAGTACCTGTCACCAGCCCATCAGAGTACCCAAGTACTCGTCACCAGCCCATCAGAGTAACCGAGTACCTGTCACCTGCCCATTAGTGTACCCGAGTACCTATCACCTGCACACTAGAGTACCCGAGTACCTGTCACTAACCCATCCGAGTACCTGTCATCAGCCCATCAGAGTACCCGAGTACCTATCTGCAGCCCATCAGAGTACCCGTCTCCAGCCCATGAGAATACCCGAGTACCTATCTCCAGCCCATCAGAGTAACCGAGTACCTATCTGAAGCCCATCAGAGTACCAAAGTACCTGTCACCAACCCATCAGAGTACCTCTCATCAGCCCATCAGAGTACCCGAGTACCTGTGACCAACCCATCAGAGTACCTGTCACCAGCCCATCAGAGTACCCGTCACCAGCCCATCAGAGTACCCGAGTACCTGTCACCAGCCCATCAGAGTACCTATCTGCAGCCTATCAGAGTACCCAAGCACCTGTATGCAGCCCATGAGAGTACCTGAGTACCTATCCGCAGCTTATCAGAGTACCCGAGTACCTATCTCCAGCCCATCAGAGTACCCGAGTAGCTGTCATCTGCCTATCTAAGTACCCGAGTACCTGTCACCAGCCCATCAAAGTACCCGAGTACATGTCACCTGCCCATCAAAGTACCCGAGTACATGTCACCTGCCCATCAAAGTACCCGAGTAGATGTCACCAGCCCATCAGAGTACCTGTCACCAGCCCATCTGAGTACCCAAGTACTGGTCACCAGCCTATCAGAGTACCCATGACCAGCCCATCAGAGTACCCGAGTACCTGTCACCTGCCCATTAGAGTACCCGAGTACCTATCACCTGCTCATTACAGTACCCGAGTGCCCGCCACTAACCCATCTGAGTGCCTGTCATCAGTCCATCAGAGTACCTGTCACCAGCCCTTCAGAGTACCCGAGTACCTATCTGCAGCCCATCAAAGTACCCGAGTACCTGTCTGCAGCCAATCAGAGTACCTATCTGCAGCCCATCAGAGTAACCGAGTAGCTATCTGCAGCCCATCTGAGTACCTGTCACCAACCCATCAGAGTACCTGTCATCAGCCCATCAGAGTACCCGAGTACCTATCACCTGCTCATTACAGTACCCGAGTGCCCGCCACTAACCCATCTGAGTGCCTGTCATCAGTCCATCAGAGTACCTGTCACCAGCCCATCAGAGTACCCGAATACCTATCTGAAGCCCATCAAAGTACCCAAGCACCTGTATGCAGCCCATCAGAGTACCTATCTGCAGCCCATCAGAGTACCCAAGTACCTGTCTCCAGCCAATCAGAGTACCTATCTGCAGTCCATCAGAGTACCCAAGTACCTGTCACCTGCCCATCTGAGTACCCGAGTACCTGTCACCTGCCCATCTAAGTACCCGAATACCTGTCACCAGCTCATCTGAGTACCTGTCACCTGCCCATCAAAGTACTCGAGTACCTGTTACCAGCCCATCAAAGTACCCGAGTACCTGTCACCAACCCATCAGAGTACCCGAGTACCTGTCACCAGCCCATCAGAGTACCCCCGTACTGGTCACCAGCCCATCAGAGTACCCAAGTACCTGTGACCAGCCCATCAGAGTACCCATGACCAGCCCATCAGAGTAACCGAGTACCTGTCACCTGCCCATTAGTGTACCCGAGTACCTATCACCTGCACACTAGAGTACCCAAGTACCTGTCACTAACCCATCTGAGTACCTGTCATCAGCCCATCAGAGTACCCGAGTACCTATCTGCAGCCCATCAGAGTACCCGTCTCCAGCCCATGAGAATACCCGAGTACCTATCTGCAGCCCAGAGTACTAATCTCCAGCCCATCAGAGTAACCGAGTATCTATCTGAAGCCCATCAGAGTACCAAAGTACCTGTCACCAACCCATCAGAGTACCTGTAATCAGCCCATCAGAGTACCCGAGTACCTGTCAGCAACCCATCAGAGTACCTGTCACCAGCCCATCAGAGTACCTATCTGAAGCCCATCAAAGTACCCAAGCACCTCTATGCAGCCCATCAGAGTACCTATCTGCAGCCCATCAGAGTACCCGAGTACCTGTCTCCAGCCAATCAGAGTACCTATCTGCAGTCCATCAGAGTACCCGAGTACCTGTCACCTGCCCATCTGAGTACCCGAGTACCTGTCACCAGCACATCAAAGTACCCGAGTACCTGTCACCTGCCCATCTGAGTACCCGAATACCTGTCACCAGCTCATCTGAGTACCTGTCACCTGCTCATCAAAGTACTTGAGTACCTGTCACCAGCCCATCAAAGTACCAGAGTACCTGTCACCAGCCCATCAGAGTACCAGTCACCAGCCCATGAGAGTACCCGAGTACCTGTCACCAGCCCATCAGAGTACCCATGACCAGCCCATCAGAGTAACCGAGTACCTGTCACCTGCCCATTTGAGTACCTATCAACTGCATACTAGAGTACCCGAATACGTGTCACTAACCCATCCGAGTACCTGTCATCAGCCCATCAGAGTACCCGAGTACCTATCTGCAGCCCATCAGAGTACCCGAGTACCTACCTGCAGCCCATCAGAGTACCCGTCTCCAGCCCATGAGAGTACCCGAGTACCTATCTGCAGCCCAGAGTACCCATCTCCCATCAGAGTAACCAAGTACCTATCTGCAGCCCATCAGAGTACCAAAGTACCTGTCACCAACCCATCAGAGTACCTGTCATCGGCCCATCAGAGTACCCGAGTACCTGTCACCAACCCATCAGAGTAACCGAGTACCTGTCTCCAGCCCATCAGAGCACCCGAGTACCTGTCACCAGCCCATCAGAGTACCCGAGTACCTATCTGTAGCCCATGCCTCATAGAATATACCTTGGGGTGTTTGCTTTCCAAAATGGGGTCATTTTGTGGGTAATTCCACTGTCCTGGTGCTCCAGGACCTTCAAAAGTGTGATAGGTAGGAATGAAATTAGATGTGTAATTTATGCTCCTAGAACACCTGAAGGTACTACTTCAATGTTGGACCTCTCTATGTGGCCAGGCTGTGTAAAAGTCTCACACATTTGGAATCGCCATACTCAGGATGAGTAGCAGAATATATTTTGGGGGGCAATTTGTGCTATGTACATACTATGTGTTAGAAATATCTTATAAATTGACCACTTTGTGTAAAAATGAAAGCATTTTCATTTTCTTTGCACGATTTTCGAAGATTTGTGGAAAAAAATGAACCATTCAAAAGACTCATAATACCTCATAGAATATACGATGGGGTGTTTGCCTTCCAAAATGGGGTCATTTTGTGGGTAATTCCATTGTCCTGATGCTCCAGGGCCTTCAAAAGTGTAATAGGTCTTTAGGAAATGTTATGTGTAATTTATGCTGCTAGACCGCTTGTTGGTGCTCCCTGCATGTTGGACCTCTCTATATGGCCAGGCTGTGAAAGTCTCACACATGTGGTATTGCCATACTCAGGCCTAGTAGCAGAATGTATTTTGGGGTGTAATTGGAAGTATGAATATGCTGTGTGTGAGAAATAACTTGTTACAAGTTTGTGCAAAAAAAAAAAATCTTAACTTTCCCAAGAATTGTGGGAAAAAAATACTTCAAAAACTCGCCATGCCTCATACTAAATACCTTGGAATGTCTACTTTTCAAAAAGGGGTAATTTGGGGGGTATTTGTACTTTCCTGACATTTCAAGGCCTCAAGAAATTAGATAGGCTGTCAATACATCAGGTGTGATCAATTTTCAATGATTGGCACTATAGGTTGTAGACTGTATAACTTTCACACAGACCAAATAATATACTTAGTTGGGTTATTTTTACCAACGAGTAGCAGTATAGGTTTTGGCCCAAATTTATGAACAAAAATGACATCATATTACCATAGAAACTAAAAAAAAAAGTTTTTATTTTCAAAGTTTTCGCTCTTTTTTCACTTATGTCGAAAAAATAAAAAAGCCAGAGGTGATTAAATACTACCAAAAGAACGCTATATTTGTGTGAAAAAAATGTTGTTTGGGTACAGTGTTGCATGACTGAGTAACTGGAATTCAATTGGTCTGGGCAGGAAGGGGGTATAAATGTCCTGTCTTGAAGTGCTTAAAAAGACCGGAGCAGCATTTTGTTTTTTTGGGTTAACAAACGCTTTAAATGATGGACGGGCGGGACCACTTTCGTTCTGGGAGGATGTCATATGACACAATGCATCAACAATCACGGTAAAGAGTCTATGATGTAGGCTCTTTACCGTGTGATCAGCTGTGCCCAATCACAAACAGAAAATGCTGGTTATCAGCATTCCTCTTCTTGTGAGGGGAGAGCCGCTAAGCCGCATTCTTCACTGGGGATATCTGCACTGGCAATCAGGGCACTGATCATCAGTGTCCTGATGATCAGTGCAGCCCCAACAGTGTCCAATCAGCGACCACCAGTGTTGCCAATCAGTGCCCATCACTACCACCTATTAGTGCATCCTCATCAGTGCACACCAGTAAGGCCCCTTTCACACGGGTGGATTAGTTTGACGAACTCCGCTTGCTCAGCAGGGATCAATCTGTTGATCCCCGCTGAGCAGGTGGATGACAGGTCCGTCTGCACTCACTGAGCAGAGATGAATCTGTCAGAGCCCTGCTCTCCTCTATGGGGAGATCAGATGAAAACTGACTTCCTGTCTGTTTTCATCCGATCGATGGATGGAAAACAGGACCACCATCCGCCTGGATCTTGCAGACAGAATCGGATAGCAATGAATGTCAGTGGACATGTCACCGCTACCCCATAGGGCTTAATGGAGCGTCCGATCAGGTCCGCCTGAAAAACTGACAGGTGGACCTGATTGGACTGCCTGTGTGAAACAAGGGTACTAAAAGGAGAGAGAAAAAAAAATTTAACAGAAACTTTTTCAAAATTTTCAGTCTTTCTTCAACTGCATAGCAAAAAAAAAAAACAGCGGTGATTAAATAGCTCTGAAAGAAAGCTCTTTCTGTCTAAGAAAATAAATGATAAAAATGTTGTTTATGTTCAGCGTTGTATGACTGCACAATTGTCATTCAAAGTGCGACAGTGCTGAAAATTGGTCTGAGTAGGAAGGTGAAAGTGCTTGGTAGGTAAAGTCAATGGGACCCTGTCTGCAACAGCCCTACTTTGTGTCATCTCCCAGGGCAATAGAAAGAAAGCAGAGGTTGTATGTATGCACTCCGCCGAGCCTTCATAATTATAGAAGGACTGGATGCAGCGAGGTGGAAGACGCTATCCTAGAAGACACAGGTGGGAGGGGAAGAGGAGTCGGGTGAGTCATGGGCTCTGATAGGGGGGATATAAAGCAATGGTGCAGGTGATACCAGAAATCACTGACACGGTGGACTGGACTCATACACAGCTCGTCCCGTCCAAGTGAGAACAGAGAGCCCTAGGCGCGCCTCAGGTGACGGGGTGTCTCCAATGGCGCTCTTGCGAGGCACCGTGCTGTTCGCGGCCGGGCTCTTCATCCTTGCGTCCGCACTGCCCGGCGAGCTGAGGGGGCAGAGGAGCCCGGTGAGCGGCACCGAGTACGGGGTGAAGCTGTGCGGACGAGAGTTTATCCGTGCTGTCATCTTTACGTGCGGGGGGTCCCGCTGGAAGAGGATACCTGAGGAGGAGCAGGAGTCCGGAGGATTCGTGAGGAGAGGTGAGCAGCCCGCCAATTTCTAGCAGCCCGCCAATTTCTACCAACCCGCCAGCTGAGGCGCCTCACCGCCTCCTCAGGTGTCCTGATAGAGTGAGATCTTCTACATTCCCTTGCTATAGGCTGGGCACAGCATCTAAGGAAGATGCAAAGAATCTGAAAGCCGAAACCTTTCCAAAGTTGTTGTAACTGTTCCTGTAGTTTATTTGGGAAAAAAACAATAACTTTGTAAAAGTTTTAGGCTCAGGTGTCACCCCTGACAGGGAAACTCCCTTATTAAAGTCTGTCCTACACATAACAAGTTGATTATTTCATGTTATGTGAGTTTCTGCAGTCAGTCATTACACTTGCTTACCATGTGTAAATATTTATTTCAGGTACTTATATAGCGCCGTCAATTTAGAGCCGGTTCACACAGGGGCGATCCGACTTGCGGGGCAACTCAGAGCGGCTTGCAAACAACTTCTGTGTAGAAGTCAATGCAAGTCGCCCCAAAGTAGTGCAGGAACCTTTTTCTAAGTCGTAACGACTTGAGTCACTCCTATTAGAACGGTTCCATTGCACTGCATGGAGCGCGACAGGTGACTCAAGTCCTTGTGTGAACTGGCTCTTACCCAGCGCTTTACATATACATTGTACAGCCACATCAGTCCCTACCCTCTAGGAGCTTATAATGTCCCTAACTCACATTCATACATATACTAGGACCAATTTAGAAAGGAGCCAATTAACCCACCAGCATGTCTTTGGAGTGTGGGGGGAAACCGCACAGGCACAGGGAGAACATGCAAACTCCATCAGGTAGTGTCGTGGAATACACTTTTTTTTTTTTATTAAAAAGGAATGTTCCAGTTGAATTTGGTAAAATTCTTTTTTTTTCTTGTTAGTATTGAAACAATGAAATCTATAACTGCTCATCTGTTTTATTGTTGTGTATGGTCAGCCTGTGAATCGCTGTCTGAAAAAAACAGTTTTTGGGGAATTTTGATGGAAGTGATACAGAAGACTACTTCTATTTTAGGTTTTTTTTAAAGGTGTTTATTTAGGTTTTGCTTAGGATAAAAAGAGTTTGATTGAACAAATGACATGCTTAATAAGGAGCATACATCTTACACATTTGAGCAGTTGGTACCCAGTACAGGCAGTCCCCGGGTTACAAACATCCGACTTACAAACGGAGGGAGACAACAGGAAGAGGAAATCTCCCCCTAGCAAGGGAAATTCACTCCTGTAAGAGTTATCATGGGAAAAAGGTGTCTCCACTGAAGCTTTATCACCAATCCTTCTTTCCACCCAAAAAATCCAATTGCCATTGGGACAGGAAGTGAGGTGAAATCTTCTGAACAGGGACATAGAAAGCAAAACAAATGTTACATGGGTGTTAACCCTTCCCTATGCTATCCAAAAAACGTAAAAATTATTATTTTGGCTGGCGTTACACTTAAAAAATGTACCTGTTGTGACTTACATACAAATTCAACTTATGAAAAAGCCTACAGACCCTATCTTGTTTGTAACCTGGGGACTGCCTGTATCGTAAAATGAAGGTTTGCAGCATAACAGTTATATAAAACACGAACCATTCACACAATAACATTCATATTTGCTCTTTCTTAACCTTATATTTGTAACACAAATGGTTGGTAAAGATGTAGAAAAGACTAAAGCTGACATGGGGCAAAATTTGGAGAAGATCTACTGATTGACGTCTGTACAATTTCCACTCGTTCAGGGCTGCCAGCTATATTCAGCAGTGCTGATGAGTATATTCTGATGGTGGGGAAGACTCTGGATTCCCCAATCCACATCAAATTTGAGGATGGGGGAATCAAATATTTTTTTTGTTTGTTCAACCAGCGTAAATGAATCATTTATGGGTTGCCTAAAGCCAAGATAAAAAATGGCCGACATTCGACCTGTGTGTATGCCAGCCTCTGTCAGACAAAGGGATTGTTCGTACAGTTGCTCCTACCGGAGATGACAGTTTGGGTTTCCTATTTTGTTCAACCCGGAAAAAAAACGTATAGTGTTTACCAGGCTTTAGAATTAAGATCTAAAGTAGTATCGGTGTAGCTTGTCATGAGGGATTCTAGCCATAGATTCCAGATTTTATGGATTTTTGTGGGGCAAGCTCTGCCAGTATGTGTTATCTTGTGTTTGGGCAAATGCACATTTATCAACATACTTGTGTTCAAGTTGGAGGGTTGGGATTCTTACAAGTGAGTAGTATACACCACTTTGCTTGCAAAGATATTAAGTGAAAATATGTTCGTGGACCTGAGGATAAAGTAGTTCAAGAAGATATACTTTAGAGGTTCTGGGACTGGAAAATCCAAGGTGAGTCTCTAGTATGGAGTGTAATGCTTCCCGAAAGGCAGTGATGCAAGAGCAAGTCCAGAAAACCAGATTTAAGACAGCTGGGGAGTCACCATATCTATGACACTGGCCCATACAGTACAGCCTATCAGGCATGTAGTGTAAATGGTGTATAAACTTAAATTGTATGCGTTTATCTACCATACTGATAGTATCTGCAAACCAGGTGTTTGTTACTCATCCGAGCTAATTTAAGTTTTAGGTAAGTGACCTTATTTTAAAAAAATAGTGAGTTTAGGTGACCCTCAATGTGTCAGAGCTGACAATTAGTTCACCTAACTTTACTTTGTATTATGCTTTAAAAATGTTTCAGTATTTTTTTTACACTGTTGAGAAGTCTATCTTGATCATTTAAGTGTTCAGCCAAAGTCCTTGAAGCAGCTTTTATCCTCCCTTTAAGTTAAGGTCATGTTAAAGTTTCAAATATGTTGATTGTCAAACTACAACAATATTTTATTTTGGCAAATGTACCACATTTTGAGAATATAAAACAATACACAGGAATTTATCATTATTTTGTTTTTAATATATGTCAGGTAAACTTGGATAACATTGACCCATGCAGCAGTGCTTTGAAATTGCCTAAATTATAACGATAGGCATTTGTATGTATACTTATGTATTTAGGTAATACAATTATCAGATTGTATTTATAAACACACATCTGACTTGCATAGTTTTGGACTAGTCATACAAGGCTCAATAAATGCAAGCACATTTACTAATTTAAGCCTTAACTTAAAGACAATTTTCAACAATGCAACCATTCTTGCATTGCAGCAACAATCGCATGTGATTGTTGGAAGCGACTGTTACCACACAAAGAATATTTCCAGCATGTTCAAAAATCATTTTGTAACTTATAGGCCATCATTGCCTATTCTATGTAGAAAAATGAATGAGTCCTTTTGACACACGAGTTGCCAAAGATTAGACAAATGTCTTGTCACCTGTTCTCAATGAGCCATATTTTCATCTTAATTTAACTGATGTCTTAATGATTTACATTCTACTAGTCCATGTCAGATATTAATACATTTGTTAAGAGTTTGCAATTAAGAGCAAACACATATAATACATCAGTTTTATGTGCATTAGTTTGTTAGTGGATATAGAAATATTAGATTTTTATGGGAACTTTCTGTCAGAGCCATTTAAAGGGTAATCTTCAATGTCCAGTATATCTAGAAGTAGTTTGTCACATTCTAATGGACTGGTTCTGTAATTTTGAAGACCTTTTGTAGTTTCTATAAGCCACCTTTCAGTTCCAATGATTGTCAGGAATATACTCCAACATTTATATCCACACAGGTAACATCTTGATCCAATCACCATGGAAAGGCAGAAGACCTCTTGGACAATAAAATCTGTTTTTCCTTGGTGTATGTGTATGTTGTAATAAACGCTGGCATATCTTCCTGACACTTGTGAAAATTGAAATCGTTTCTTGGATAAGCTAAGAAAAGTCTTCAACATTACAAAACCAGTTCAGCTAAATGTGAACCTTCATTGACAGTTCAGGGTTCAATCAATCATTGTCAAAAATTTCCAGCTCTATGCAAATTCTTGCTGTGAAATGTTATTATGAATGTATTAAGTACATTAATTAAAAAGGAATAATCATAACAAATTGACAAAACACCTACAATCAAGTATCTTCTCTCATAAACTTGTCTTTTTTTCACTTTCCTTCAGTTAATGTTGGCCATATGCCTAATGGTGTGTTTTTCAAAGAGCTGATGCTTGGTCATTATCCAAATAACCATTTTAAACCATATTCACAAATAACTTGATACAGACTAGTAAAACATTTTTTGATTTGGCAGGGATATGCTCTCAAATTACATGATTTCTTGTACATCAATATTTAGAACATTTTTACCAGGTGCTGTGCGCACAATAACTAATGGTAGAGTTCTTTAACTTTTTGTATCATCCTAAACAGCTTCTGTTAATCTTTTGTCACAGAGATTTTTCTTTATATCTACAGCTCATAGTACATTAGGGCAGGGCTTGACAAATTTGCTTTGAATCTAGGAGCCAGGTTTTTTTTTTTAGGGTAGTATTGGGTTGTCAGCACCCAGGGTAAGGCAAGTAATTTGCGCTCCCCTAACCCTAACTTACTCACAGCAGAGCAGCCAGTCAATAACTCCAACCTAACATCAGGGTTATAGGCTGGCCAGAAAGAGTGACACTAAAAAAATCTGTTATAGGGGGAAACTCTTTACTATGCCTAATGCATCGTGACTGCGGCATGTAAAACGCCCTCATCTGCTGCCTTATGCAGCTTAAGGGTGGCCATTGGTGGGTGGCAAAAACATGTCTCTACTGCATATTTTTACCACCCAACTGCACATCTAAATGAAGCCTTAGTGACACTTTAAATAAAATACAAAAAAAGGTGAAAGAAGTATTCCGGTGCTGTTGATCTTCTGCTGCCTCTTTGCAGCCACTTCCTGCTTACATGTGTGTCCTCCATGGTGACATTTTTTATTGCTCTGGTGGGTTTCCGGTCACCATTAAATACTGCAGCCCAGCTGCATATAAAGAGCGGTAATGGTTGATGGTGCACAGGGCTTTATCACAATTTTGTTGCTTAAAGTAAAGATCACGTTTCTCGCAGTGTAACATCATCTTTCGCATTATACAAAAAAAAAAAAAATGGGCTAACTTTACTGTTTTAGTTTTTTTTATTATTATTATTCATGAAAGTGTATTTTTTTCCAAGAAATGGTGTTTGAAAGACCGTTGCGCAAATACCGGGTGACATAAAATATTGCAACAACCTCAATTTTATTCTCTAGGGTCTCTGCTAAAAAATATATAAATTAATGTTTGGGGGTTCTAAGTCATTTTCTAATAGAAAATACTTGATTTTTACAGAAAAGGTTTAGTCTTTAAATAGTTAAACTTCCCTCATACAACCCGGAGATAATTCCTTTGATAAAAGAAGGAGAAGATACATTGTTCTTTTTTTTTTCTTCCTAAGTATAAACAAATATCCCGGGCAGCTTGCCAAGTTTAACAGCTGTTAGATTAAGCAGAGAATGGCTCTCGCTGAATCAGAGACGCTGTGCTTTAAGATAGTGAGGGGAGAGAAGGAACGGCTGTCATTCGCCAGGATGTGATTTCTGGTCGCCATGGCGACCTGGCGCCTGGGGATTGTCGAGGCCTGCATTAGAGGGGTTAAGAATTTGTAAATATAATAATTCAGTAATAGAGAATGTGATGTATTTAACCTATTTACTACCTAGGTGGAGAAATTATAAAACAAAAAAACAAAAAAAATGATAAGCCATGGCCAGAAAAAGCAATGCAGACAGTTCAAATTGTAGTATTCATTTACATTTTTTTTTTTTTTTGAAAGGCGTTTATGTTTTTGCATTTACAAAATCACAAAACCGAGGTCACCCAAACCAGGGCGGTGGCAGAAAGGGTTGGCTGCACAGAGCTCAAAACATGGAAGAACAAAGCTGGAATAAATAGAGGCAATGGTACCATATATAAGTATATATGTAGCTAACAACAGGAAAATAAACCAAAAACACAGAAACCATACCTACAACCATTCAACAAAAATGCACATACGCACACACACACACAGACCCACACAGTGAGTATTCATTTACATTGGTGATCAGTGGAAAAGTGCCCACTTTCATTGATGGTCAATGGAGAAGTGCCCCCTTATGTTGATGGTCTGTGGAGAAGTGCCTCCTTACATTGGTGGTGGCCAGGGGTGTAGTGCCTCCTTACATTCATGGTCAGTGGTGTAGTGCCCCCTTACATTCATGGTCAGTGGAAAAGTGTCCCCTTAAAGTTGTGGTCAGTAATGGAATGTCCCCTTATATTGCTGATTAATGGTTTAATGCTCCCATACATTGGTGATCACTGAAGAAGTGCCTCCTTACATTTAAGGTCAGTACATCTAAGTGCACCCCCTTAGATTGGTATTATAGTGCATGTAAACCCGATTCATGAAATTTGAGTTGGACACATCTGTCTGTAGTGTTTTGCTATCTCTCTTCAAATAGCTATGTCCCGTATCTGCCTCTTCCTCTGTAGCTCTGTTATCAGCCTGATAAGTTCTCACTCGTTCTGGTAGTCGGGACATAGAAATTAGAGTCGGGGGAGGTTGCTAAATATAGATTAGCAGGCTGTGCCTTTCCTCCAATCAGCTTTCTCACAGTCTCTGACAGTGTTCATGGATCATCTCCTCCTACATTTCCTATGTATTTGAGAATAGTCTAGTCCTTTAGGTCCCTTTCATACTGGGGTGATATTAGAGCGTTATAGCGTTAAATTAAAGCTAAAATAACTCTCTAAAAATACTATTCATGCATCTCAATTGATGCTTTCTCACTTAGGCGTTGCGCTAGCACATCATTGAACAAAATCATGCAAGCATGATTTTTGAGGAATGTGGGGAGCGGTGTATACACCACTCCTCCACCACCCCTGCCATTGGAATGAATGGACAGCGCTCCCAAAGTGGCTGTATACCGCTCCGGGAACACCGAGTGTCGGCACTTTTAACCCCCTGTGGGGGGGGGGTTAAAAGTGCCGTGCTGCTGCCCGAATAGTGGCGCCATAGCGATGCTATTACAGCAGTAGATCTCAGCTAAATTAGTTTCCATGTTGGAGGTATGGCTTTTGGCTGCAATTCTTCCATGCAGACCACTTCTGGCCAGACTTCTCCAGACATTAGATGGGTCTACCTGGGTCCCACTGGTTTCTGCAAGTTCTCTGCTGATAAAGCATGATGTCTTTCATCTGCTACATTGTTTTCTTAGCCGACCACTGCGTCTATGGTCCTCAACTTTTCCCATTTCTTTGTGCTTCTTCAAAAGAGCTTGAGCAGCACATCTTGAAACCCCAGTCTACTTTGAAACCTTTGCCTGGGAGAGACTGCTGATGCAGTATAACTACCTTTTGTCTTGTTGCTGTGCTCAGTCTTGCCATGGTGTATGACCTGTGACATGAAACTGTCTTCCACAACATCTCCTTAGTAGCAGAGTTTGGCTGTTCCTCGCCCAGTTTTAAGCCTCCTACACAGTTGTTTCTATTTCAGTCAATGACTGTTTCAACCTACATATGAAATTGATGATCATTAGCACCTGCTTGGTATAATTGGTTAATCGTACACTTGACTCTAACCCTACAAAATCCCTAACTTGTGCAAGTGTGCATGTGTAAGAATTGATGTTGGTTTGAAGCCAAAGGATAGTCACACCAAATGCTCATTTGATTTAGATTGTTCTGTCTGCTCGCTTTGCATTTTGTAAATTGATAAAAATAAACAATTAAAATATATACTGTATGATTAAAAACATTCTTATTTTACAGTATTTCTTCACATCTGCCTAAAACATTTGCACAGTACTGTACATAATGCTGGGCTATTAATAATGTTTTATAACAAAAAATAAGTTATGACTCCTAATTGTATCTATTTATTTTTATAGCTTTTGCATTTACAGTAAATATTGACCTGCAAGTTTTTTTTTTTTTTTTCTGTAGTAGAGCACAACAAAGCCGCCTTCTAAAATGTTAGTTATTTTTATCAACCCTTACACCTTTGTTCTGCCTTAATATATAAAACCAATCATTTTTATGTTCTAGTAGACTTATAGCACTTGTTGCAATATATCAGAGAGCACCTTTTATTAGTTTAGAACAGTGAAAAGGTTATTAACTGGTTGCCATGTATTTTACCGATTGCATTTTGGCTTTTCAGATGTAACTGTTTGAGTCTACATTAAAACCTTAAAACAGAGTTAGTAGATAACATAGGTACTTAATAAAGTTAAATAATACGTTCTAAAAACAAACCGGTAAATATTGAGAAATTATCTAAAAGTTTAATATTTTTGTTTCTTTTTTTCCCCAAGATAACTTGCAGGATTCCACTAACAGAGAAGTAAACCAGTTGATGGTACAGGCACTTTTAGGAACTAACCTGGAACAGCTTCAGAAGCCTGATTCTCATGTAAAACAGGAACATTTATTACAACATCCCTTTATCGCCTACGATGATTTCAAAGACCGCATACCAGTATCGGAGGATTTTAGTGAGTACATGCATCAAGTGGAAGATACAGATAGAAAATTTCAGCGTGAATCTCAGAACAGCGGTACTCTAGGTTCAGATTGGTTCCCCTGGACAACATTCTCTAGGACAAGAAGAGAAATGTCTGTTGGAGTGGCAGGCATTTGTTGCAAATGGGGCTGCACAAAAGCAGAAATCAGCACCTTGTGCTAAGTGAAGAGATTACTGATGTACATCGCATATACCTTTTGTTTGCATAGACTTAGAATTGCTTTGAACTACAAACGTATTTCACAAACACTGACTATACAGATTATTTGGTTGATCACTCTTTGTACTTTAACAAAAGGCCCTGTGTGGCTTATTCATGTTAAAGTGGCCCTTTTTTATCAATACGTTATTTCATTCACTGTTTTATATTAACTGAACATTCTATGTTGTTTAAACATGACAGAAATCAAGTTGGATTTGGAATGTGAGTTTAGAGCTGGGGAACTTTGTTAAATGTGTGGCTGTAGAATGCAAGTTTATTATTCTGTTGATGTAATGTTACAGGAATGTTGTACAGAGTATAGACAATATAACATATTGTGGGTTATGTAGATAAAGCAGCAATTAGAAGCCAATACGACTTTTAGGTTCATCTTCTTTGCAGTTCAAAATATGACATCTGATATAACCAACAAGTTTTTCCTTTAGAACTGGAGATGCTTTCTCTCAGCCACCAGTCAGATTAAGTTCGACCCTGAAACTTTGAAGTAAACAAGGGGCTTTGGACAAGCCATTTCGGTTTTTAGTAAGAATACGTTAATATATCAATAATACAGCAAACCCTTGGTGTTTACTTCAAGTAATAAAAAATGTGTTAAAAATAAAATGTTGTATATGAGCTTTGCACATATCAGAGGTTGTTTACTAACTTAAAAGAATTTAAGTCCAGAAATTATATTCCTTTACATATGTGCCACTTGTTAGAGCATTGTGAATGGTAAAGGAAATTCCCATTTTCCATAATGTGC
The DNA here is from genome assembly GCA_018402905.1 of Glandirana rugosa. Classification (NCBI taxonomy): domain Eukaryota; kingdom Metazoa; phylum Chordata; class Amphibia; order Anura; family Ranidae; genus Glandirana; species Glandirana rugosa. Next base: position 889,771 of record BLSH010349834.1, read on the forward strand.
AAAGCTAGACAGGAAATAGTGAAGCTACCGTTATTTTAGCTGAGATACCAGGTCAAAATATATACACTAGACAACTTCAGCCCGGAAGGATTTGCCCCCTTAATGACCAGGCCATTTTTTGCGATGCGGCACTGCGTTGCTTTAACTGACAATCGCGTGGGCGTGCGATGCTATACCCAAACGGAATTGACAGCCTTTTTTCCCACAAATAGAGCTTTCTTTGGGTGGTGTTTGATCACCTCTGCGTTTTTTATTTTTTGCGCTATAAACAAAGAGCGGCAATTTTAAAAATAAAACAATATTTTTTAACTTTTTGCATATATATATATATAACAAATTTATTCATCAGTTTAGGCTGATTATGCATTCTTCTACATATTTTTGGCATAAAAAAAAATACGCAATAGGCGTATATTGATTGGTTTGCGCAAAAGTTATAGCGTCTACAAACTATGGGAATAGATTTATGGTGTTTTTTATTTTCTTTTTTTACTAGTAATGGCAGCGATCTGCAATTTTTAGCAGGACTTCGATATTGCAGCGGACAGATCGGACACTTTTGACACTTTTTTGGGACAATTTGACATTTATACAGTGATCAGTGCTATAAATAACCACTGATTACTGTGTAAATGTCACTGGCAGGGAAGGGGTTAACACTAGGGTGCAATCAAAGGGTTAACGGTGTTCCCTGGGAAGTGTTTCTAACTGTATGGGGGCTGGGCTGACTGGGGGAGGAGAAAGATTGTTGTTCCCTATCACAGGGAACAGACGATCTCTCTCAACTCCCCTGTCAGAACAGGGATCCGCTTGTTTACACTCGCAGATCCCCGTTCTGTCACTGCAGGGGTGCGATCGTGGGTAAACATCGAGTCCGCCCCACCCACTGATTAGCTCCCCTGCTAGCCAGTGAGCACGCGCCCACAATACACGCTCCTGCGCCCGCCGTACAGCTATGGCAATTTGAGAGCCACAGACGGCGGCTGGTCGGCAAGTGGCTATATTGTCAACAATATTGGGATGCCTGCCCTTACATGCACATGAACTTGAATGGCATCCCAGTCTTAGTCTGTAGGGTTAGATATTGAGTTGGCCCATCCTTTGCAGCTATAATAGCTTTAACTCTTCTGGGAAGGCTGTCCACAAGGTTTAGGAGTGTGTCTATGGGAGTGTTTGTCCATTCTTTCAAAAGCACATTTGTGAGGTCAGGCAATGATGTGGACAAGAAGGCCTGGCGCAGTCTCCACTCTTAATTCATCCCAAAGTTGTTCTATTGGGTTGAGGTCAGGACTCTGTGCAGGCAAGTCAAGTTCCTCCACCCAAAACTCACTCATCCATGTCTTTATGGACCTTGCTTTGTGCAGTGGTCCAAATCATGTGGTGGAGGGGGGATTATGATGTGGGAGTTGTTTTTCAGGGGTTGGGCTTGGCCCCTTAGTTCCAGTGAAGGGAACTCTTAAAGCGTCAGCATACCAAGACATTTTGGACAATTTCATGCTCTCAACTTTGTGGGAACAGTTTGGGGAAGACCCCTTCCTGTTACAACAAACAAGGTCCATAAAGACTTGGATGAGCGAGTTTGGGGAGGAGGAACTTGACTGGCCTCCACAGAGTCCTGACCTCGACCCGATAAAACACCTTTGGGATGGATTAGAGCGGAGACTGTGAGCCAGGCCTTCTCGTCTACATCAGTGCCTGGCCTCACAAATGCGCTTCTGGAAGAATGGTCAAACATTCCCATAGACACAGCAAAGGGTGGCCTAACTCAATATTGAACCCTATGGAATAAGACTGGAATGACATTAAAGTTCATGTGCATGTAAAGGCAGGTGCCACAATTCTTTTGACTATATATATATATATATATTGAACAAAGTTTTTCATTTAGCCTTTCTTGCACTTGTACAAAATACTTTGCTGTGTGTTTCTATAGCAGGCTAGGTAGTTTTGTCATCTGAGCAAGAAAAGGGCCATTTTGTCTGCATGTGGAAGACTATGGAGCTCCCCTTACAACACCTTGTTGAAACAAGGCTGCGGCATGTTTTTTATTTGCACCATCCTTGCTTGTATATTTATTGCTTTACTGGTTTAAATAAGAAGTTTCACTTCTATTTTTATTATTGTGTTTCCCAGGGGACCAATTTCATGTAGTACTTTGCCCTATCTTCCTATGTGCTGTTTAAGATTAGCTGTAAGGTTGGTCAGGGCGCCACTTCTTTCTCCATAGCCATCCAACAACATAGCTTGCAAGGAGATGGCTGCATTGACAGAAGGTCCTTTTCCTTGTCTCCCAGCACTTGCTTGAGACAATTTTGTCACAAGGAATGCAGGGAGAGGGACGGGGCTTGTCAGCTAAACCGTGCAGGCAAGTGTTCGGAGATAAAGAAAAAAAGTGCCATCTGTCCAAAGCACCCTGTTCCTTGCTAGCTGCGTTGTCAGATGGCCCCTGGCAAGAGGAATGGCACCCTGTCCAACCTTACAGATAGCCTTTACTAGCACATAGGAAGATGGAACGAAGTACAAGATGTACTTTGCCCACTGGGGAACAGAACACATTAATAGAAATGGAATTGAGACTTCCTCTTTGCACAGTCAGTACATCTAGATATGGACCTTCTGGAAAATAATAAGTTAAGTTGGATGACCTTGCTATTCCATTCCATATAGTCATGTTTTTAAAAGTAAACTAAGGATAGAAATTTGAAAGCTGCCATTGTTGATTTGATTTCATAGGAACAGTTGTTGGAGCTGTCAAGCTCCCCTTTGTTTCATACCCTTGTGAGTCAGCCACCTGTTATCAGCATGTGTATGTTACAAACTGGAACACCTATATACACTTGCTTGTTGTGGGTCAGTGATTCAGTAAGCAGTGTAAGAACAAGGATGGCAGCTTCCAGAACCATGGAAGCATAGGTCTCTTTAATATTCATACCCCGTTGGGTTCCTTTCAAGCTTCACATTCCATATCCAGCACCATTATTATGTGTTATGTGCTGGTAGTTAAGAAATAAAATGGTTACAAAGGCATTCCATTGAAAGTGTAAAAGGAGGCAGATCCCCACACAATATTGAATTAAATGCTTTTCTAAATTCTTGATCAGTCCTAGTACAGGCGGAATACTACATGTACTAACACATGTCCTAGACAAGCATGGAGCTTTCCTGATGTGCACGATTGCTCCTCTCCAATCTTTCGCTCCTGAAATTCAAAAATGTATTTTGGTAATTGACCCCTATAGTTTATCCTCAAAGTTTTTATTCTAAATGCATTCTTTATTTAACTGGGTATTTGTCGGAGGATAATGGGAATGTAGCTGTACAAAATCTGAAGCGCACATATATCCACAAGTTATTGGAAATGCTTTATAAAAGTGTGTAAGTAACTGTTGTGTTAATCCCAGTTAATTTGATTTATAGCCAGACAAATATAATGGCTAGAAAAGAATTTCTGAATGCACCACATGACAACTCAAACTCCGATATCTAATAAAGTACTTTGAGCAAACAGTTTCTGCCCACTGGAGTCTTCATTGCATTTCCCTTCTTTTTTTTTTTTTTTTTTGTTTTTAGCAATTTACTTTCATGAACTGTGATTTGGTTTGAAAATCAAGAGAGAGCTGGAAGGTCACTGCTTAGATAAGACTACAAAAAAGGACGCCCCCCTAGTATTAAATTAAAATATTAGGAAACTATATGTGGACTTATTCATATTTGCAGTGTATGTACCAGCCTAAAATGAAAGTATATCTGCACCAACCCATTCACTTTTGAATAGAAATGAAAGGCAAAACATTTAAAGTGAAGAGGAAATATTAAAGGCTAAGTTCACCCTTTGGAGCATGTTACATATTACACCCATATTTAGGGCGTAACATGCTTCATTAGTCCCTAAATGCACCCCCCCCCCCCCCCATTCTCTCCCCACACCCGCTGTCATTTTTCAAAAACAGCCTGGCTGTGTAAGGCTCTGCCCGCACAGCCGTGTCATTCGTTTGTGGCGATCTCTGTGAAAAAGAACTACAAGTCCCGTCTGCCACCATGGCAGATGACATGTAGTTTTCAATGAACTGTGAAGGCTCTGATGAGTGCCTTTGTAGTTCATTCACAAGCTCTGCAGTTTTCAACCTTTTAAGCTTCATGGGCTGAAAGGTGTGGGGCATGTCTGCAGGAGCCTGACATTGCACTTGTGATCCACTACTTCTGTAAAACTATGCATTTTTATTTATTTATTTTTTTTCCCAAGGTGAATTTATCCTTTAGTCTGGATTCACACCTATGCAAATTGGATGTGGGTTTCTCCACGTCCAATTCGCATGACCGGAGATTGTGACCGTCTCTATATGGAGCCGGATCACACATATCCGGGGCGGCTGCGGAGCAGCTTGCACAGGAGCCCTGTGCGCCTTTGGCTCTGTTTCAGGGCCAAATTCAGGCAAAAAAATCATGGATTTGTCCCTGAAATGGAGAACAGGGACTCATCAGACCCCCTGCGGTGAGTCGCTCCGGACGGAAGTGTGAACCCAAACTTAATCTCTCATACTAACTGTGCAGGCTAAATTATAACTAAATGCTACATATTCTGATTCGTCCATGGGGCTTGCATCCCAAACCCCAACCCGAGTAAAAAAAAACAGGTCAGGGCTCCTGCCAGAATATGTAAGTTGGCACTTTATGTATCTCTTAAAGCGGTCGGTTCTCAACTCCTGTCCTTGGGACCCACTAACAAGCCAGGTTTACAGGATAACTGAAATACATCACAGGTGATATAATTTGCTACTCAATGATTGCAGTATTCTAGTCTGCAAGGTAATACTTAAAATCTGGCCTGTTAGTGGGTCCTGAGGACAGGAGTTGAGAACCACTGTCTTAAAACAACCAGGCACCCGGTGTGCATTTTTTCAAAAATGCTGTCCTTCTCCAAGCCTTGAGAAAAGACAGTAATGTTTGAAATGCTTAGCGGTAGCTTGTAGAGTAGTTTTAATGAAGTGACAGCTTTTACTGATATGGTAAGGGGGGGGGGGGGGATAAATATAAAAACGTGTTTAAAAAAATAAAATGAGGGAAAAAAAAACAAACATGTTTGACGAACTTCCATCCCCATGCACACACATACGCACTCCTAGAATGTTTGTATGTAAACAGCAAATGAGTTACACATATTACATAGCACTACGCATACTGGGGTGAGAGGAATAATTCTAGTACCTTTTTTTCTTATTAACTCTAAAATTTGGAGTTGTAAAACTATTTAGGTATCAAAAATGATCTCTGTTTTGCGGGTGCATACAAGTCTTGACATATGTGGTACCTACTTACTTGACACAGTCACACGAGGAAGGACGTCTGACTTTCCTGATCTGCATAGCTGTTATAAGCAAGACAGCATGAAACCACTAGAGCGGCTAAAGTAAACCTGCCATAATAAAAATACAGCTGCTGTCACTGCAGACATCCCACTGAAAATGCTACCTGCCTGGCTCACTTGCCAATGGCCCCCACTGCTGTTTCAGCTAATGAAGAGGAAGAGTCCCCGGAGAGCCAAGGCTCTTGTGCACATTGCTGGATCATGATGGAGCTCAGGTAAGTATTGGGGGGGGGGGGGGGCTGCTGCACAAAAGG
>BLSH010349834.1:928283-938872 GCA_018402905.1 Glandirana rugosa
CACACACAAAGGACTCGTTGGACATAGACTAAGAGACAAGGACACTGGGCCGAACGGACTGAAACGACTAGAGACGGACGTGGCTGGGGACCTGACAGATGCTGGTGAGAAGACGGATCGGGAGGACATGAAACGGACGGGCGGACAACTGCTGGGACGGACATGGGCTGGTAGACGGACGAGGAGAACATGGCGAGACGGTCGGACAAGATGCTGGGCCGGACATGCTGGTGAGATGTTCACGTGCTCCCTTAGTTGTCTGAGGATGCATGGCTGTCTGATACGGTCACGTACCTGGTGGATGAGTCTGACTTATGCAGTAGGTAACCTCCCTTACGACCCTGACTCGGGAACCCCTGGTAGAGTAGACAGGTGGCTCGGGAGTGCAGGGTGGCACGAGGGTTGGACTCGGTCACTGGTGTTGGTAGGAGTCTGTTGATTCCCTCGTGCACTTGTAGAGTGGTCGTACAGGCCGGGTCGTAGAACAGGCTGGCAGAGCGGTACAAGAGGAGCAGGCAGATGGTCGGGTACAGGCAGGGTCGTCAACAGGCGGGCAGGCAAAGTACAGGAGGGCTAGGCAGAAGAGTGGTCGTAGACAGTCCAGGGGTCGGTGCAGGCAGAGATCAGCAAAGTCAGGCAAGCCGGGTCACAGGAACAGAGAATCAGATACAGGTTGCTCAGGAAACACACACTATACACTGTAGGTCAGGCAGCACTTGCTGCAGGGTCTGTTGGGCTGAAATATAGCCGTTTGGCGCAGTTTCCGGCGCGGGCGTGGGAGCGCTCAAATAGCCCCAAACTATGTCTCTTTGCAACCTGACCAGTGTCCATCAGTGCAGCCTGACCAGTGTCCATCAGTGCAGCCTGACCAGTGCCCATCAATGCAGCCTCAAAAGTGCCCAACAGCTCAACCCCATCAGTGTTGCCTAACCAGTGCCCATCAATGCAGCCTCACCAGTGCCCATCAGTGCCGCCTGACCAGTGCCCACAAGTGCAGCCTGAAAAGTGCCCACAAGTGCAGCCACACCAGTGCCCATCAATGCAGCCTCACTAGTGCCCATCAATGCGGCCTCACCAGTGTCCATCAATGCACCCTAACCAGTGCCCATCAGTGCGGCCTGACCAGTGCCCATCAGTGCAGCCTGACCAGTGCCAATCAGTGCGGCCTGACCAGTGTCCATCAGCTCAACCTCATCAGTGTCCATCATTGCAACCTGACCAGTGTCCATCAGTACGGCCTGACCAGTGTCCATCAGTGCGGCCTGACCAGTGTCCATCAGTGTGGCCTGACCAGTGTCCATCATTGCAACCTGACCAGTGTCCATCAGTGCAGCTTGACCAGTGTCCATCAGTGCAGCCTGACCAGTGTCCATCAGTGCGGCCTGACCAGTGTCCATCAATGCAGCCTCAAAAGTGCCCAACAGCTCAACTTCATCAGTGCTGCCTAACCAGTGCCCATCAATGCAGCCTCACCAGTGCCCATCAGTGCGGCCTGACCAGTGCCCATCAGTGCGGCCTGACCAGTGCCGCCTAACCAGTGCCCATCAATGCAGCCTCGCCAGTGTCCGTCAATGCAGCCTCACCAGTGCAGCCTGACCAGTGTCCATTAGTGCGGCCTGACCAGTGCCCATCAGCTCAACCTCATCAGTGCCCATCAATGCAGCCTCACTAGTGCCCATCAATTCAGCCTCACCAGTGTCCATCAATGCAGCCTCACCAGTGCAGCCTGACCAGTGCCCATCAGTTTAGCCTAACCAGTGCCCATCAGTGCAATCTGACCAGTGCCCATCATTGCAGCCTGACCAGTGCCCATCAGTAAAGCCCGACCAGTGCCCATCAATGCAGCCTCACCAGTGCAGCCTGACCAGTGTCCATCAGTGCGGCCTGACCAGTGTCCATCAGTGCGGCCTGACCAGTGCCCATCAGCTCAACCTCATCAGTGTCCATCATTGCAACCTGACCAGTGCCCATCAGTGCAGCCTGACCAGTGCCAATCAGTGCAGCCTGACCAGTGCCCATCAGTGTAGCCTGACCAGTGCCCATCAGTGCAGCCTATCAGTGTCCATAGAATGCATGAAGGTGAAAAACCTTCAGTCTTTAAAACCACTTTAACTGTTGGGAGGAGGGGGTTACTCTACAATGCTATTTGTAATATGCAGCATGGAGAGGGTTAATGTACTGCCATTGGTCACTGATGCATTGGTGCCCAGTAGCAATTAACCCCTTAGTGTTGAATTAGTGGCACCAGTGTCAGTGTTTATTAACCCCTACATGCTTCATCATAAAGGGGTTAATTAACACTGCCACCAATGCAGCACTAAGGAGTTAATTGCCACTGGTCACTAATGCATCAGTGAACAATGGCAGTACCTTAACCCCCTCCATGATGCATATTACAAAAGCATTGTAGATTAGCTACCCCCCAAAAAACCTAACCGCTGTGGTAGGCAGTAAGACACAGTACAGTCAGTAATGTTATCGTCTGCTGCAGAGTCTGCTCACTCACTTGTCCGTATTGGATGCTCCGAGCAGGTAACAGCGGTAGTGGCAGCACTCCTCTTCCATCCAACGCTCCTGGCCTCTGAATGAAATGACATCACACCGGATGGGGACTAAGAGGCTCCAGGAAGTGTCGTACCACTCCAGGCAGCTCTGCAAATATAAAACTGTGTAGCAGCGGCTGTATACAGCAAGCCACCCTTACATGCAGCACAAGGAGCGTACCCCCTGCCCCTGGTGCCCATACCACCCAGGGGTACACACACCACGTGTTGAGAAACCCTGCTGTACTGTACAAGATATGAGGATTTGCTGTGGTCAGGGAGTGAGGTGGACAAATTGGTTGTAACTGAGGTGTCAGTTGGTCAGTGAGATATGCCCCATCTTGTGGTGGTTGGCTGAAGTGGCTGGGGAGAAATGCAGATAGCTGAAAAGACGATATGAGTGGGGAGGAGGGGGGTTGAGATGGAAAAAAAGATGCTGTGATGACGTGGGAGGGAGGTGCTATAAGCAGGAGGGAGGGAGGCACTGTGATTTTAAGGGGTGAGATAGGAGAAGGCCTTGTGACCAAGAAGGAAGGATGCTGTGGTTGGGGTGGAAAAATTAAGTGGTTAGGGGGGACTGGTCTGATTTGGCTCTACTCACTTCCCTTATGTAGACCTCTATTGGTGTGACTGGCACCAAAACTGTATGCTCAATATATGTCACAAGAAAGGTGTGCTCACATCCCCCCATCTCCATTCACACCTTGAAAAAGAATGCAGAAGTTTGATGCGCTTTCCAAAGGTGCACTACACCACTACGCCTGCAAGATATATTAGAAATCTGTGGCAAAGAGCAGCTAACCCTCAGGAAAGCCGCAGATGTACTACTCTGCACACGTGGTGAGGGTTAACCGCAAAGCATCAGTGTGAAAGCAGTCTTATAGAGGACTCAGGACAGTAAGGGCTCCTTTACATTTGTGGTGTTGGGGAGGTAAAACCTCATAGTTGAGACGCATTTTAATCACACACCCCCAGCTACTGCTGCAGCATCAGGGGTCGCAATGGCAACCCTGCCCCATGCTCCAGACGTCTCATGTGGTCTCCCAGTCACATTCTTTTTTCACTTGGATAGAAGGGGCAGCATTTACAGGAACCAATCCTTTCAATTTTCCTCCTGCAGCCGCTGAAATAGACTTAAGAGTCCACAGAGTAAAAAGTAAACAAATTCAGTGTTCACACTAGTGTCATCCATTCTTTCTTTTTTTGATTAAACAGTGGATACACACCCAACAGGGATTGGTCCCACGGAAAATGATGACCCTGATAGTTGTTCAAAAATCTTCATTATGCTATTCAAAATAAAATATTTGAAATTCTGAACCATTTCATTGTGGCCCGGGACAGTTTACCAAATCACTTAAGTGGTTGAGCATCCCTGACTTAGGATCTTGCAAAATCTTCCAGTGACAAAACGGTGACTTAATAGGAAGGATAAAAAGAGACTAGTGGATATAAAGGGGAAAAAAGGCTGAACATTCCTTGTGCAGAGCACCACCTTGTGGATATAATGTATATAACAACTTGTAAACAATAGTTTAACTGATCAACTGATAGAAATGTAAAATAACAGTGAAAGTATTTTTTCTCAAGCAGCATTTTCAAATAAGACACACAAAACAAAATCCTTAACATGTTTTTAATAAATGCAAAACATTTTATATCTTCACACCTATAAAATGTAAAATATATACATCTTAACAAGCATGATTTACACATTTTCCTATGAGGTGATTGCCAGTCATTAACATTCAGAAAAGCAATAGGCAAGCTGGTTATTTTTGATAGCAAACAAAGCATGTTGGAAGATGTACTTTCGAAAAGCTGCAGAGCTACAGGTTGCCTAAGCTTTATTTAAAAAGGCATACATGGCATACTTAACATTTTATTAAAACAAAAAAAAAAAAAACATCAACGCTTCTGTTTCATTAGTATTGATATAATAAAAACAAAATAAAATCAGAACTGCAATCTTTCTGTCCAGGAAAAAAAGTACACATGGGTCTAGTAAATAAAAATTTCCCACTTCATTTAGCAAAGTGTAATATTCATAAACCGAACAGGATATTCATTTGTTTTTTTACTTTTGCCTTTGGAAGATCTGAAATTATATATAAATATCTACACATCCCTGAGTTATTTTACACAACACAAAATATATTTAACAATCCATTTCTATACAATGCTTTACAGTTAAGCTGCTCTCTCACTTAAGATACCAAACAGTAGCAAGTCTGAGGGCGCCTGGGAAAACAAGTTACTTGCGCAAATAAAGAAAAAAAAAAGTACAGAGTTTTGAGCTATATACAAGAATATTGGACAGAAATAAAAATGGTAATATATATATATATATATATATATATACACACACACACACAGCATATAGATAAATGTGATGCAAGTTTAAGAATTGACTGCCCAATCAGTATTTGTGGCAATCTAAACACAAATATAAAAAAAAAGTCTGCTAAAGACTTTTATACTGGCACTGACCATTGTAAATTCTATTTAAATAAAATATCAACAATATTTTGAGGTAATTATATCAATATATATGAATATATTGATTTGTACTGTTGTTTTCACGCAACTACTGCTCAAGTAAATGCCCTTAAGGATGGGGAGGGAAAAGACATGTATAGGGGCCTATTTATTAAGACCAAAGACTGATTTTTCATTACCCTCTATTGAAAAAAATAAATTAGACCAGGGTTACAACAATAGCATAAATGATTTTTTGTAAATTAAAAAAAATGATTTGTTGCATTATTAGGTGGAACTGTCAAAATATTTTCCAAGTAAAAAAAAAAATAAAATATTGATTTCATTATGTTATAAGAAAGTCCAATTGTTATCTATTATCTGCTACTAAAATAAAGTGTGAAATCAGCCTGTTGGCCATTTTATTAGGATCCCTTCGGACAATCTGATCATCTTTTTGTGCTTTTGTTTTTTTACTTTTGTATAGAAAAGGTTCATCTTTCAACCAAAGGTGCCCACTTTTTGTTTTAGACTTAATTTGCAACTGGTGAAAATTGTCTTTATTGTAGTGTCACCTGCTTGACCATCAGTCAGAGAGAATCAGGACACACTGGGGTTGATTTACTAAAGGCAAATAGACTGTGCAGTTCGCAAATGCAGTTGCTCCAGAACCTAATAAACAAAGTAAAGCTTCACTTTACAAAGAATACCCAATCACATGCAAGGAAAATTTAAAAAATATATATTTTTGCTAGCATATGATTGGATGTTTGGATCAGCAGAGCTTTACCTCATTCACTAAGCTCTGGAGCAACTGCACTTGCAAGGTTCACAGTCTATTTGCCTTTAGTAAATCAACGCCACTGTTTCCATAATTCAACACACAGATGGATCAGTCAGGAAAGTTTGACATGCAGGGTGTACAGGGTAAATTATGACGACTATTTTGGAGATTTGGAGGATGAAGGGCGCCACTGCTTTACACAAGAGAAGAAAAACTGAACAATTGACAGCCAGAGTATTAACTGCACCGGGCTTGCACTTTTTATCTAAGATGTGTGTTCATCATTCAAATTTAAAATTTATTGTTTGCTTCAAATACTGTTTTTTTTTACGCCCAACAGCTGAGGGCAAATGCAATCTAACAACTGATGGTGAGAAAATAGCCGATTATGGCGGTATTATGATGGTAGAATATGTCCTGAGAAGTTCAGGTATTGTATGGCATATCCTTCTGAAAGACTTGGGCATCATCTACATGCCCAGTGAACACTTTACGCACATACGCATCTTTGTTACTGACCTACCAGACAGGCACAATGGCAGCAGATTGAAAACTATACACGTTAAGCCCATGTTCACATAGGGCCGATTTAGCATGCAATTTGGCATGTGAAATCGCATGTCAAACCGGCAGCTATTGCCAGCAATAGCACCGTCCGCATCAGTGCGGCGCCGCACCGATTTCCAAAAGTGGTTCCTGCACTATTTTTGGCGACTTCAGGGGCGATTTTAATAACCATCTGGGCAGGAACCCGCACAGATGTCTCTGAAATTGCTCCCGAAGTTGGACTGACATGCAGGAATGAAATCATGCGAGTTCAGCTGAACTCGCACGATTTCTAACCCGCAGTCAGTGTGAACCTGGGCTTACGGTTTGTTGTTGTTTGGTAGCACAGATGACCAGGAACAGCAAAAAATTAGGTTGGAGAAGTTTTCAGTGCTGCTGTTTTAAACTCTACAAACAGCTGAATGGAATGGGTTCTAAGAAAAAGATACTCGCCAGTTCACATTTAGGGCTAAAATTCTTTAAAACAAATGTGCTCTCCAAATCCAGACCCAACTATGCCCACACTTTTGCCATATGCTGCCTACCCAGGTCACAATGCCGGCCTGTTGCTGCAGGTGGTTCAAGCACAGATAATGGTAAGATTAGTAATATTAATGACTGGCTTCTTCATTGTATGAATTATAGGGCTCAGGATTGGAGACATTTTAATAACTTTTTCTTTAATGTAACCTACAATTTTTCCAGACACACCATATTAAGATGTACATCTTACAAAACAAAAATGATTCATCTCATACCAAAATCTGACGCTGACATTATGCATAGCAAAGTGCTGAGTGAAAAGGTCTTTTAAATGTCATTTTAAAGTGTTACAACAGGCAAGTTGTTTTGTTTTGGATAGAGAAGAGAAGGGATAGAAAATCAGTTAGGGCAGCTTATGAATATAGAATTATGTAACTTTGCCTAAGCAATAACCTTCTACCTTTTTGCCCTGCATGTTTACTAAAATACAGCAGTTCAGTTCCTGACATTAAACTGTGTCTACACTCCTGCGCCTTGAACCTCTTATCTGCAGTGGGATATCATCTAAGGCAGTGGCAGTGGTTCTCAACCCTGTCCTCAAGTACCCCCAAGCAGGCCATGTTTGCAGGTTTTCCTTTATCTTACACAGGTGCTTTAATTTAGAGTCAATGGCTTGGTATTTTGGACAGCTATTTTATAGAAGAGAAATGGGTGTACTTGAGGAAAGGGTTGAGAACCACTTATATAAGGCACTGCTGTCTCTGGCTGCTGGTCAGGAGATTTGTAGAGATCACTTTTTCCTATAGGCTTAATGAAAAGGTAGCAGTACTTAAGGACCTGTACTGCAAGCAACCCACTGCTTCAGTCTGTATATCTGGGCTTTCTTCACCATTCCTGCTGCTTACTAACAATTACCTCACTAGTCATCAAGGAACACACAAACATGACGAAACAATGCCTTGCTCCTCTGACAAGAGAGCCACCTTCACACACAGAGACACAGTGCAGAACAAGGCATGAAAAGTCAGCAATGGGGAAAAGATCAGCTGCATGGAGCCCTCAGGAAATACTTGTGACTAGTCGTTTTGTTTGCGACTTCTCTTTTTGGGCACAGTTTATACAATACAGATCTTTAGCAATTGGGTTAACCTAAATCGCTCTAAAAAATGCAAGTGCTTAAACTAAATTATTTTTACCCTTTTTGTATACACTAATTCAATTAGACCAAATAAAGTGGGGCACTCTTGCCTAGTATGGTCACTTCAGAAGGAATAATGATGATTTGACATATGTATGTATGGATCTGGATCAACGGCAGAGGTCCATAGGGTGATCTATTTGGGTAACTGGAATAATGCCCTTTTAAAGACTTCCAACAACTCTGCCTATCATGCTATCCATGCTATCTATGGAGGATTTCACATAACATGCAAAGAACAATGAATGTCAGGTGAACAGTGATCTACTGATGCTGCACAGGGGAGTGAAAATGTGCTCCCGATGCACTGGCCCATTTATGCTTTACCTGAAATTCTTCATTACCCACCTCAATACTGCCATATGTACGGTCTTATATTGAAGTGGTTATACCGGGAACAAGGTTGAGGCTAGGAGCATGATCCAATACCGTTTTTTTTCAGCCGACTATTCTTTCATGTAAAAGTGATCAAGTGGCCATGCAGCCACTGAAACACTTTTACAGGCAGCGGAAGGGGGACCCTCCCCCTTTTGGCCCCACCTTACCTGTCCCATTGGGGAACCCAAGACCAATCCAACCAGTGGCATTGGCTTCCCTGCATACACTGAGAGGAACTGATATTGTTCCTCCCACTGTGTGATATCAGAAACCAGAAGGGACGAGAATTTTGTTTATTCTGGCTTTTTCGTTTACCAGCTTGTACAGCAGCCAATCAAACCAATCTCAGAAGAGGTCCTTTCACAGCCCATGCTATCACAAGGGATGTAGTCCATTCCTTGTAGTAGCAATAAAGTTGATTTAAAAAAATGGACAGTGTAAAAAAAATGTAAATAAAACATTTTTTAAGTGCCCCTGATCCCCCGTGCTCATTCACAAAAGGTAAATGTGCATGCAGGTCTCGCACACATATGTAAATGGTGATAGCACCACCCATGTGAGATATCACTGAGAATATCAAGAGTGAGAGCAATAATTCTAGGGCCAGACCTTCTGTGTAATTCTAAACTGCTAACCTGTAAAGGCTTTTAAATAGTTGCCTATTGATAATTTAATGTACCATAGTTTGTCGCCATTCCACAAGTGTGCACAATTTTAAATCATAACATTTTTGGTATCTATATGCTCAGCGTAACATCACTTAGGTTTTACAAAATAACTGGGTAATATATTGTGTTTGTATTCACTAAAATCCATTAAAGTGTATTTTATTCAAAGCTTTTGCATTTGAAAAACTGCTACGCATATAACGTGACTAAAAGATTGCAACACCCATCATTTTAATGTCAACATTTGGATGGGGGTCAAATGATTAAACCCAAATGTTTTCTTTGTGCTTTAGAGTATAAAATGATGTCCACTACCTGCCTGCTGAAGCTTTCAAAAATGTATATTTTCATTTGTTGTAAATACCTGGTTGATCCGGCTTTTTCAATAGACTTCCCCCCACCTCTGGTTGCTGTGTTGGCACTTGCAGTGTGCATGCTTTGCCATTTGCCTTTAGGGAAGTTTTCACTTCCTCATTTTCTCCCCAAGCCACCCCACATGACTTTGTTATTCATCTTACAGGGTGGTTCCAACTGTTTGTAGGACATCACCTTCCCCTCCACCCCTGCTATCCACCCACATGATACCAAACAGATATTGATTGGGGTGCGGAGCTGGGAGAATGATTGACATAACTTTTCTTCACACTAGGATCCGCCCTGTGTGACACACAATGCAGAGGCTTGTGGGATGGCTCCCTGATTGTGAGTAACAGCAGCTCCTACAGGGAGCCTCGCTGTCAGTTTAATCTCAGAGGTAACCAGAGGTGCCAATCTGCACAAACTCCGCCTCCAACTAGGACAAAGTGATTATTCTAGATTTTTTTTCTACCTATCTAAGCAAAAATGCCTTTATATAAAATGTGATTTCATTTTTAAATCAGATGACCACAAAAGCACCAATCAGCACTGAGCAGCCACGGGAAAAGGGTGGAAGTTTCTGCAGTGACGGATACAGGCTGTGTGAGAAGTTTACTGCTTGCTCCTCCCACATATCTTACAGTGTGGTGCAAGTTAAGGGCATTACATGACAGTGGAGTAAAAGAGAGGTACTTATATTAATTTCCATGTGGTCTACCCTGGATTGGTTTTATTGTCATATATACATTTTAAAAATATGAGAGAGTTAATTGGTTTGGTAACACTAACAAACCTTACCTAGTAATAAGTCAGCTACCCAATGACAGTGCAGCGTCAGCAATTAAACTTTGGCCTCTGCGGATGTCAATATTTTATATGTAAAAGAATACGAAAATTTGGGATGACTTTCACTAAAATCGGTATATAAGTTACCAGAGGGAAAATGTGAACAGGGTACTTAAACTTTTAAATCACATTCAAAACTTTTTCTATTGCCTCTAACACCGACAGTTCTCAAGTACAACGACCCGTGTATGTCACGTGTAACGACTGCGACGTGACAGTAACCCATCGACTGAATAATGATCCATTCCAAACAATCACAATGGTTTGGTTAATTGAGAGAGTATAAAAATTTTACATATATACTGTTA
>BLSH010349834.1:948154-959844 GCA_018402905.1 Glandirana rugosa
ATTCCTGCCTGCTGCCTGGACGATTGCTTTTGCTGTCTCTGACCACATCCCTGCCTGCTGCCAGGACCAATGCTCTCATCTGTGGACCACTGCACTACTAAAACCACAGGTAATCTTTTGTTATTTGGCATGTACATGCTATGTGTTAGAAATATTAAGGGCCTTCAAAAATGTGATTGGTAGTCAGAAAATGATATGTGTAATTTATGCTCCTAGAATGCCTGGAGGCGCTACTTGGATGTTGGGCCTCTGTATGTGGCCAAGCTGGGTAAAAGTCTCACACATGTGGTATAGCCATACTCAGGAGGAGTATTTTGGGGTGTCATTTTTGCTATGTACATGCTATGTGTTAGAAATATCTTATAAATGGACAACTTTGGGTAAAAAGAAATGCGTTATTTTTTTCCCACATTTTCAAAAACTTTTGGAAAAAAATGAACCGTTCAAAAGACACATTATGCCTCACAGATTATACGCTGGGGTGTTACCTTTCCAAAATGGGGTCATTTTGTGGGCAATTCCATTGTCCTGGTGCTCCAGGGCCTTCAAAATTGTCAACAAGTTAGATGTGTAATTTATGCTCCTAGAACACTTGATAGTGCTCCCTGCATGTTGGGCCAGGCTGTGAAAATGTCCCACAAATGTGGTATCGCCATACTCAGGAGGAGTAGTAGAATGTGTTTTTGAGGTTTAATTTGTGGTATGCATATGCCATATGGGAGAAATAACCTGTTACAATGACAATTTTGTGGAAAAAAAAAAATCCTAATTTTGCAAAGAATTCTAGGAAAAAATTAAACAACTCGCCATGCCTCTTGCTAAATACCTTGGAATGTCTAATTTCCAAAAAGGGGTCATTTGGGGGGTATTTGTACTGTCCTGGCCTGTTAGGGCCCTTTCACATGGAACGTGTCCATGTACGGGCTCCGTTTTGCTCAGCGGGGATCGCTCTACTGATCCCCGCTGAGCCGACGGATGACGGATCCATCTCCGCTCTCTGTGCAGAGACAGATCCGTCTGAGCCCCCGCTCTCCCCTATGGCAAATCGGATGCCAACGGATCCATCTGTCCGTTGTCATCAGATCCGATGACGGATGTAAAAATAGGGTTTTCCTCCGTCACACTTTACTGAAGTGTATAGGAGAGCGACGGGTGTCAGCGGACATATCTCCACTGACACCCGTCGCTCCATAGGGCTGCATGGAGGCTCAGCTGAGGTCAGTCTGAAAAAACTGACAGGCGGACCTGAATGGAATGTGCGTGTGAAAGGGCCCTTAATGCCTCAAGAAATGTGGCCGTCAGTACAGGTGTGATCAATTTTCAGTAATTTTCACCATAGCTTGTAGACTCTATAACTTTCACACAGACTAAATAATATCCACTAATTTGGGTTATCTTTACAAAAGATATGTAGCAGTATACATTTTGTCCTAAATTTATGAAGAAAAATTACTTTTTTGCAAAATTTTACAATAGAAACTAAAAAAAAGTGTTTTTTTAAAAAAAAATGTTTGCTCTTTTTTCGCTTATATCGCAAAAAATAAAAAACCTAGCAGTGATTAAATACCACCAAAAGAAAGCTCTATTCGTGAGAAAAAAAATGATAAAAATTTTGTTTGGATACAGTGTAGCATGACTGAGTAATTGTCACTCAAAATGATAGAGCACTGAAACCTGAAAACTGGTCTGGGCAGGAAGTGTTCTAAGTGCCTGGTATTGAAGTGGTTAAAGACCTTATATAATGACTAAATCTGTCTGTAGTGCATGTTCAAACCCTTAATACCATAAACAATAACATATTCGATTTTTCACTCCAGGAGTATATAGGGCAGGGCTCGACAAACCTCAGGTGACAGGTCGCCATGGTGACCAGAAACCGTGTCCTGGCATGTGACAGCTGACCTTCCTCTCCCCCCACTATCACATGTAACAGCATCTCCAATTCAGCTGTCAGATTGAGCAGAGAACACCAGAAATTAACAAAAATCCAGGCAGCCTGCCAAGAAAAACAAAAATCCAGGCAGCCTGCCAAGAAAAACAAAAATCCAGGCAGCCTGCCAAGAAAAACAAAAATCCAGGCAGCCTGTCAAGTTTCACTGGGAAGTATAAACATTGTATCTTTTTAATCATTTATCAAAGGAAAGGCAAGCAAAGGAATGAACTCTGGCTGTAGGTGAGGTCAGTTTAACCACTTAGCCAAGGGTCACACTAGTGCAATGCGGGAACCCTGCAAATCCACTGCGGGTTCCCGCATCACACTTGACCCGCACGGCAGTTCACACTGCCATATGCAAACTGAGGGGAGTGTCAATACATTGTTAACGACACCCTTGCAATCCGATTCTGGTGCCGACGCAAGAAAGGGTCCTGGGCGTTTTGAGTCTGAATGTGATGCGATTTCAGCCATACTATCTGTATGGCTGAAATCGCATCACACGGACATCGCATTTGATTTGCACCGCGGTGCGGTGCGAATCACATGTGATATCGCACAGCGTGCCTGTGTGAACCAGGGCTTAAAGACTAAACCTTTTCTGACCTTTGTTGCTAACAAGTAAAAATTAGTATTTTCTGCTAGAAAATGACTTAGAACCCCCAAACATTATATATTTTTTTAGCGGAGACCCTAGAGAATAAGCGGTTGTTGCAATATTTTATGTCTAACTTATAACCCTGATGTAACAGTGTTATGTTGGAGTTATTGACTGGCTGCTCTGCTGTGAGTAAGTTAGGGTTATGGGGCGCAAATTACTTGCCTTACCCCGGGTGCTGACAACCCAACACTACGCTAAAAAAAACTGGCTCCTAACTATTTTAGCTGGCTCCTAGGTTCAAAGCAAATTTCTCAAGCCCTGATATAAGGAATTTGGAAATTGTAGAGAAATGCTTAAATAATGCATTACAATGTAACTAAACCCATTAGATTTTAGTCAACTAAAATGTACTGGAGATTTAGTCGACTAAATACGACTAAAACTAAAACACTTTCAGAAGACTAAAATGGGACTAAAACTAAAATGCCATTTTAGTCCTAAAACTTAGGGCGAGTTCACACCATAGAAATGCAGTCCGGATACTTTTCTGCATGCGCGTTTTTGGCGCGTTTTTGATGCAGTCCAGTGCATTTTTCTCCCTTTCTTTCTTAAACCTAAAATAAAGACATGTGCGTTCCAGTGTGCTTTTGGTGCATTTAGGTCCGTTCTGGTGCATTTTTGATGCGTGTTCCAGTACAGTCCAGTGCACAAAAAATGCAGCATGTTCTACTTTTTTTTCTGGAACTGGAACGCACTGGAACTGACTGCACTGGTGTGAACTATGCCATTGAAAACCATATAAACTACTATCCATGTGTTTTTGATGCAGAAAAAAATGCACTGGACTGCATGTGGTGTGAACTGGCTTTAAGACTAAAACAAAATCAAAATTTGCTGCCAAAACTAAAGGTAAAGGAAAATCACACATTTTGGGTTGGCCCCCCAGAAGTGATAGAGGGGAAATCTTTCAACTGGGACAGTCTTGCAGTCTTGTTACAATTAATCTCCATTTATGATTTATTAATTGGCTTTTGAAAGAGCATTTGTAACCGTGCGGCCCAACTGTAGAACTTTCTTCCAGCTTTTAATAAAGTTGGAAGGACTAGAATATCTTTCAGCTTTTTATCATGGCCCAGTGTCCCCATTCAGAAGATTTTACCATTGTGTAAAAGTGTGAAAAGTCAAAAATAAGAGGGCAGGGGTTGGCAACAAAACCCTTTCCCCAATACCCATACTTCACTGAATGAGAGGCATTCTTACTAGGGTAGCATCTAAAGTAGAGTGTGGTAATAAAATTTTATCAGGTTAGAAGAATGCACCTTTGTGTCAAAAAGATTCTATTTAAAGCACAGGCATTTTAAGGGACTGTTACACACTATAAAAATCTACCACATGGCATTACAGTGCTGTATAGTGGTGGCCAGTCCATCAGGGGTGCCATTCTCAAAGATATTTTGCAAAAAGAAAGCTAATCATAGAACGGTTTATTTTTAAATAACTGATAATATGACTAGCATTTTTTAACATCTTAAAGCAGAGTTCCACCCAAAAGTGGAACTTCCGCTTTAAGGGAAGGTGACCCCCCCCCCCCATATGCCACAATTGGCATGTCTTTTTTTGGGGGGGTTACCAGGGACCCTGTTTTCACAGGGTCTCAGGTCCACTTCTTCCCCTTAAGCCGCGGCTCAGGAAAGGAAGTCCACCTTCCCCCCTCCCTCTCGGCAGTCTTCTGGGACACGTCAGAGGTCCCAGAAGATACGCCGAGCCATTCACAATCTGCAGTGTGACTCGCACATGCGCAGTGAGCGCCCGGCTTTGAAGCCAAAGCCGGGTGCCCACACTTGTGATGCCCTCAGGCGGCCGCATCGCTGGAACGAGGGACAGGAGAGTGTCCGATTGTTAAAAGTCAGCAGCTACCCTTTTGGACAAACAGGAGGCTGAAGATTTGGAACCCGTAAAGAAGACTTGGTTAACACGGAAGCCGCCGGGTATCAGGGGAGCCGTGACCACTGGGGTTGCTCCGTTTGAAAGTAAGTCTCAAGGCATCCTCTGCGCCGCCCCCCCCCCCCCCCAAAAAAAAAAATGTTTTAGCCCCAGCCACCACTGGTGCTGTACCATGTTAACCATAGAAATACGCAATTATCTCTACCCATACACTGATAGAAACTAAAATGTGATAGAACTGCAGCATTCTTTGGCTGTGAAGAGTTGTAATACACTGTGTATATGCACAATGAACCATCCTAACAGAAAGATTCCAAACATTGTCCTACAAAAGTTCAGTATTAATATATTTCATGCAAATATGCAATACCTCATTAGGACAGCCCTCTGGTTGTGGCAGTCTCCCATTGTTCTTCAGCAACTCGATCAAATGAAATACAATCATCTGTCCTTGTTTATCATTTCCAATCATCCTCATAAACTCCTACAAATAAAAAAATAAGTCAGATTTGCGATAAGCAAACTTATCACAATCATGTAAAAATTGTGCAAATCAGAATAAAAAATTACTTTTATGGTAAACAAAATGCAATGCTAACTCAAAATGTGTACTGACTGAAAAGGGAAATTTAGTTTACACCCTAATCAGAACACGCCTGCCTCTTCTCCATGCAGTCACTGTATACATCATATAATGTAAATGTCATTTCTTATCTGAATGTATGGATTTTGGAGTACTTTTCCCCAGCATTTTAATTAAAAGAATAATTTCAACAAGTGAAAAAAGACACACTGAAGTAGATGGATCTGACTCCTAGGGACTGTTTGATTTCTATTCTTCACCAGTCATGTTTCATAAATCAACCTTTCAAGTCAGAGGTCTGTAAATAATTACATAGCATTGGTAATTTCTGTATTTGACAGCCAGTCAGGAGCCTGCAGTGGATTATTCTCCATTATAAATAGGTAGACAAAAGGGGGTCCCCATTACCACCCGACAAAAAGTAATGGGACAGACTACCCACACCGGTGCCTTAAAAAAATGTATGCTTTGATCTCACAGATATAATCTATTGCTTTTGTGACTGATGCATTGATTACAGCAGGTGCACCTTCCCTTTAAGGCCCCTTTTCACACATCCCTTTTAGTTTGTTTTCAAAGAAAAAAACGGTCAGTTGACATCAATTTATAAGTTTCTTTTATGTGTTATTTTTTTTTTTTTTACCATTTTATTGCTACCACATAGGGGACCAAAAGTCCACTATGTGATAGCGGATACATGACAGGTCCTCCTTTGGGGGGGGGGAGCAGAGAAAGACAGGAGAGGTGAAGTGATGCTCCAGAATAAAAAAAAAAAAGGCCGAAAGTTACAATTAAAAGCTGACAAAAGCGGAGTTCCAGCCTGGGGAAAACAAAATTAAGTTAAGTTACCTGCTAACTTTTAATATATGGACACTTACCTGTCCAGGAATTTCGTGATGTTGGCACCCCAAGCCAATCCGTCTATCGGCTTTGAGTGCAGGTGCCAACATTGCAAGTAGGGACAACTGGCAGTGAAGCTTTCAGGCTTTACAGCCAAGTTTCCTACTGCGCATGCGAAAGTCGCTCTGCTCTTTCTGAATGTTCCCGTCGTCTTCTGGGACACACACGGGTCCCAGAACGCAGCTGGGGGTGGGGGGGGGGGGTGGGGGAGTAGGAGGGGCCAGACATGACATAGATCGCCGTACAGAAATCTTACCAGGAAGTGGGAGCAGGTACCTGTCAACACCAGGAACCCGCTCCCCCCTCACCCCCAAAATATGTCAAATGTGGCAGTGGAGGGGGAGAGGGTGAGAACAAGCAGAGATTCCCCTTTTAGGTGGAGCTCCGCTTTAAAGATATGTTTCCACAAAAGGAATTGTAAAAATTACATCTAACAGAAGGGGAAGTGCTTATGAAGAACTAATGAACATATAGAGAAACTAAGCCGACACAGTAGCTCAGGTAAGACTGACAAGAAAAAAGGGAAAACAAGATGTTCTCCTTGAGAAATGGAATGTATTCTGAAAAATTCAGTTTCGAAATTATGCTAGTACAGATTTAACCACTTGCCGACCACCCGCCGCAGTTGTACCGTTGCACGGTGGCTCGGCTGCATGAAACGATGTACCTGTACGTTGTTTTGTGCACTAGCCTGTGTGGGCGCCGCTGGAGGCCAGCGGGGGAGCCAATCAGTGGGTCCAACGTCCGCCGGCCACCCGCGATCGTTCCCCACAGAGATAGAACGGGGATCTGCATACAAATTGTATACAAGGCAGCTCTCCGTTCTGACACCGAGATTTTGTCTTCCTACTAAAAAAGAAGACTGATCTCTGTGTTGTCCCGGTCAGTCCTTCCCCCATACAGTTAGTAAACACTCCCAGGGAACACACTTAACCCCTTGATCGCCCCTGGTGTTAACCCCTTCCCTGCCAGTGTCATTAGTACAATGTCAGTGCATCTTTTTAGCACTGATCACTGTATTGGTTCCCAAAAAAGTGTCACTTAGTGTTAGATTTGTCCGCCGCAATGTCGCAGTCCCGCTAAAAATCACTAATCGCCGCCATTACTAGTAAAAAATAAATAAATAAAAATGCCATAAATCTATCCCCTATTTTGTATACGCTATAACTTTTGCGAAAATCAATATACGCTTATTTGGGGTTTTTTTTACCAAAATGTAGCAGAATACATATTGACCTAAATTGATGAAGAAATTAGATTTTTTTAAAAAAAAAAAAATATTGGAAATGTTTTATAGCTGAAAGTAAAAAATATTGCTATTTTCTCAAAAGTGTCGCTCTTTTATTGTTTATAGCACAAAAAATAAAAACCGAAGAGGTGATCAAATACCACCAAAAGAAAGCTCTATTTGTGGGAAAAAAAGGACATTAATTTTATTTGTGTACAGTGTCGCATGACCGGGCAACTGTCAGTTAAGGTAATGCACTACCGTATCGCAAAAAATGGCCTGGTCATGAAGGGGGTAAAACCTTCCGGTCCTTAAGTGGTAAATTAAATAGCCATTTAGTTTAACTTCTTATACTTCTTAAGGGCCACAAATCACGAGAGGACTGAATGAGGTACCAGTATGACACATCTGCTCTACCTGAAGATTGCAACTCCTTTATTTTTTCAACATGTCATTGTCTGCTCAACATATTCTGACCTGTATTACACATCACAGTCAACACGTGATATTTTTGGCTAACTTAACTCATCTAAAAATTAGTGGGCTAATCTGTCAACAAATCCTTGTATTAAGAGATATAATTTTGCCCAAAATCATTAGATGCAGGACATCTGGAAAATGCAGTTCAGTTTTGGGCACCAGTTCTCCAAAAGATATCAGGGAACTGGAGAAGGTGCAGAGAAGGGCAACCAAACTGATAAGAGGCATGGAGGAGCTCAGCTATAAGCAATGATTAGCTGAACTGAATTTATTTTCTCTTAAGGGGGGATTAAAGGGGCATATGATCAACATTTATAAATACATAAGTGATCCATATAGTGAACATGATGTTGAATAATTCACTTTAGGTCATCACAGAGGACAAGCTCTTTACGTCTGGAGGAAAGATTTCATCTCCAAATACGAAAAGGCTTCTCCACAGTAAGAGCTGTGAACATGTGGAATATACTTCCTCAAGAGCTGGTTCTGTCCAGCTCAGTACATTGCTTTAAAAAAGGCCTGGATTCTTTCCTAAATATACATACTATAACTGGATATTAATATTTATCGGTAAAGTTGATCCAGGGAATATCTGTTTGCGTCTGGGGGGTCAGGAAGGATTTTGCTAGAGCAAATTGGATCATGTTTTTCTGGGTTTTTGCCTCCCTCTAGATAAACAATGGGTATAGGATTGTGTATATAGGATTGTCATTTTTTTTCTTTTATTGGTTGAACTAGATGGAATTATGCCTTTTTTCAACAAGACTAACTATGTAACAAGAACAGGCAGAAAATAATCTGTACACGTTAGCTGAATTTTTCATTGATGCAGTCAATGCTGACATGCCCATAAGTGCTTACACAGCATAACAATTGCAATCAATGCATGCCAGTTTGAATTTAGATCATGAAACGTCAGCAAAATTGAATTTTTTGCATACTGACCGAAGGCGGGCTCTTATTTTTTTCACTGTATGTAAACAGCTCATAGAGGACAACCCCGAAACTCCACACATCTGAAGCCACAGAGAACTTGCTCTCAGTCAGACTTTCGGGTGCATACCTGCAATGATAACAAACATAAGCTAAATGAAAGTGTAACTGACTGTACAGCGTGATCACATAATGTCTACTACTCAACTGAAAATGTATCAAATTAAGTTCAAAATGAGAAAAAGCCTTAAATTATTACTTGGAAAGAAAATTAGACAATTTTTACACTGTAGAATGAAAGTAGCTCCTGGCAGACAATACTTTCATGATCGGATAAGTGGCCCGATATCACAACTTTGGATAAGTGGCTAAATCTTTTCATCACTTTCTTTTTAAGTAACAGGAAAAAAAAACTGCTAGTTAGAAAAGAAGTCAGTCTTAAAAACAATCATATTATTTTCTTGTTAAAGAGCAAAGAAAAGAAGGTGTGCCGAGGTGTTAGAACTAAAATAGATAATGGAGTGAATGGGGATCTTACCCTCTGTAAGCACCCAGAGAACGAAGGGTTGCTTTGAGAGTTGGTGGCAAATTTGTTATTTTGCAATATTAAGGCTCAGTTCACACTAATGCAATTTCAGATGCAACTTGAGTCACATTGTTTTCAATGGTGCCCATACACACCAATGCAACTCAGCATGGTGTTATTTTGGAAAAGGTTACTGTACTTCTTGGTGCAATTCATGCGTAATTGTGGCCTCACAAAATATGCAAACCGCATCCAAGTTGCGCTGCATAATCATACTGAAAATTGAATCAAAATCAGATTGCAACAGGGTGAACCTAGCCTTAGTTTAATGCCCCAATGGTTAGTGTTTTCCTACTTTAACCACAGCTCTCCCTTGCCATTTAGTTAAATTGCACTGCAAGGTTTTTATCCCCCAAGCTTGTTAAATGGTTTAACCTGTAAAGTCCCTCTGCAGTAATAAACAAATTGCAAAGAATACTTGCCTAGGAGACTAAATAAATGCATACACTTTGGGTTCTTATTTGTAAAAGGTAGTACAAAACAAAACTAAACACCAAGAGCATCTTTGTAAATATTCACTTTCAGATCAAGGTAGCAAAGCAAAAATCTGTAACATCCTATTTACGACTTAACTCTTGCTGTCACTAGAAGAAAAACAGAACTACCAAGAATGACAAATGAACTAAAGCCACCTATACTTACCCTCCATCTAAGTGATGTCCATGAGGTCCCTTCTACAGCACCAATATCTTCACCTGGTCTCCTTCTGGGTTCAGCCAACCTGATTGGCTGGCCCAGGATAAGGTCACTCCCATGCAGGGAAGTTAAATAATCCTGCCACAATGGCATACCAAGAATGTACACTGAGCTGCACAGTGGCTAAAGTAGTCTGCAAGTCAGAAGGTAACAAACTAACTTCAAAAGAGACTTGTGGGTTGATTTACTAAAACTTGAGAGTGCTAAATCTGGTGCAGCTCTGCATAGAAACCAATCAGCTTCTAGGTTTTTTTTCGTCAAAGCTTAATTGAACAAGCTGAATTTAGAAGCTGATTGGCTACTATGCACAGCTGCA
The DNA here is from genome assembly GCA_018402905.1 of Glandirana rugosa. Classification (NCBI taxonomy): domain Eukaryota; kingdom Metazoa; phylum Chordata; class Amphibia; order Anura; family Ranidae; genus Glandirana; species Glandirana rugosa. Next base: position 958,355 of record BLSH010349834.1, read on the forward strand.
CTAGATTTTGTACTTTCCAGTTTTATTAAATCGACCCCATAGGGGCATATTTATAAAGTGGCAAATGTGACATTGCCCAAACATTCACTGGTAGCGAATCAATAACTTATTTAAAAGACATGTTCCTGGAAGATTCACCTACAGTAAATGCTTGGTGGATATCAAATTTAATGCTTCATTAATATGTCCCATAGTAGATCTCTCGTGCAATGAAAAGCTTTTCTGCTTGTCAATTTGTTCTGTCCTTGTACGGGATGCAGGATACAAAATGGGAAATCTTGTGATACCCACTTCTCACAGGCGATTTGTTATTTATTCTGCATTGGCAGAATTTGGCATTGAATGCTAACACCGGTTTTCATTTTTTTCACCCAATTGTCTTCAATGTGAAGCCCTTGGGCCAAATTCTCCTACAATTTATTTATTTTAGTTATACCTGTTACTACACACTTTCAGTCCACAGCTGTATATAAACGGTATAACTCAGTAGTGAAAAAAAACCCACGTGTCTAATAAATAGAACTGCCAAGTTAACCTACCAAAAAATAGGGCTTTCACCAGGCTCTTTAACCTTGTAGTATTCCTTGTCTTGTGGCAATACCTTTGTCAATCCAAAATCTCCAATCTTTACTCTGTTTTCATTTTCAACCAAAACGTTTCTAGTCGCCAAATCTCTGTGTATATACCGTTTGATTGTAAGATATTCCATACCCTGTAAAAATAAAATATGTGTTTCAACAACTGGCAGACTACCACTGTATAGCAGTTCATCTAAAAAAAATAAAAGCATTTAAGGTTCAATGATGTTTTCGCAGAGCTTAAAATTTATTTCCCTTAGCATTGCAGAAGTAGCTGTTCCTATAGAATAGGACATTGTTCTGTCCCCTACCAATGGCGACATGGGCACCCTTCTCTTGTAATCTCTATAACCCAATTATGACTACATGGTATGTGTTACACAAAATCATACACATGCCACCTCTGGCTGTTCCTCTTTTTGGAGGGATACAAAGATGCTGCGGCCAGAACAAAATGTTCGACATGTAGTATGAGAAATTAGTAGCTTCAGGCTTGGAGGTGTTAACCTATGCTGCTAAGAAAGTGCATGTAGTTTGTGAATTGATCAGTCAGTGGTCATAAAAATGCATTGCCTTGACTACAGCGGCGTCTGGTGTATGAGGGGCGCCGCCTCCCCGCCAGCTAAAGAAGAAAGAAAGAAAGAAAAAAAAAAACAAAATCAGCCCCGTCCCCCTACAGGTGGCGCCGGTACATTGACTTTCTTTTTTTTTTCGGCTCCTTGGCTGTCACCTGAGCCAAGTACTGAGCCAAGTAGTGAGCCTATTGGTCGGCCATTAAAGCCTACGTGGGTGCGCTTGATCAGTGTGATTAGATGCGGTGGCCGGGGGCGGGTCACTGTGGCAGCGGACGTGACTCCCACTCCCACAGAGACCATGAACGCCCGGTGACCGACGGGGGGGGGGGGGGGGGTG
>BLSH010349834.1:959854-974729 GCA_018402905.1 Glandirana rugosa
CCCCCCCCCCCCCCCCCCCCCCCCCCCCCCCCCCCCCCCCCCCCCCCCCCCCCCCCCCCCCCCCCCCCCCCCCCCCCCCCCCCCCCACAGCCCGCTCTCCGCATGCAGAATCTCTGCAGACTCAGCCCGCTTCTTCGCATGCCGAATCTCTGCAACAATCCTGCCTGCCTATTGGATGGGGCAAGTGAGGGGGGGGGGTCTCTGCAATGCACCCCACCTGTGTTATTGGCTGCGAACTACCCCCACCTGTGTTATTGGCTGCAAACTGCCCCCACCTGTGTTATTGGCTGCATAACTGCCCTCACCTGTGATACTGGCTGCATAACTGCCCCCACCTGTGTTATTGGCTACATAACTGATGCTGAGCTGTATACTGTGTCCTGTGATGCTGAGCTGTATACTGTGTCCTGTGATGCTGGGCTGTATACTGTGTCCTGTGATGATGAGCTGTATACTGTATCCTGTGATGATGAGCTGTGTACTCCTGACACAATATGTGGAATACAGGGGACGCAGTGGGTGGATTCTATAAGGGGTGGGGCTTATTAGACGTAGGAGGGGTCAAAAAGGAAGGGCGGGTCCTGGCACCCCCCTATCCTAAAACTTCACCAGCCGCCACTGCTTGACTACCTTCCCTGGGAATATTTTTGAATACTTGTTCTGAAATCCTGAGGCAGCAGCATATGTTGAAAAAGGAAGGAAGAGAAGACAGAATGAAAGCAGTGGAAAAGGCACACCAGCAGACAGAAATGTAAAGTTACCCAAGAATAAAAAAATAAAAAAAATAAAGCAGGTGTGAAAATGATCACGGCGACCAGGTAGAACATCCACACTGAAGATTTAAAACCAAAACTCGGGAAGGATTCAGTCTATTTTGAGTAATGACATACATTTCACAATCAACATTTTCCCTTGGGCAAATGTAACATGCTGCTGAGATAAGGCCACCTCACTGACCACTGATTTTAAAAGAAACATGTACGGAAAAAATACAGAAACCCTCATAGCTGAAAATGTTAACTACCTCGCTGTCATTTTCTGATGTCCTGACCTGTAATGTGTATGCAGATTAAGACTACTGACTTTCCGATCATGTTTCTTCTGAATTTGTGAATCAGTACTGCCTCGAGAGCCTACCAAACAACTAGTATCCATACTGGCATTTAAAGGATATTACCAAATTGATCTCTCAGTACAGGTTTCCTTCCTTGCTATTATGACAATGTCTGCCTAGGCAGGCTATTGGTTATACACAATAAAGAAAACATACCGTTTCATGTCAATCCTACCTTGCATATCTGTGTGGAATATTGAAGAAGTTTTTTGAAATCCAGCCTTTCCTTATGCTTTTGCAAGTAGTCTCTTAGACTTCCATATGGCAAATACTCCATTATCAGTCTAAGATTTCTACGACCTTGTAAATACAAAAAAAATGGTAATTTTTCCGTTCATTTTTGAGGAAAGAAAAAAGAACAATCAGATAGCACAGTCAAAAGATAAGATTGCCAATTCAGGTTACATTTTACTCTAATTGATACATCAACTCCATTCTGTTTGAAGTTGATTCATTACTTCATCTCATGGTATTTTCTCACCTTAATGTTCAATTCACAAAGATACGCAACATACAGCAAGGTTAATAATGCGGTATGTAATATTTTTTGCATGAAATAGAGATTCAGCTATTTTAAAGTTTCATTATTTTATCACCGCCTCAAATGGCTCCATTTTCTGTTCTCTTTAAGACACCTCGCATAAGGTCACAATTTTACCAGTCAGAATGTAACTTGTGTAATTGAATTTAAATAGATTTTTATATGTTAAAAACCACAAACATTGATAATGTAAAACACATGCAGTAAATTTAGCTGATCTGCATAAAGAAAAAAAAAAAAAAAAACAAGCATCAGCACAATTAGCGAATAATGCATATTAATGAATGCATCATGGTGCACTTCATATGTGATGGCTACTCAAAAACCTACCTCCACCCATTTACAAAAAGGGCACAGTATACTGCTAATGCCACGCTTATACATCATTGTCCAATCCAGAAAAAGCAAGAGTTTTAGGAAATCTTGTGCACCCCTGCTGGAGGATGTCAGTCCCACAGCATGAGAACAATAAATAGCTGCCTGCTCCATAACTCAATTTTCATATTGTTATTTTTTTTTTTTTATTACCATATACAGTGGCAAAAATAAATTATTTGATCCCCTGCAGATTTTGTAAGTTTGCCCACTGACAAAGGGTCTATAAGGATCTATATTTTTTTATCATTTGTGTATTTTACATTAAAGAGACAGAATATGAGCCAAAAATCCAGAAGAAAACACACTATACAAATGTTATAAACTGAGTAGTAGTTCAGTGAGTAAAATAAGTATTTGATCCCCTACCAACCAACAATAATTATGGCTCTCACAGACTGGCTATAGTATGTGCTCATGTGGTGCACAGATTAGTCCTGTCAATTTGACCAAAGATGGTGCTCCTAACGACAACTTATGTGCATAAAAGACACCTGTCCACAGAATCTTTTTCTTCCATTCAAACCTCACTATCATGGGCAAGACCAAAGAGCTGTCAAAGGACATCAGGGACAAGATTGCAGACCTGCACAAGGCTGGAATGGGGTACAAGACCATCTGCAAGAAGCTTGGTGAGACGGAGACAACTGTTGGAACGATTATTTGCAAATGGCAGAAATACAAAATAACCATCAATCGCCCTCAGTCTGGAGCTACATGCAAGATTTTGCCTCATGGGGTAAGGATGATCATGAGAAAAGTGAGGGATCAGCCCAGAACTACACGGAAGGAGCTTATGAATGATCTCAAGGCAGTTGGGACCACAGTCACCAAACAAACCATTGGTAACACAATACGCCGCCATGGATTGAAATCCTGCAGTGCCCGCAAGGTCCCCCTCCTCAAGAAGACACATGTACAGGCCCATTTGAAGTTTGCCAATGAACATCTAAATGATTCACAGAAGGATTGGGAGAAAGTGCTGTGGTCAGATGAGACCAAAATTGAGCTCTTTGGCATTAACTGGACTTGCCGTGTTTGGAGGAAGAAAAAATGCTGACTATGACCCTAAGAACAGCGTCCCTACAGTCAAGCACAGAGGTGGAAACATTATGCTTTGGAGCGGTTTCTCTGCTAAAGGTACAGGCCCACTTTGCCGCATTAGGGGTCAATGGACGGGGCCATGTATTGTAAAGTCTCAGAACTTTCTTCCCTCAGCCAGAACACTGAAGATGGGTCGTGGATAGGTCTTCCAGCATGACAATGACCCAAAACATACGACCAAGGCAACAAAGGAGTGTCTCAAAAAGAAGCACATTAAGGTTATGTAGTGGCCAAGCCAGTCTCCAGACCTTAATCCTATAGAAAATGTATGGAGGGAGCTGAAACTTCGAGTTGCCAAGCAACAGCCAAGAAACCTTAAAGCGGAGTTCCCATGTAAAAGTCAGCAGCTACAAAAAGTATAGCTGCTGACTAACTTTTGCTTACTAATCGGACACTCACCTGTCCCTCGCTCCAGCGATTCGGTGGCCCGAGGGCTCGCTCCTCTCCCCCTCCTCTGCGTCTTGTGCCTGGTCGGCGTATCTTCTGGGACCTGTGACATGTCCCAGAAGATCGCCGAGAGGGAGGGGGGGGGGGGAGGTGGACTTCCTTCCCTGAGCCGCGGCGCCAGGGGAGGAAGTGGACCTGGGACCCTGTGAAAACAGGGTCCCTGGTCACCCCCCCAAAAGAAAGACATGCCAATCGCAGCATGTCGGGGGGGGGGGGTGTCACCTTCCATTTTTGGGTGGAACTCCGCTTTAAGGATTTAGAGAAGATCTGAAAGAGTGGACCAAAATCCCTCCTGAGATATGTGCATGCCTGGTAACCCACTACAAGAACCATCTTACCTCTTGCCAACAAGGGTTCTCTACCAAGTCATGTTTTGCTTGGAGATCAAATACTTATTTTACTCACTGAACTGCAACTCAATTTATAACATTTGAATTGGGCATTTTTTATGGATTTTGGTTGATATTCTGTCTCTATCATTTAAAATACACCAACATGATAAAAAATTATAGACCCTTCATTTCTTTGTAAGTGGGAAAACTTACAAAATCAGCAGGGGATCAAATAATAATTTTCCCCACTGTGTATTACAATGGGTTTTATGCCACATTTGTATTTGTGACAGGGTGACATAAGCTGAATTTTTCATTTAATAGCTGCCTATACAGTATCTCACTAATGTGAGTACACCCCTCACATTTTTGTAAATATTTTATTCTATCTTTTCATGTGACAACACTGAAGAAATGATAGTTTGCTACAATGTAAAGTAGTGAGTGTACAGCTTGTATAACAGTGTAAATTTGCTGTCCCCTCAAAATAACTCAACACACAGCCATTAATGTCTAAACCACTGGCAACAAAAGTGAGCACACCCCTAAGTGAAAATGTCCAAATTGGGCCCAAAGTGTCAATATTGTGTGTGGCCACAATTATTTTCCAGCACTGCCTTAACCCTCTTGGGCATGGAGTTCACCAGAGCTTCACAGGTTGCCACTCATGGAGCTGGCATATGTTAGAGACCTTGCGCTCCTCCACCCTCCGTTTGAAGATGCCCCACATATGCTCAATAGAGTTTAGGTCTGAAGACATGCTTGGCCAGTCCATTACCTTTACCCTCAGCTTCTTTTTTTTTTTTTTTTTTAATAATTTTTATTGAATATTAACAAGGTCATACATCCGACACACAGCCAAACAATCGTAGGACATGGTAGATAAGATACAAAAATCCTGTTTGAATGCATGGAATCCTGCCAACACCGCAAAACAGAAGCATGTTGTCCTAGTCAAACAAATACAAGAACAAGAAAGTGCTGAATCAACATTGTATTTGTACCAATAATACGTTTTTGGAGCGGCTCACCCTCACCCTTCTCACACTGCTAAGGACCACCATCCTAGTCTGCACCGGACGACTCTTCTGGAAAAATGTAGTACCAAGATATGCTCTATGTCAAAACTAGCTGAGCTCCACCTATCTTACCCCTCCATCATAGTAGCAGTGGTAGGGTCATCCAGCCACCTGGACCAAACCTTCAGATATTTCCTTGGACACCACCTATGTTTGTATGTTTCCTTATATAATGGAAGGTTTATATTTATTAGGTGTTTACCCTCAGCTTCTTTAGCAAGGCAGTGGTCATCTTGGAGGTGTGTTTGGGGTCGTTATGTTGGAATACTGCCCAGCGGCCCAGTCTCCGAAGGGAGGGTGATCATGCTCTGCTTCAGTATGTCACAGTACATGTTGGCATTCATGGTCCCCTCAATGAACTGTAGCTCCCCAGTGCTGGCAGCACTCATGCAGCCCCAGACCATGACACTCCCCACCTTTCCTGTTAAACCACTGTATGGTCTTGGCCGCCGTGCTGCAACTCAGTTTCGGGGTCTTGGCAAACTTCTTATAGCCTAGGCCATCTTTATGTTGAGCAACAATTCTTTTTTTCAGATCCTCAGAGAGTTCTTTGCCATGAGGTGCCATGTTGAACTTCCAGGGACCAATATGAGGAAGTGAGAGCGATAACACCAAACTTAACACACCTGCTCCCCATTCACACCTGAGACCTTGTAACACTAACAGTCACATTGACACCGGGGAGGGAAAATGGATAATTGGGCCCAATTTGGACATTTTCACTTAAGGGTGTACTCACTTTTGTTGCCAGCGGTTTAGACATTAATGGCTGTGTGTTGAGTTATTTTATGGGGACAGCAATTTTGCACTGTTCTACAAGCTGTAACACTCACTACTTAACATTGCGGCAAAGTTACATTTCTTCAGTGTTGTGACATGAAAAAATAGAATAAAATATTTACAAAAATGTGAGAGGTGTACTTACTTTTGTGAGATACTGTATAAACAAAGAAACTGACCGTTTATTGACAGACATAATACAAACTACTTTCTACATGTCCTCTAGGCCAACTCAACCTCATATTTGCTTGAGGTATACATCCTGCCCTCTTGATATATTTATGTATATATAAAATGTTTAGACTAAGGAATAGGTGGAACCACTGCTTATTATATTATATATATTTTCTTTATTGGTAGACCTATGTATTCTGGTGATCTTTGGCGTGGTTCTGTATGGAGGTCGGGTATTTTTGCCTTCTTTTGGTGGCAAGGTTTGGATCCAGTGTGCTCCCCGCCTGTTTGAACTGGTTAGGGCAGGCTGCAGCAATCCTCCCTGGTTTTTAAATCTTGATGTATGCGAAGATGTCTTCTGCTTAATTTGAAATGGTCAATATTTACGGGCTCAAGCCATAATGCTATGTAAATATATAGTTCTGTACAATTGTATGTGTCTGTCTATTATGCACATGAGTGACTTTAAATAGAGTGGTTATTGGTACATTTTGTAATATTACATCTAGTATCATGGCATTTTTGTTGTCAATCTTTTAACTAATGCACACATATATTTTTTAATCATTGTTAATAAAATTATGAAATTTTTATGTAATCCAAAATTGTATAATAATTATTTGGAGTTTATGCCATACAAAGTCCCACCAGAGGGTTTTGTTGTATGTGTTCTACATTTAGGGATGTGGACATTCTCTCCAATATCCCATTAGCGTAAAGCGGTCCATTCATAATATTTGCTATTCATTTTTTCTGCAATAGTGACCTGATAAAATGCCCAACGCACATACATTTCTGTAGCAACAAGTCACTTCCAACCATGATCTATTTATTGCTGGTTGTAACCAGCCAGCAATAGATCACCATAGGATAGATCACCATAGGATCATTCCACTGCTGCAGGGAGAGGCTGTACAGAGCTGCAACAGACTTGTGACACCACTTCACCTCCTGTTTGAACACAATGCAGAAGCACTGTGTTTACATTGCTTGCTAGGGAGCATTCTGTAGAAGGATCAGAATCCCAGGAGGTGAACATTTCAGCTTCTAGAATTAGTGTATTTCCTCAGCGGTCACTGACATCTGGTGGTTCCAGAACCAAACCCAGGAAGCACCCACCTGAGCCACTGTGTCCCAGTGTTGTTACAAAATGGACAAATACCCACTTAAAGCGGTTGTCTACCAATCGATTTGATAGTGTCAAAAAAGAGTTGACGGAAATGCTAGCCGTCTCCTTGATTGTGCTCTCAACCAAACCATTCAATGGGTGGGGTCATAATGGATCACATGTGCAGCATCATGGCAGTTGCAGATTAAACAGAGGCTAAGATGTCAGCTTCCTTAGCTGAAAACGATAGGAGAGTATACAACCAGTACCAAGTGCCCTTTCACAACTGAGCTAGGACAGTGGCTAAGAAGTCTTTAAAGGAGGAGTTCATTAAAAAATGTGGGCGGAGCCCCGCACGGGCACGTTGTTTTCAAACAATGACAGCTAGTGTGGGGTACTTCTCCCTGTACTGCTGTGCCATGGGGGGGGGGGGGGGGTAGTGGGGCGGTGGCTGCAGCACTGGGAACATATTACATTTTTTCATTTATTTAGAAAAAAAAATTAAAACCCCATCGATGATTAAATATCACCAAAAGATAGCTCTATTGTGTGAACAAAATGATAAAAATTTAGTTTGGGTACAGTGTTGCATGACCACGCAATTGTCATTCAAAATGCTGAAAATTTGCCTGGGCAGGAAGGGGGTACAAGTGCCCTGTATTGAAGTGGTTTAAAGTATAACTAAAGGCAATTTTTTTTTTTTTTTGTGATAGCGTGAAGAGGGATTACAACACCTGTCAATTTTTATTGCTTACTGTTCCCCCATTATGGAGATTCACCCTCTCTTTGTCCTGTTTACCATTATCATTGAAAGTGATAGTAAAAGAAAATGCCAAATTTGAATTGACACCAAAACAGCAATAGAGGGGAAATCTTCCAATGGAGACACTAGTCCTGGTGACACACTGGGATTCCCTAATGTTGGAGGGATTTCCTCTCATGTCCTGTTTTGGTTATGAGATAGGTAGTGAAGGGAAATCTCCCCAAAGGGACACATGACAAAAAAAAAGAAACATGGGTTATACCCTTCCCTAACTATATCCACAATGGAAAAAAACGTTTTTTCTTAGCTACAAGTATATCTAAAGCCAATTTATTTATCATTTTGCATTTTTCATAAATTAAGGAATGGTGAAACCACTTTTTTCTTTTTACATCTGTAGCCCATTAGGGAGATTTCACTCTATCCAAAACAATTAAAAAAGGTTTGGTTTTAGATACACTTTCATGTATACTTCCAGAATTCACTAAAACCTACCATCAGTGGGAAAGTAAACTTTAGTTTCTATCTCCTTTACTATTTGCCTGGACAACAATATTTATTACAGAGACACTTTCCCAAAAACTGTCAGTTGCCTCACAATAAAACAAAGGCATTAACATTTGCTGTGCAATACAACCACTGTAAGATAAAAGTTTGAATCCATCTGGTTGCTGTAAAAGTAATATGGAAAACTTTTGTATGTAAGATTAATTTTCGTAAATGAGGCCCAGTGTTCTGATTAAGTAAAGAAACGCAAGACCTTTTGCTGAGAGGGCAGCAGTGAGCATTGCTCTTTTTTCTCCAATATATCAATGGCTTGTGTTCAATCTGTGGCTGACATGAGGTGTAATTGAGAGGAAAATGGTGACTGCCAATCAATGTATTCTAATACCAAATCCGGAACCCCCTAGCAAAATACCATCTCCTACTATGTCTCAGGAAACTGGCCCAAGGGCTCCACGCTTACGGCAGTTTTCAGGATGCAAACCTAAATGTGAAAAGGCTACATTTACCTAGATGGCCTTACCTGCACTGTAACACACTCCCTTGTATCTGACAATGTTCTCATGCTGCAGGGATTTCAGAATCTCAATTTCCCTTTCAAAATCCCTCATATATTCCTCGGTGCTATGCTGGAGCTTCTTAACGGCTACAACTTCACCAGTGTTGTCTTGTAGGGGGTCATATCGGCACAGTTCCACGCTTCCAAAGTTACCCTGCAATGAAGAAAAAAGCTTGCAAAGATTATACCTGGTTACAGAGAATACTGGAAAATGTGTGCATGATGAAGACTGCACAGTCCTTGGCTTTGCTTGTATTATTTAGAACACTTTTTTTTCTGATAGTGAGTCTATTTAAAAAAATTGGAAACACATGTATTAGTATTTTTAATTATTCAAAGCATAAGGGATTGTTTGGTGAACATTTAACCACTTTGGCTCTCACACCTGTTTACCCTTTATGAACCAGAGCAATTTTCACATTTCTGCTATGAGCCTGTTTATTCAGCGATAATTTTGTGATTACTTAAAGGAGTTGTAAAGGCAGAAGGTGTTTTATCTTCATGCATTCTATGCATGAAGATAAAAAACCCTCAGTGTGTAGCTCCCCCCCTCAGCATCCCCTAATTACTTACATGAGCCCCTTCTCTCTCCAGTGATGTCCACGAATGTCAAAGCCATCCGGGACACTCCTCCTGATTGGCTGAGACCCAGCAGCGGCCCATTGGCTCCCGCGGCTGTCAATTAATGTCAGTCAGCCAATCAGAGGAGAGAGGGGGCGGGTATGGGCTCCGTGTCTGAATGGATACACGGAGCTCTGACTTTGCTCAGGTGCCCCCATAGCTAGCTGCTGCTGAGGGGGCACTCGATAGGCGGGAGGGGCCAGGAGCAGCGAAGAGGGACCCGGGAAGAGGAGGATCCGAGCTGCTCTGTCAAAACCAACTGCACAGAGGAGGTAATTATAGCATGTTTGTTATTTATTTATTTTTTTTAAATGAGACTTTACAATCACTTTAAGATGTAATACATACATTTTTTTAGGGACAAATAAGGCTTTCTTTTTGTGAATATTGTCCTGCAAAAATATATATATATATATTTTCAAGCCTTAGACAATTGCATGTAATAAAACTATACATATTTTTCTTTTTTTGGGCAGTGTTAATTTAAACATAGTGTTACTGCACATAAAAAGTGTACATTTATGCTGTAATTTGTCCTGGGTAAAACGTGACTAAAATTATGATTTTGGTACAAACCATTGCAAAGTTATTTACAAATGAACTAAAGTGTTTTTTTTTTCAATTTTGCACTAATTTTCATTGTGATACATGTAAATATATGTAAAAGGTGTAAAAATATTAATGAACAAAGCAGACCAAAACAGAAAAAAAAAGTTTAACTATTAGTTAATAAAATGGAAAAAAAATCACCAGAAAAATGACAATTGAATAGAGAAGGAGAATATACAGTTAATTAGTGCTGATTAGAGTAAACTAAGGGGTTAATAAGGGGTTCAACAGAGGAACACTTAGTTACAATTTTTTTTTTTTAACTTGTCAAGGTTGCTTTAACTCTCTTCATCTACAGATCGAAGTTCATCCCTTTGATCTGTAGATCCAAAACACAGAAAGTTACAATTGATACAATGTTTCAATGTATCTTTCTGTGATCACGGCTGAGCAATGTTTTATAAACATTGCCAGACTACTACTTTTTTTTTTGACAGCTGTTGCCGACCTTCTCGGCAATGCAGCTGTGTTTAAACAGAGCTGAATTGTTGGGTACTGGGACAGGGAAGGATCTCGGCAGCAGGGTAGAAGGACTGGACGTACTAGACATGCCCCGTGTACACTGATGACATGTTTTTGGGCGAGTCTAGTATGCTCAGAGTCTGCAACTGGATAAACAAAGTTACAGAGACTTGATAACAGGCTAGGGCATGCAAGTGGTAAAGTGACCCACACATAGTGTACATAGTTTAACCAGTCCAGATCCGCGCTACAGCCGAAAGACGGCTACAGCGCGGATCTGAATTGCCGGGGGGACGTCCATGGATGTTCGTCCGCCCCTTTGCGCGCTCCCCGCGCGCACACACACACAGCCGGCGGCGGTGCGCTCACGCGGCCGCCGCACGCTACGTGGGCGTGCCCGCGGGTCGGGCGGACTCTATGTCCGCTGGAGACCTGCAATCCTCTGTTAGAGCGGTAGAACAGGGAACCGCCGATGTAAACACAGCGTTTCTCCGTTCTGTGAGGGGGGACATAACAGATCTACTGATCCCTGTGATCGGGATCAGTAAGATCTGTTATGTCCTAGCAGCCCCGCCCCCACACAGTTAGAACACATACAGGGAACACAATTAACCCCTCCACTGCCCCCTTAGTGTTAACCCCTTCACTGCCAATGACATTTATACAGTAATCAGTGGCTATTCAAATTTCTGATCACTGTATAAGTGTCATTGGTCCCAAAAAAGTGTCAAAAATGTCCGACATGTCTGCTGCAATATCGCAGTCCCGATAAAAATGGCAGATCGCCACCATTACTAGTAAAAAAAAAATGCCATAAATCAATTCCCATAGTTGTAGATGTGATAACTTTTGCGCAAACCAATCAATATACGCCGATTGCGATTTTTTTTACCGAAAATATGTAGAATAATATATATCGGCCAAAAGTGATGAATATTTTTATATATATATATATATATATATATATATATATATATTTATATATATTTTTTTTTTTTTTTCTTGGATATTTATTATAGCGAAATGTAAACAATATTGCTCTTTTTTTAAAAATCGTTGCTCTTTCTTTGTTTATAGCGCAAAAAATAAAAAACGCAGAGGTGATCAAATACCACCAACAGAAAGCTCTATTTGTGGGGGAAAAAATGACAAAAATTTTGTTTGAGTACAAATTGGTCTGGGCAGGAGGGGGGTTTAAATGCCCAGTAAGCAAGTGGTTAAGTTTGGTTGGGTAACTGCTCCAAACTACCCAAAAATAAACAAACTGGAGATTTTAAGATTAACCCACAAGTGCATACCTTGCCAAGTTGTTGCAGGAATTTAAGATGCCTTTCCTCAAAATGAGTTGGATCACGGTCTTCAAAGCCTCCAGAAAGTCCAAAGGCCCCGCCTCTCACGTTGGGTAGCAAGTCCGTTTCTGCCAAGAGTTCATAATCTACAGAAAGTGGACATAAAGCTAATGAAAATCTGATTTACAGAAAAATATAAAGAAAAAAAAAAACGGAGGAACATTACAAAACTAATTGGGAAATAGGGTCAGGACTCTCTTTTTTGGGGGGGGGGGGGGGAAGGACTCTTGAGAGAGACTTCTGAGGGTGGCCCCCCCTTTTTTTTTCCCCTTCCGGGAGGGGGGGGGGGGACAGAGAGCAATGTAACATAGCTTATGTTCAGGGAGGACAGTGGGAGATGACTATAGAGGAGTAGATGGTTGTGGCAGGGGTGGTGGTTATAATATTGCTGTAACTACATTGGATAACAGAGAGGAGTTATAGATGGGAGGGGGGTAAGTGGATACTGAACCGTAAATTGTAGTGCAAATATTTTTTTCCCCTATTTGGAGAACCGAAGAACATAAATACATATATAAACACTACGATGATGTAGGACCCTGTTAGAGACGGTGAATGAGCCTCAAGCTGATTAGTCTCTCGATGGTGTTTTCTGAAGTGGATAAAAAAAAAAAAAAGGACTTTCTTTTTTACACAGTGGCTTCTTCATACCTGGAGTAAACAAGCTGTTTAATTCCCTTATAACTGCTCGAAACGAAGGCCGAAAATCTGGCTCATAGTCCATGCAGCTGTTTATTAAATTAGCAAGCTCAGTCCATTTTGGTGTTGGAAGTTGGTGTCTATCTTCATAAAACTGCTGCTTCTATTATAAAAAAAAAAAAAAAAAAAATATCAAATTAAACAGAGTATAAGAAAAACCTTAACCTAAATTTCTCCACACAATCTCATGCACTATAATGGCTTCATATGCACTGATGTTTTCAGGCATTTTTATGCCTAGTAAAATCTTCTTGCCGCTTTCCTGCCCGGCCTGCCATATAAGTAAATGGCTGTATGCCACTGTAGTTGTTTAAATACAGAAGCTTCTGTATATCACAGTTTAGCCATGTATATGTGTACAATGCGCAAAGTATCTAAAGGGTTAAACATCTACTGCAGCTAGCAAAGAATTTGTGGAGCCAATTATTTTTTCCTATTTGCTGTATTCTGGTCTGTTAATTATAGCAATGATACAGTGTTTTGTTATATCTGTTTGATAAGTGCAAAAAGTACCTGTGGCTCCTGCCATAAATCCAGTGAGTTTCTAACTTTCTGTAGTGAGCCGACAATGCTGCACTAAAATCTTAAACACTTACCAGCCCAGACTGGAAATACGTCCATGTGACAATAGCAATGAAAGCATATAGTGGAATGAAGGTGTATCCAATTCCTCCCAAGATAAAAACATATCCGACTGGGCGGCAAACCACATGAATTGTTAAGGAATTCCACCATACTTCCATAACAATTCATGTGGTTTGCCACCCGGTGGGATATATTATTATCTTGAGAAGAATTAGATACATCTTCATTCTACTATATGCTTTCATTGCTATTGGCACATGGACTTTCCATATTGCATTCAAATCAACATTGTCAGTATATAATTTCTTGCATAGTAACCAGAAGCGCACAATTATTTATGTATATACTGTATATGTTGCGGCAGTGTAAGTATAACTAAAGGCCAAACTTTTTTTTTTAGTCTTGGATAAAGATTATATCTTTCAGGTTTTATTGCTGTCTGTGCACACAATATGGAGATTCATCCTATTTGTTCTATTTACCATTATTACCGAGAGTGAAAAGTACAAAAAAAAAAAAGCGGGTTGTCCATAGAACAGTAAAGAAAAAAGGAAATCTTCCAAAGAGGATACTAGTTCAACCAGAGATTTTCCTCTTTTTGGAGAGATTTCCTCTCACTTTCTGTTTTGGCAATGGGACAGAAAGTGAAGGGAACTCTCCACAATATGACATACCGGTAGATGGCCAAAAAAAAAAAAAAAGACAGTGGTTATAATAACTCTTCCATACTCTATACAATTTTTTTTGCCTATAGTTTTACTTTAAAATTGTTTGTTTTTTTTGGGGCGTGGCCTGACGCCGAAGAGACTGGACGCGTCTTTGCAGAGCTCCAGAAACTCCTCTGCCGAATCCGCCGACATCCAGGAGATCCTACAAAGGGTGAGATATAACATCACACCCCAGCACTCCCGCACACTGTATCTGTTACCCGGGCCCTCTATTGAGTGAAGGATAGTCCGTAATACCCTCCAAACAAGGCCCCTCCGGAGCTCCAAGCGGCCGCCGCCATCTTAGCAGCCGGAGCCGCCAAAACTCCACATCTTCCAGCCTCCCTGCTCGCCATCCGGACCTGGAGGCCCTTGGGCAGGTCCCCCACAACCGCCCGGGAACCCCACGACCTGAGCAGTGTGTTTGTGGCCTATTTTGGGGTTGAGGCCTAGTCCGCGTCGCCGAGCCGCGGCATCAATTACGGTCCGGCGGCCGAGGCTTACTCACAGCGATCGCTCCGCGGACCTGATTTGGTTACATCTCCCACAGAGACTGCCCTCCACTGCCCCACACCTAGCAGAAAGGCTGAATCACAACAGCACAAGCCTAATTCAGCCACAGAGCTGTGACTAGCCTGGCATTAACTACGGCGCCGAGCCGCTGCGCCTGATCCGGAGTTGGGGTTTTATCCGGTGTTTGTGTGACGAGTCCAGCACCCCAAGGGCCCGCCAACACCCCCTGGACGGGTTCCCGGAGGTCCAGGCCTACCGCTCGTCCCTCCGACCTTCTACACCTCAAAACCGCCGAGGCCGACGATTCTACCGCCGCCGGCGAACCTCGAGGCCTCCCCGGAACAAACCTCCCATAATGCCTGATAGGAAGTGAGTTATCTCCCGGGCCCATTGTCTATGTCACACGCCCTCACGACCCCACACTACAATATAGAGTGGGAAACATCCTAG
>BLSH010349834.1:992712-1027501 GCA_018402905.1 Glandirana rugosa
AGATAGTGAGTAAATGGGAAGATGATGTGGGGCGATTTGAGGATGAGGAGTGGGAGGAGGCGTTGCAGGCTATACGTAAGAGTTCTCTCAATGTGGCATATCACCTGTCCCAATTGTACATTATATTACGTGCTCACTATACACCTGCCCGTTTATTCCGAATGGGGGTGAGGGTAGACTCGAAGTGTCCACGTTGCGCTTCTGACGAGGGGGACTTGATCCATCTACTGTGGCGGTGTCCCAAGCTACACCGCTACTGGAGTGGGGTAGTCCGCACTGTTGGAACGGTGTTCCAAACAGACATACCACTAGAACCAAAAATCTGTATCCTTAATATTACAGACCACCTTCCTGTTGGGGAAATCCCCAGGCAGGCCATTATTAGAGCACTCTTCCAGGCCCGCAGGCTTATATTGATACACTGGAAAAGGGGGGATCCCCCTACGGTAAGAGAATGGATATCCCAAATGGGAGATACTATCCGAATGGAGAAGGTTATATTCCAACACAGAAAGTGCTATGGCAAGTTTAGTAAGCTCTGGGATCCGTGGTTGAACACTCCGGGACTTAGCCCCGTAGACTTGGTCCTAGATAGACTGTTGATGTAACATAAGATATGGGGTGGCGTAGGATGTTGAGAAAAAATTTCATGTACTCTTCAATGGTCTGTATGATACATTTGTCTATACTTTGACTGTGTAAGATTGGTGAAAACGGTTTGCATACCTGATGTATTGTAACTTTCTATATTCTACCTTCAATAAAACCCTTTCTGGTTTAAAAAATTTATTTAACAAAAAGGTATGTATGTAGAGTAGACGAGGGCAAAAGCACACATTAGGGGCCCATTCACACCAGAAACTGCATATCTACCGTGCATTTGTCCTGTGAGGTCCCTTCTTACGTTGGGCTTTTATGTGTACTGCATTGCTGTGTGTTTGCATGTGTTTACATGCATTTGCTATGTGGAAAAATGCAGCATGCTGTACTTTTTTTTTTTCACTGCACTGCACTGCACATGCCCATAGGATACCCTGGATTTTGGACTGTCCATGCAGTTCTCACTTAAAGAGGAAGTAAACCCAGATTGGGTTAACTTCCTCATATAACCCTGTAAAGTAGAAGCATAATGGGCTACTATGCATCGCATAGTAGCCCATTATATGCCACTTACCTGCAAACGAAGCCTGCTGCATCCAGCGATGTCCCCGCTCCAGGCCGCGTCCATCTTCTGCCCATCTTCCTTCCGGGGCCGCGACTCCGGCGCTGTGACTGGTCGGAGTCGCGTGACGTCATTCCCACGCATGCGCGCGGCACAGGGTCAGTGGAGAAAAGGCACGGATGACGTCGGCACAGCTTCAACACTGCATATCTCCTGAACCGTGCAGGTTTGGGAGATATGCAGTGCACCTACAGGTAAGCCTTATTCTAGGCTTACCTTTGGTTAAAGTGGTTGTCACAGGTTGACAACCACTTTAAGTCCCCATTGCTATTTATTTTTTTCCCAATACAATTTTGCATTTATTATTTTTCTTTACCATCTTCCTTACTTTATTAGTAATATCTACTTTTATATCTATTGCATTTCACCTTAAATCTTCATAACATAATTATTTACTACATTTACCATATTAACCTATCCTTCCCCACATATAACCTGTTGTAAACCTTTCTTATATTTCCCATCAGTAGCTATATTCTGGCTTAATTGTATTATTGTCATTAACTCTTATGCACTTTATTACTTTCACTAAAAATGACCTTGTATTACTGTAATATTATAATTATATCTTTGTATCTATATTTTTTATTTATTTATTTTTTCAGTGTAACCTACAACGATATTGTCTATATTATATTATTTTACTTGTTTAAACAAAATAAACAAATTTAACAAGAAAAATGCATCCAACTGCATCTGGTGTGAATGGCGCAATCCATGAAGAACTATATGGAATTATCAAGCAGGCACCAGGATTTGCAGTTTTTAACAAGGTTTATTGCGATCAACAACCAGTCTTTCTCAAGACAAATGGAACAAAACACACACAGAAGTTTACATTTCTAGAATCATTACCACCCCCCAGTGATGACATCACCAAAGTGAAATAAGTGCATGAAAATCTTTAACAAAACTTTACAAAAAATAGCTAGAACGAATCACAGAGTTCTCCTAGTAAAAGTGATGGCAGGGCAGAGGCAACACTATGGAAATATACAAGGTTGGGAAAGGAGGGAAAGGCAGAAACATGATTTGGCGCTCAAAACATGAAATGCCGGGTGCATGGTACAATAGGAAAAAAGCAAAAGCACAGTGATGCAATATACATGTAGGTAGGTCTGTGAAAGGAGAAAGATTTGGACAGCATGACCCGGTAAAACCGGGTCAACCAGAAACGCCAAAGCAGCTGCGACTAGCTCAATCCACTAACATAAACCCCCTTTTCACTAAGCTGAGAGGGAAAAGGAAAGCTGTTAATACTGTTGCTGGGGTTAACATGCCAGCATATTGCCAGGAAAAGGAGCTTTCCCTGTCAATATGTGGGATCTACATGTGCAATGCAATCATTGCAGGAGCCGAGGGGCGGGTGAGACAGTTACCATACGGTACGCCAGGTCAGATATGGTGGAATCTCTGGTAGTTTTCTATACTGAAAACTGGTGCAATTCCTTTGTTAATTAGGTGTAGACCAGTTTCTGCACCAGTTGCTACTTCACTCTGAAATAGAAACGGACGTGGGTCATGCAGATATACCTGTTTCAATGATGCACACCACTCGCTTCAGTCTCCTGTGCCAATATAATGTCACAGGAACTTTTGTCAACTCCCAAGAAAATGTCCGCAATGCCGATTATTTTAGTTACCTTTAGTATAAACATACACTAGAGAAAAATACTAGTATTACTTACTCTCATCTCCGCACACGCAGACTCCGTAATTCAGGATCAAATGCCTGTAGGAAAGCTGGCTCATCATGCTTGCTGCTTCAAAGAAAGACTGAAAAAACAAAAGAAGAGCAATTAAAAGAATGTAGGATAAGCATGCCCCCCATCCCTTTCCCCCAGATTCCAATTGTACACCAATTGAAATTGCTATTCTGCAAAGAGAAAATAGAGAGAGAAAGAGAAAGAAAGGGGCAAACACGTTTATGTGCTTTCTAAAACATGTTAAAAATAAAACCGGTGCCAACAATTATCAGCTTAAAGGTACCAGTAAATATTTGATTATTCACTCAAAATACAATAACAATTGGCACTTCCATTCTAACAGGTATGTCCTCCTGCTTTGACTGCTCACAGCATATAATGCTGAATGCCGATAAGGTGAAGGGCTGAAAATTTATGAGCATCCATATTAAGGTGGGAGCCTGGCACTACATTAACACCCTCTGTGTAGCTCACATAATTATGCGCTAAGAATGAACATTAATAACCCATTCACACTGCCCACACAATAAATGCTCAGTTTTAGCATTAGGGTAGCTGTCCGTTCTTCCTAGCAGTGAGCTGCGGTGAGTGGGAGGTTTGAAGTGCATTTCAGCACATCACACAATTTACTTTATTTGAAGTGTCACAAAGTGACACTTTATTCATTTCTACACACAGCAGTGTGGTGCAGTGAAATGCTGCATATCTGCATTTTACCGCAGATCACCACACAAAAATGATTTTTGCTTTATGTGTCCTAGAGGTGGTTCTGTATCCAGTATGGAAAAACGCAGGTCATCACACTGCGGGAAAAAGCCCTTAAAGTCACATCCACGCTAATGCACAGATAATATACCTTTTACACATCTCAGCAAAACATGACAGCATTTTATTTCCAGCTGGCCTGTTCACATAAATAAAACTCATCAGTATAAATGTGAAATAAAAATGAAAAACTATATGCAGTCCATATTAAAAAAAAATAAAAATTAGGCATGTAGCCAGTGAAAAAAGTACATTCACTGGCTACATGCCTATGTTTTTTTATTTTTTTATTTATGGACCTTAAGCGACATGGCACACTTTATTTCACAATACTTATTAGGAAGCGTGGCATAACAATATTAATGCATGGCATCAATGTACAATTAATGTTGCAGCATCCCAGCACTGGGTAACTAGTGGATTCTACATTACCCACATGCACACTATTTTGTTTATTTTTCAAAAAAATTTTTAAGGTTTTTTACACTTTGTGCAAGTGACATCTATAACATTGCAAATGTAAACCATGAGTCACTAGGTAATGTAGCAAAAATAAATTTGAATTTTTAGCAATTAATGTTAATATATGCGAACTGTTCAATTTCTTATACACAGACGGCTACAAGGAAACTTATTTTTCAGCTACACTGCAGCCATAGTTAACCGAGATGAAAACAAACCTCAGAATAATTTCTATGCGTCTTATCCAAAACCTTCAAAAGAACTTCTGTTTCATGAATCTGATTGTAGTCTCCGGTCTCTTCACGTTTGCCTCGGAATATCTTAGTAAACGTACCCTGGCCAAGATTTTCCAGCTGAAAAACATTGTAGCAAAGTGATTACCATAAATTACGACATTTATAATGTTATGCAAACTACGACTAACTATTTTCAGAACCTTATTTTTTTCGCAGAACAATACATGACAGAATCTAATGTACAGGAAATGCATAGGACAGATATTATCATGTCACACTGTGATTAACTAAATTGCAAGAAGATTTGTTGAAATGCTAATGACTTGGCTTTCTATACAAACAAAGGAGACAAAGCATCACAATTTGTAGATGTCAATGCAGAAAATTGGATTTTTTCTATAGACTTACCTGTAAAATCCATTTCTTTGAGTACATCATGGGACACAGAGCAGGCTATATAATCATTACTTACTGCAGTGGTTCTCAACACCTGTCCTCAGGACCCACTAACAGGCCAGGTTTGCAGGATAACTGAAATACATCACAGGTGATATCATTTGCTGCTAAGTGATTGCAGTATTCTAGTCGGCATCTCCCCAAGGTAATACTTAAAATCTGGTCTTCTGGTGGGTCCTGAGGACAGTCGTTGAGAACCACTGACTTACTGGGTTATACGCCACCTATAGGTGAATGGACACTGGCAAATCAAACAGACAGGAAGTCCCCCTCTATATAACCCCTCTCATACAGGAAGTACTTCAGTTTTGTAGCAAGCAATGAACTCCTAAAAAAGAGAGGGGAGGGACCTCTGTGTCCCGTGATGCACTCAAAGAATTGGATTTTACAGGTAAGTATGTTGAGAAAAAATCCAAATTTCTTTTTCCTACATCATGGGACACAGAGCAGGCTATATAATCATTACTTACTGGGACATCCCAGAGCAATAACCTGAGGGGAGGAAGACACATCCCAAAACAAATTATACCGCAGCCTCTAACACACTGAGGCCAAAAGCCGAATCCTCTGCTGCCCTAGCATCTACTTTAGGGATATGCAATTATCAGACCTCCAGCTGTTGTAAAACTACAAGTCCCATCATGCTTCTGCCTCTGGGTGTCATGCTTGTGGCTGTCAGAGTCTTGCTATGCCTCATGGGACTTGTAGTTCTGCAACAGCTGGAGGTCCGCTAATTGCATATCCCTGATCTACTTGATAGAATCTTGGACCACGTAGCAGCCTCATAAATCTGCGCCACCGGCGTCTGGTGGCGAAAAACCTAGGAGGTACCCACCCCCCTCGTGGAATGAGCTCTTACCCTGAAGGGGGAGGGGGGCCTTCAAGCCATAGGCTTGAATGATCAACTGGCGAATCCACAGAAAAATAGCTGCCTTGGATGCTGCCTGACCCTTTGTAGTACCTACTGGAAAAATAAAAAAGGTATCAGTCTTCCTGATGTCTGCAGATCTCAGATTTACCTTAACTGCCTGAACCAAATACAGGGAGTGCAACCGTTTCTCCTCTGGCGAGGAAGGGTGAGAAAAAAAGGAGGGTAGGACAATATCCTGATTGAGATGAAAGGCTGACACTACCTTAGGCAAAAAGGACGGACGAGGGCGAAGCACCACCTTATTATGATGTAAGACTAAATATGGCTCCATACAAGAAAGAGCCGCCAATCCCAAAACTCGCCTAACTGAGGTAATAGCAAAGAGGAAGGCTAGCTTCCGAATCAAAAGAACTAAGGAAATCTCCCTAATTGGTTCAAAATGCTGCTTCTGTAGTACTGACAAGACTAGATTTAAGTCCCATGGACAAGAAGGAACCCTAACAGGAGGTAACAAATGAGTTACCCCCTGAAGAAAGGTTCGGATCAAGGAGTGTGAGGCCAGAGGCCTCTGAAAGAACACGGAGGCTGACACTTGCCCCTTGATCGTAGCCAAGGCAAGCTTCATGTCCACTCCTGCCTGAAGAAAGGACGGTATTCTACCAATCGTGTACTTGCAAGGATGCCATTTCCTGATTTCATACCAACCAATATAGGTCTTCCAAATCCTATGATAAATCTTTATTGTGGTCGCCTTCCTGTCGCTCACCAGTGTAGTCAACGCAGGCCCTGAGGCACTCCGATCTCTCAATACCGTGGCTTCAAGAGTCATGCCGTCAAACTTAGCGCATGTAAATTTGGGTGGAATATAGGACCCTCTGATAGTAGATCTGGCCAGACCGGAAGCAGCCAAGGTCCGTCTACTGCCAGTCTCACTATCTCTAGGTACCAGGATCTTCTGGGCCAAGCCGACGCCACCAAATTGACAGCTGCCTCCTCCTCCCGAATCCTGTGCAAGAGATGTGGTAGGAGAGAAACTGGGGGAAAGGCATAAATTAGGGAGAACTGGGCCCACAGCATCACCAGAGCGTCCACTCAGATTGTGAGAGGATCCCTTGCCCTGGATACAAACTGCTGGATCTTGTTGAATCGGGACGCCAGTAGATCCAACTCCTGCTTTCCCCATCGCAGACAAATCTCCCGGAAAACTTTGGGATGCAGGGACCATTCCCACGGGTGTACTGGCCTAGCGCATTATCCTCAGTATAGAAAAGGTATTAAAAAATCATAAAAACATACTCACAGAGTTAGGATCAAAAGCAAATCATTATACCGTATATACCGTTATGTTTTTGTGTTTCTTTATATATTGGTAAGTTGTTGCAGGGTTCATGCATGGGTGTCTGGTGGAGCGGAGACGGAGTTGCAGGTGGAGTGTGCAAACCAGTCACATAATTGCCAACGCCCTCTAATAGGGCGGGACAAGGTGTGACTACACCCTCCCCACTTTGTCATTGTTGGGTATATAAGTCTGTGGTCCGGACGCGTTAGCCTGTGCGAGACACCATCCATCTAATGTGAGGCACATGAGATATGGATGTGAGACTACTGTATAACGATTTGCTTTCGATCCTAACTCGTTTGTGAGTATGTTTTTATGATTTTTTAATACATTTTCTATACGGAGGATAATGCGCTAAGCCAGTGCGCCCTTGTCTTTGTGTTTTTGCTTAGTGTATGTGGACTCCCCCAGTCTACCAAGGGCAGCAAGGCGGCACATTATCTGAAGACCGAGCATTTTATCACCATCGGGTAGAAGCCCCCTCCCTTCAAGCGCAGGAATTATTTTTATCTGGTCTGTGGAATTACCACGGGTGTATCTGTTGGCAGCTGAGATAGTCCGCCTTCCAATTTTCTACTCCCCGCATGTGGACCAGAGACAGTATTGGTACATGCCTTTCTGCCCAAGTTAGCACCTGGAAGACCTCCCTGTGCGCCAACCAACTCCTGGTGCCGCCCTGGTGGTTGACATAAGCCACAGCTGTGGCATTGTCGGTCTGCACCCTTATCGGGTGACCCTGTAACCCGGATGTCCAATACCTCAGAGCTAGAGGAATAGCCCGCAGCTCCAGAATATTTATGGGCAACCTCTGCTCTACCTGAGACCACCTGCCCTGGACCGTAGAGTCCTCCATGACAGCAGCCCAGCCCAAAAGACTGCCATCCGTGGAGCCTATCTTCCAAAATACTGGAAGAAAAGATCTTCCCTGTGTCAAATTCTGGTCTAGTAACCACCAACTGAGACTCCACGGAGTCCTGGGAGTCATGGTCATGCAGCAATCCAGAGTCTGCAACTCCCTGTTCCATTCTGCCAGAATGTTGCGCTGAAGGGACCTGGAATGAAACTGTGCATAAGGTATTGATTCAAAGGAGGCCACCATCTTCCCTAACATACAGGGCTCAATACAAAGCCGAACAGGACACTTCTTTGCCTTCACTTGGCGCACCAGGTCCTTGAGATCGCTGACTTTCCTCAGCAGTAAGAACACCCTTGCCTGCCCTGTGTCCAGCTGCAGACCTAGAAATTCCAGAGACTGAACCAGCTCTAGACAGGATTTCCCTGTATTTATGATCCAGCCCAGGTCTTCCATAAATTGAACTGTTAAGGCCACATTCTGTTTGAGTCTCCACCGAGACTGATCCCTAAGAGATCGTTCAGATAGCACAAAATCAGGACCCCCGAGCCGCCCTCAGAAGGCCCAGAAGTGGGGCCAAGACCTTTGTGAAGACTTGAGGGGCTGTTGTGATACCGAATGGCAGAGCCACAAACTGGTAATGCTGTTCCCTGTCTGCAAAAATTTCTGATAAGGCTGAAATATTGGCACGTGCAAGTATGCATCTCTGATGTTTATTGATGCCAAGAAATCTCCCTCTTGGAGAGGCGATCACTGAACAAATAGGCTCCATTCGAAAGGGCTGTATAGCAAGATAGCGGCCCTGAAATCTAGGATCGGCCTTACCTCCCCGCTTGGCTTCGGGACCGTAAATAGGTTTGAATAGAACCCTGTGCCCTGCTCGGCTGCTGGCATCTCTACAATTACACCTTATTGGTTCAAGTGGTCTAGAGATTGGAACAACCGTCCCTTCTTTAAGGGATCTGTAGGAACCCTGGATCTTAACCTTAGAGGCGGGTAAACCTGAAACTCTAGCTTGAATCCTCGGGACACCGTGGAGATGACCCATCTGTCTCGAACCAGCACCTCCCACACACCTGCAAAGTGTAACAACCTTCCCCCCACCCACACGAGTGGGGGCGCCCCTTTTATAGGGATTAGATGTTCTTGACCATATAGGTATCAGTCCCACTACTAATTTTTATTTCAAATTTCCCTTCACAAGGAATGCTTGGTGCCAGGTTTAGAGGGTCTCTGGGTGCAAGGTTTCTTCTGACCTTGACCTTGTTGCTTACCTCTGGTCACAGCTACCTGTGGCCCTCGAGACTGCCTAGGGCCTGAAAAACCAGAGGAAGCAGTACCCGAGACCTTAAAAGAGGGTCGCTTAGCTGCCTTCCTTACCAGCAGGAGCGAACTCCTACCTCCAGAGATCTTCTGGGTGTACTTATCCAGATTCTCCCCAAGTAAGCGCTCGCCATGAAAAGGGAACCCTGCTAGCAACCTTTTACAGGGAAGCTCTGCGGACCAGCTCTTTAACCATAAAATCTTGCGCATGTTCACAGATAAAAGAGCCATCCAGGAGACCTGCTTTATCAAGTCCTTAAGAGCATCTCGATTCCTCAAGAGAGAGCCTCCCCCCCACTGGGTCGTTTAGCCTGATCCCTTAAGGCCTGACATACCCCAATTGCCACTCCTGCGGGCTGAATGGCAGAACCTGCCAAAGAGAAAGATGCCTTTTTTTTTTTTAATCAGAAAACCAACTTTATTGAGAATCACAGCAATTAATGGTACAGATATTCCAGAATGAATTTTCAATATACATTGTTATATAGAATACAATTCCAACTATAACAGTCAGCACAGACTAAGAACATAGTGCAGTATATCCCTCTATCTTTATCTAATCTTTCGGCCAAGGTGAGCATTCAGTATGTCTTTTATCAGTTGCTTTCAGTACTGGCCAGCTAATGATATTCTCCCAGGCAGGATAGCATTCTCACCGCCAGGTGACCGTAATTACTCAAAGATTTGTTCCCTTGCTTCATGTCTGGCCAGGGGGGCAGGTTCCGGGATTGGAGAGCCATCTGTCCCATATTTTATCATAATTGCAAGGGCATCCCTATGTGTATATATCAGCTTTTTATTGGGTAACACTCTATCAATCTCCACGACACAGTCTTGAAGGGTTGGTGTAATCACTCGCATCCATTGTTTGGCTATGACTTTTCTGGCCGCAAATAACGTCTCCCAAACAAGTGTTTTGGTATATTTATCCATGCTGCCATCTGACAGCAGTCCTAGTAGACATGTTTTTAGGTCAAGGGCTACCGAGGTACCCATATCGTCATGCAAAAATTTGACTATCTGGAGCCAAAAGGTCTGCATTTGGGGGCATGACCAGATGAGGTGATGGAAAGTGCCAGAGGCTGTCTGACACATGGGGCATAATGGGCTTCTATTTGATTGGTACTTGGCCATTCGTTTGGGTGTAAGATACGCCTTGTGTACGATATATAATTGTGTCAATCTGTCTGACATCCTAGGAGACACTTGCTCGGTCCCCTCCAGAGCGTCATTCCAGTCTGCATCTGTCAATTGTCCTACGTCCCTCTCCCTTTTCGTTTTTGCAGCCTCTGTAATCCGTGAGATTCCCTTCGCCCGAACGGACTGATATAATACGGATATTAGCTTAGAGGGGTCATCTCCCAGAATTATTGAGAGTAGGTCTAATTCCTTCAGTTCAGGATACCCAGCCGCAAACTGCGTCGCCAAAGCATGTCTCAACTGGAGGAATCTAAAGAACATAAAATTAGGCAGGTTCAGTTCTTCCTTCAACGCTTGAAATAATTTAGGTCCCTGCGGGGCCATGACCTGGAACAGGTGCACCACCCCATCTATCCACAGTTTAGGATCCGGGATAGTCAGGAGTTGCGTCATATCATTATTGAACCATAGGGGCGTATGTTTATGATATGGCGAGTCACCTAATTTTCTCAGAACATGACTCCACACATATTGATGATGCAAGGCCATATCTTTCCGGGATCTGAAACGTGGAACGTGGGAAGCGTTACTCAATATAACTTGTAAGGGAGTACATGCCGGGTTATCTGAAGTCTGGCATAATAGCGCCTGGTATCTGGGTAAGTCTGTATGTGTGTAATGGTAGAAATGGGAGACCTGGGAGGCCAGATCGTACTCTCGAAAATCCGGCAAACCTAGTCTGCCCATGTCTGTAGGATTCTTCAGTGTATGCCAGGGAAGTTTATGCCTACCCGACCCCCACACGAATGAGTTTAGAATAGTGTCCACTGTTTTGAAAAATTTCATAGGAATAGGGAGTGGTGCATGCCACATTACATATAGTATTTTTGGTGACTATCATTTTAATAATGTTCACCTGCCCGGTGACTCCCAAGGGTAGCTTTGCCCATGATTGGGTTTTCGTTTTTATTAGTGGGTACAGGGGTTCGAAATTGTATAGGTTATAATCGTCCAATTGCCTAGTGACCACTACTCCAAGGTATTTTATCGAGCAGACTCTGGCCAGAGGCAGAGGGGGGTCAGTCCTGGGTTGAGGGAAGTGATCGACTGGTAGTATCTGAGATTTGTCCCAGTTTATCCTCAACCCTGAATACTTTCCCATGGTCTCGATGGTTGCAAGCGCCTCGACTAGGGAACCCTGAGAGTCTGCCAGGAACAAGACCATGTCGTCTGCATATAGCCCCACCTTTTCCACCAAATCCCCGACCTGCAGTCCTATGATTTTGTCATTTGCCCTTATGGCGAGTGCCAATGGTTCCACCGCTAGTGCGTATAGTAGGGGAGACAGTGGGCAACCCTGCCGGGTGCCCCTACCCAGCAAAAAACTGTCAGATAGCCAGCCGTTTACAAGGACTCTAGCTCTTGGTGTTTGGTACAATAATTGCACCCATTTAATAAAATTCGGACCAAATCCGAATCTCCTCAAACACTCCCAGAGGAATGCCCACTCCACAGAGTCGAAGGCTTTGGCTGCGTCTAACGATACCACAACTCTGGAGCCCATATTGTCATGCCTGGCCTGTATATTCATAAACAATCGCCTCATATTTATGGCTGTGTTCTTGCCTGGCATAAACCCGGTTTGATCAGAATGTATCAGGGTCAGTATAACCTGATTCAGATGAGATGCCAGAATTTTGGCAAGTATCTTTATATCAACCTGCAGCAGCGAGATTGGCCTATATGACTCCGGGGAGTAGGGATCCTTTCCAGGTTTAGGCAAAACCACTATCTTTGCTTCCTGCATGGAAGCGGGTACAGTTTCTGTGTCAAATATGTGTTGGTATAGGGCTGTTAGTTTATCTACCAGTACATCAGAGTAGGCAGCATAGAATTCTAGAGGTAGGCCATCCATACCCGGGGCCTTGGAGGTGGCCAGTTGGGATATCGCATTGGAAACATCCTCCGAAGTTACCTGGGCGTCTAGCAATGCTACCTGGTCCCTACCCCATTGAGGGAAATGTATGCCCCAACAGAATTCTTCTACCTGGGACGGGGTATGTGTACTTTGGGGTTTATATAAGGAGGCATAAAATAATCGAAATTCCTCTGCTACAAGCTGAGGGTCCGTTCGAACACCCGCTGTTTTGTAAAGTACATGTGTTGTTTGGCCTTGTCCATATGCAGCTGAGCCACTGTGCGTGCATGCATTCTTACATTTGCACTTTTTTGAGTGGTGGGGTTTTGTATGAAGACTGCTTCTAAGTGTGAGAGGTGTTCTGAGGCCTGTTGGAGGGCTAGTTTAGAACTGGACTTATGTCTATTAATCCTGACTGACAGTAATTCCTTAGCATAAAGCTTAAAAGTTTCCCACATATTTCCTATGGTGGCGCTGCGCTGGTTTTGTGTGAAGAAGAATTGGAACTCCCTGGGGATATCTATTTGCTGTTTCAATAGAGACAACCAAAATGGGTTTAATCTCCATGTTCTATCTTGAGTATTCTCGTAAAGCCGAAGAGTCACCCAGTAGGGTGCGTGGTCTGATAGATGTCTATCCGCAAACCCGCCGCCGCGGGTTTGGGTAGTAGCATTTGAGTTAAAAAAAAATCATATCTATCCTGGACATAGTATGGTGTGTACATCCTGGAATCAGGGTATCTATAGCGCCAGGAGTGCACGAGGGCGAAGTCAGTCATCAGTCTACCAAATCGTGTGATGGTGGGAGTCAAATTGCCTCCCCCCGAAGCATTCCCCCTATCCTGCCCGGGTATCATGACCATATTGAAATCCCCCATCCACACTGCGGGTGTCTGTGGGTACTGTGCTATAAAGGCCAGCCCTTCCAGGACCACTGTTGAGCAGTATGGATGGGGTATGTAGCATGCCATTATCAACAAAGGTCTACCTCTAATAGAAGCATACATGAAAACATATTGACCCTGCGGATCCGTCCGAAGCATCAGTAGCTCAAATGGGACTCTCTTGCTAATTAATATAGACACCCCCCTGGAATATTGGGAGTGCGTTGAGTGGAATGCCCATCCTACCCAGGGGAGCTTCAATGACATTTGCAGGCGACCCGTTATGTGCGTTTCCATCAGTGCAGTAATACCTGCACCCTGGGCCTTAATATAAGAGAATCGCAGATCTTTTAATTTGGTTTCTCAGGCCCCGGACGTTCCAGGTGAGAAATTTTACGGTGGCCATCCTGCTATCTTGGGGCACTCCACTCGTCTATCTATCATCTCCAGACGGATCCGCAGGGTTGTGTGGATAGTACTTATCTGGAAAAGTCGCACAGTAACACACAATATACTTCTTAGTCTATGGATGTATCTATACCTGTAAAGCTGGATTCTATACATCGGTCTATTAACAACAAACAGCGTAATAAAACTGCAAATTTGGTAGGACATTTTTCCCCCACCCTGCTCTGCATCACCCCAACTTGATGCAAGCCTAAAACCCATAACCCACAACCAAACAACAGTCTTCCATCTCAATCCATGAGACGGAGGTGCAAAACTTGAGTGAGTACCATTTATTCTGTGCAACTTGGTTGATGTCAAGCTGATAAGCTGACGCAAACACAGGAGAGAAATGAGTATTGTAACTATGGTACCTGCGGAAAAATTTCCCCCACCTAGGGGAGCGATCATTTCTCTGGGGCAGTTGTTGCACATGTGAGCTGTCCTTGCGAGGCCCCTGTGTGAGTCCTGCCAGGAGTATGGTACCTTGTGGGAAAAGTCTCCCGAGTATAATCTGAGCTATACCGATGTCCGGGCTGATTATCCGGTTAGTTCGGGTCCTCGGATATGCTGAGGGGTAGCTCATCTTGTAGTGGAGGCCCCCAAAAAAATACACAGCGCCAAGGCCAGCCTAATGAGTAGGAGTGTGTCCAAAGGGGACATTGTTATGCAGGTGCCTTGACCATAGCTTGGGGCGAAGTGGGAAAGAAGGGGGCCGGGGGACACAGAATATGGGAAAGATGGAGACAGGGCTGAGCAGTCTCACATTATAGCCAGCAATAGAACGGGGGTTACTCACAGGACGTGTCGCTGCGCTTTGTCCTGTAGTCATCCACTACATTAACGGGCTGCTCAGGCCCGATCCCCCCTTCGATCCAGCCAGTCTGTTGCAGCTTCCTGGGTGTCAAAGAATTGGGCCCGGCCATCCACCTCCGCTCTCAGGCGGGCTGGATAAAGCATTGCGTATTTAAGATGGAGGGCCCTCAGTCTCCTCTTTACTTTCTGAAACTTTGATCACTGCCTCTGGACTTCGTTCGAGAAGTCCGGGAACACTGCGACTTGCATGTTGCGATACTGGATGTTGCCTTTTTCTCTTGATAGTCTCAGTATCTTGTCCCTGTCCTTGAAATTGAGGAACTTAGCTATAAATGTCCGCGAGGGAGCCCCCTGCGAAGGTGGTCTGGCCGGGATGCGGTGGGCTCTATCGACCGCAAACATGGCAGAAAAGGCGTCTCTCCCATATGTTGTTACAAGGAGATCCTCTAGAAACCCAGCGGGGTCCGTACCTTCTGCAGTCTCCGGTAACCCAATGAAGCGAAGGTTACACCTTTGCAGGCGATTCTCCATGTCATCTTGCTTGGCTGAGATGGCTTGTATCTGCCGCTGGATGCCATCTATGGTGTGTTGTAGCGGACGCATGGCATCTTCGGCGGCCGAAATCCTATTTTCCACTTCCTTGACCCTTTCCCTGAGCGCAGACATATCCTGACGGATTAGGGAGATATCAATTTTGACTTCATCCAGTTTGTTTGTAAGGGTGCCTTGGCATTGTGTGATCACCTCCAGCACCCTTAGTTCCGAGGCCGTCTGTTCCACTGCGGGTGCAGCGTCGGCGCCATTTTCAGCCGGCAGGTCTTTGTCCGGAGCCCGGAATTTAGACAGTTTGCTGGCCGCATCTTTGGCCGTTTTCGGCGGAGACATCTCCCCCAGCGTCTCAGGCAGGTCTCCCAACAAAGTTGCCGAGGTTAGGGCCGAATAGTCTGCAGGATATGCGGTAAAGGATAGTGCATGGACCGGAGCTCACGTCACCCACTTCCATCTCTGCCCAGGCCACGCCCCAGGAGAAAGATGCGTTTAGTAAAGACCCAAGCATCTTATCCACAGTGTCCTTAAAGACTTTTGCATTGCCCACTGGACAGGTTAAAGTCTTACAACAGTCGGCACTCCCCACTTCCTCACAAACTTTTCCTCCACAGGGTAGAACAAGGAAAACCTCTTAGGAGGAATAAACATCCTGTCTGGGTGCTCCCTGCTCTAAAAGAGGGTGGAAGGGAAAGACCTGTGAACCCTGCAGAGGCTTCAACCACCCTAGGGAGGAATGAGAGGTCTCAGGAATCTCCACTGGAGGTAACCTAAAAGCTGCACGCACTTTGTGCATAAGAGCATAGATGAGAAGTCTCTGAGACTGAGAAGCAGAACCCACTTGAGCCTCTTCTGGCCCAGAGTCCTCTGAAGCAGACTCTTCTGCCTGCATATCAGCCATCTCATCCACCATTACCTCCTCTTCCTCATCCACCCACTCTTGCTCCAACACAGGAGGGTTAGGGGAAAGAGACCTGTTGCGCTTCTTGCCATCCTGTTTAACAGAAGCAATCATCCCAGCAATCTTGTCTTCCAAACCAGCTAAAGCTGGTGACAGGTCCTCTTTAGGAACATAAGCCGAGGAAGAAGGCATGGTAGTAGCAACAATGCCAGACATGTGCAGCGGTTCCTAATGCAAGGTTGCCTCTGATCTCTCAGGGGAGGCTATAGCAGCAGAGTTCCGACTAGCCTCGTCAGGGGCTGCTGGTGAAACACCTGTGCCTTTAGCCGCAGCGCTCCCTCCACTACGCTTCCTGGAAGCCATGGCTTGGTTTCTGTGTGCACACACCCAAGCCCTCAGTATCCGCTCCCCCCAGCTCCAGCTTCCTGCCCAGACTGACCGCCAGCTGACCCCACCAACAGGACTCACATGTCCCCAGGAGATAGCCTGCTCTGTGTCCCAGCTGCAATAACAGCCGTCCGCCCTCGGCGAAATGCCGAAAGAACTGACATCCTCGGCCGCCAGTGACTTCCAGATATCACCGAGCATGCGCGGTATCACCACGTGCACGCCAACGTTTGTAACATTATGAATCCTATGGGATTTCCTTAAAGACATTTTAAAGGTAAAAGGTTCTTTTTACCTTAATGTAAAAAAACCTTCTGCATGCAGCTCCCCCTAAATACTTACCTTACCTGAGACCAATCTCAATCCAGCGATGTGCACAAGAGCAGAGGCTTTTTCGTCTCTCACTGGATGGATAGGCAGCAACAGGAACCATTGCCTCCTGCTGCTGTAAATTACAGCCAGTGAGGAGAGAGTGGGGGGCAGGGTGGAGATGAACTGTATGTCAATGGACACACAGAACCATCTTTAGAGCGAACATGCACGAGGGGCCCCTGGAGCAAGGAAAATAGATACTGTATGGTCCTCTACATTTTCTGTTTTAAAAAGACTAACTAAATACATCTGAAAAGAAAAACAGTTTTCTCTCACTGTGCCCTTAAAGCTAAACTTCAAGCCCTTTTTTTTTTTTTTTAACGTGTTAGCTAGTGTTTACATTTTTGTCTGTGACCCCATTGGGTAGATTTTCCCTCATTCCTGTTTTGCCAATAGAAAACAAGTGTCACAAAGTTTCATAAAAAATACAGACAGCAAAAAAAAAAAAAAAAAGCATTGCTGCAAATTCTAAACCCTTTCCACAATGTGTTTGTATCTGTTTGCCTGACAAGATGTGGAGGAGGTTTCCCAACTGGCTAGGGTTAGGCTGCAAAAGTGTAAATTTGAAAAGGTAGTTTTGTGCAAAAGTGAATAAGAAAATAGGGGCATACTATAGAAAGATATTTTCTAGCGCTTTATCATAAAGGTCTTCCATGGCAAGTCCAGATTATTTATATACTAATTCAGGGGTCTCCAAACTTTCTAAGCAAAGGGCCAGTTTACTGTACTTCAGGTTTTAGGGGGGCAGACTGTGGCCAGTGGGGGTAGAAAACATCAGTGCCCCAACATTGATATTAATGGGAGAGACAGTGCCCCATTGTTGGTATCAGTGGAAGAATAGTGCCCCATCATTAGTATAAAAGGAAGAAGAGTGCCCCATTGATAGTGTTAGTAGGGGGAATAGTGCCCCAGTATTGGTGTCGGTTGGTGAAGTAGTGTCCCAACGGCCAGATAAAGGCAAGCAAGCAAAGTGCCACATCCAGCCCCCGGGCCGCAATTTGAAGACCACTGTACTAATTAGATATGGACCAAGAGTACCTAATGATGTTCAGAAACTACAAAGATTACCAATACAACAACTTCACAATACTCTTCAATTGCTTATATTCACTTGATGACTTGATAGGGAAAAAACATAAATGGGGTCTTGTGGCATAGACTTTGCATATAGAAAGACTACATAACATACATCCCAAAGTGTATCCATTGTATATCGATGTTCCTCAACACATCTGGAACATCAGTAAGATTTCATGAATGTGACAAGCATTTGTATTGGAACAGCGATTGTGGGTAACCCCACACAATATGGACGTTTTAAATGGGCACACCACGAGATAACACCAAGCATTTATAAAAGTTTACAAAGTTTATTCATTTGAGACATACATTTAAAAGAATGCACCAATATTAAGTACATATCATACAAAAGTAAGATCAAAACATCTCATGTCAGTAGCACCTTATTAAGGGACCACACGTTTATACCTAGATCATAACAGTTGTCACACATTTACTACCAGTACAACCATGGTGTGTATGCACACATAGATGTGGAAGTCTACGCGTTTCGCTATGAGCTTCCTCAGGACCCCACTCATAGCATGGCTGTAAGTTGCAGAAGTAGCTGATAATCAAAAGAGAATACAATACACCATTAACATTTTAACATTGTTAATTACAAGATATACAATTGTTTCATATATGACTTGTGTATATATACACATCTAACCCTTGTATTCAGGTGCTTACATCTGACTCTGTATGATCCAAGGCGGCACTCAGGGGGTCGGACACAGGGGATTTCAAGACCCGGACTCCAAGGGTTGTATATGCTGGAAATTATGTACAGGTATATAAATGCGCAATAAAATCTACTGTAGGGCATGACAGATACTGTATCGTTTCTAATTACCTGCTATGTGTCACTTAATGGGGTAAATCACGGTGCCCCATACCACTTGTCTCCTAATTGGCACCCTCCAACAATTAGTGGCTTTGGGGTAACCAGGCCATCTAAAGGAACAATAAGGAAAATTCACCACAAAAATAGTGTCTCCTAATTCTCTAATATTCTATGAAGGGGCACAGGGCCATACATAAACAGCACTAATGAATGTACAACATGCCCTTAGTGAATGGCCGATCCGTGAAACGGGGGAGGACAAAGGGGAGGAAAGGAAAAGAAGAGGAGAACGTCCAAAACAATCCCACTCGACCAAGAGAGGCCACAGCGAGGGAGACCTCCACAGATAATTTCTATTGGACTAGGGCCAAATTAGTGCCGAAGCAACGGAATAAGACATAGGCAATTCCCTTTCAGGTGTAGATAAATCCGTCCTCCTAGACACAGATATGTAGATAAGAACTGTCAAAAGGCTATATTGGGGAGCTACGACACATAATGCCTATACTGAAACCATTATCCCAGAGTCCCATGATGAATTAAAAATACCTTCAAACAAAATCCGTGTAATTTAAGGACGCTCAGCTGTCCGGAAAAAGTTAACACAAAAAGCTCCTATAAGAAGACAAAGGGAAAGGTCAAAAATGTATAAAGAGTATTGATCTGGAAAAAGTTTTCCTTTCCTCCCCTTGGTCCTCCCCCATTTCACGGATCGGAACGGAACATACTAAGGGTATGTTGTACATTCATTAGTGCTGTTTATGTATGGCCCTGTGCCCCTTCATAGAATATTAGAGAATTAGGAGACACTATTTTTGTGGTGAATTTTCCTTATTGTTCCTTTAGATGGCCTGGTTACCCCAAAGCCACTAATTGTTGGAGGGTGCCAATTAGGAGACAAGTGGTATGGGGCACCGTGATTTACCCCATTAAGCGACACATAGCAGGTAATTAGAAACTATACAGTATCTGTCATGCCCTACAGTAGATTTTATTGCGCATTTATATACCTGTACATAATTTCCAGCATATACAACCCTTGGAGTCCGGGTCTTGAAATCCCCTGTGTCCGCCCCCCTGAGTGCCGCCTTGGATCATACAGAGTCAGATGTAAGCACCTGAATACAAGGGTTAGATGTATATATACACAAGTCATATATGAAACAATTGTATATCTTGTAATTAACAATGTTAAAATGTTAATGGTGTATTGTATTCTCTTTTCATTATCAGCTACTTCTGCAACTTACAGCCATGCTATGAGTGGGGTCCTGAGGAAGCTCATAGCGAAACGCGTAGACTTCCACATCTGTGTGTGCATACACACCATGGTTGTACTGGTAGTAAATGTGACAACTGTTATGATCTAGGTATAAACGTATCATGTGGTGTGGTCCCTTAATAAGGTGCTACTGACATGAGATGTTTTGATCTTACTTTTGTATGATATGTACTTAATATTGGTGCATTCTTTTAAATGTATGTCTCAAATGAATAAACTTTGTAAACTTTTATAAACGCTTGGTGTTATCTCGTGGTGTGCCCATTTAAAACGTCCATATTGTGTGGGGTTACCCACAATCGCTGTTCTATTGTCTAAGGGACGGTGGCACAATATTCAAGAAGTCCTTTTTGGAAGCATTTGTATTGGGCCCCAAACTCTAGCCCCTTCCAAAAATGGCTTGTCCCTTCATACCAAAGTGTAGTGGCAGGTAGAAAACACTGTTCTTTTACAGCATACAAGATACCAGTCAATGAACTGCCACTCTTACAGACATTTTATACATACAGCATGTCTCAATGTAACCATATTGTGGCTCCCATTTTTTTTAAACATTTTATAAACTGGACAATATGTAGCACCCCCACGTTCATTTCCCTTATACTTAATAGTAAAACAGCACTCCAGGTAAACAGCTAAGAAAACTGATGAAATAAACGTGAAACTTTTCAACTTTGAAAAGATTTGTAATTCTGTTCAGCCAGTTTTGTGAGTTGCGTACATTTGCCACACTGCACAGCCAGATAAGATGCATATGTCCTAGTTCAGCTTCACACCTTCCTGTCTTACATTTCTGCCTCCATCCCATTTATTGCACAAGTCAGTATCATCATCTTGTTCATTCACTATTCAACAGGCAAGGTAGTGACAAAGGGAGATTATAAAGCTGAATCAGAAAAAAGTGAAGTTCTTTCCCACAATACAAGTGGCAGAGGTGTGCAAGTTGCAAGACTTGGTGAAGAGAATTATAAATACTAAACAGATAAACAGATTCACATAGAGTATATGTAGTTCAACTGTGTACTACCAGTTTGCTTGGAGTTCTGATATTAGGACATATCAAGCAACGAGAATGCAAACTTCATTAGAGAAATGAACCCTAAATAATACATACGTAAGTCAAGTCTTCACTTCTGATCTTGTGAAAGACCATCTGATTCACATTGGTATGCCGCTGCAAAGAAGGTGATAATGGGACATCCGATATTCTGTTGCTCCTGAAGATAATCAGGTTTGATTTGTCTATAAAATGACAAAAATTTAATTTCACATAAGAAGATGAGAGATATTACAATTACCCTTATGTAAATTCACCCCAATCCCATTACACAATCACACTGTATTTCTTATTTTTTTAATTCAATATAAATAAAATGTATTATTTCTAACATCTGCTTTTAGATTCACTAGCTCTGCTCTATTTATTGGTCTAATATTTTTCTACTAATATATCTATTACTACAGATGCTTGTTTGCAAACAAATTAAAGTTAGCAATATGAGGAAGAAGCTTGGATATACACTACCAAACCTGCATAACTGGTAAAACTTGTTCAAGTATTACTAGTAGTAACTGGTAAGCATAGAGTTCAAAAGTATGAAGCACAAAGAAAATGTCTTTTCCCCACACATACTATGGCTCTTAGCATTGTTAAGGTGAAGATTATTTTACTATATATTATTTTTGGTTTAATAAAAAATAATAATAATTTGCACCCAATTCATAGTTCTTAACTGCTGATCCATCACAAGTTTTGAGAGTGACATTTTATTTAATTACCTGGCTGAGGTTTCTGCATATGATCCTGGTATCTTTTTGAAATTGGCAGCTGCAGATTATTTATATTTTAAAAGTTCATTTTTGAAACACATGTGGTCTGGCCAGATTTAAACAGGGCATGAAAAAGCACTTAGAATGATTTAAGCGACACTGGCATGGTTGTGATGTTTTTTTGGAAAAGATTGTCTCACACTTATACATGACTTATATGTCTCGATCTCCAGAACTCCAGGATCGGCAATAAAATTTCACCATTAGTACACTCCCCCCACACTAAACAGTTATTACATTTGTGAAATTAATTACGATTGAAGAGAAAGTACAAATTGAATTTTCAGGAAGTGAGCTCCTCAGTTCGAAAAATGCATCATGTATTCTGCCAGGGATGCTCTGTTAGAACAGTGATTGCATCATATACGTTTCTCTCTCTTTACACGATCATCAAACTAAATTTCCCATCACGCATTGCACATTGCAATGAATGTGGGAGGGTACACTAGGCCTGTACATGTAAATGTGAACAAGCTCACTTCAACATAAATCACACCCCTCATTCTGCAGCCAGGCCCACTACTCAGACACACACACACACACACACACACACACACACACACACACACACACCAGGGCAGGATAAATTACAGCCTTATAAATGCAAAGCATGTGTTCTCTCCCCTCCAGACACAACCAGAGATAAACATATTGCCCTTATATGCTTTATGTAATCATTATTGAACTGTACATATATCCCATAATGATATATTATACACACTGTACTCTGCTATAATTGAGATCTTTCTAACAGCAATCAGTGCTGGTATAGTGTATGAGAACATCCCTAGCAGCACCACAGAAAGAGCCGGGCCATGATGCTTTACATCAGCATGTGACACAAGTAAATGTCCGCATGAGAAAAAAACAAATGGGTGCAGCGCTAACTTACTAATCAATAACACAATAATGGTGTAGCCCTGTAATGTATGGAAATCTCAAACTTCAGTATTACTACAATATCGGTCTCTGTGATATGTAATGTCACATATAATACACATCACACTAAAAACAAGACATAAAAATTACTGTAAACTTTCCAGGGATGGTGGAAACCCCTCCTACAGATATTTGGCAGTGTACGGTGTCAGTAAAGCAGTGGATGGTGTCCACTGTTTATCAGTGCAGCTTATTAGGGCAGCCTCTTTAATGCCCATATGTGTACCCTCATCAGTGCAGCATATCAGTTCCCATAAGTGCAGCCTTAGTGCCCATTAGTGCAGTTTATCAGTGCAGCCTCATCAGTGCCACCTCAGTGCAGTTTATCAGTACCCATAAGTACGGTCTCATCTGTGCCCACCAGTGCAGCTTATCAGTGCGGTCTCACCAGTACTGCTTATCAGTGCCCATCAGTGCCATCTCACCAGTGCCCACCCGTGCCGCTTATCAGTGCGGTCTCACCAGTGCTGCTTATCAGTGCCCATCAGTGCAGTCACACCAGTGCCCACCATTGCCTCTTATCAGTGCGGTCACACCAGTGCCGCTTATCATCGCCCATCAGTGCGGTCACACCAGTGCCCACCAGTGCAGAGTGGGCATTAATGACAGATAAACCGCCCCCGCCATCTCTCATCAATGAGAGAGCGGAGATCTCAGCTATGACAGGTACTTCTGGTATGTGAAACACTGCTCGCTGTAACTTTCCTGCTCCCAGACCCGTGCAGAGCGCACTGTTCCAATTCGGGTCTGGGAGGAGCAGGGAAGTTACAGCGAGCAGAGTTTTTACACAGCAGGCATGCCAGGAATACCTGTCATAGCCGAGATCTCCACACTCTCATTGATTAGAGATGGCGGGCGGGTGGGGGGGTGCTGGCAGGGAGGAGGAAACCACCTCCATGAGCGGCACAGACTGGGGGCTGTGAGACCCCCTCTGCCCACTATAACCGAGCAGGTGGAAATGAGAGTCCCTGCTCAATTCTAGGGAACTACAAGTGGGCAGTTACAAGACCGCTGGCTAGGGGGTACAGGAGAAATATCAGCCAGCAGTCTTATAAACTGTAAACCACTGGGAAATAACAGTTTTTCAGCAAGTTCAGCAGGCTATTGCAGAGGAACTACAGAGCTCAGCAGAAGATGGATGGCATAGTTGGTGAAGGTAGGAGATCAGCAACAAGGACATGGGAAAACGTTTTTTCCCGGAGTTCTGCTTTAATTATACAAAGTATCCCCCATATTTTTAAGACATGCTATTTCCAGCCCTGAGTGGTCCAAGCATATGATGCTTAAGGTACTGAAGCCATTCCTATTTTTATACTTATTTCAACGTTTTACTTCCCAGTCTTTCTACCAGGCCCCATACTCATGTCATGTTTATGTCCCATAAAAGCAAAACATTATGCTCAATTTAATCTTCCAACACCCCCCAATTGTTTCTCCTTCCCAGCAGCAAATACCACGCCTACATTGTTCTATTCATTTTCCAGAAGCTGTCCTAGGTAAGCTACATGTCGCTCACTGCTTACACAAAGATACGGACTCTCCCCCATAGGATATGCACATCCTCTTTGTTATGTTGCTGGTGTGAGGACAATACATTAAAACAAAATGTAGAAATAGTAAAACTTTGAGATGAGTTGGTCAAAAGTTGTGCAGAGTAAACTTTTTTTTGTTTAATGCCGTAATGATGTTCAGTCAGATTCATTTCACCTATTTTATATAAATTGGCACTTCAACCTCGCCAGTAATAATTTTACGTGCCTCAGGTGCTTCATTCATTTTTTCAGAAGGATGCATCAAGGAATTGAATTCAATGGACAACTTAATGAGATAATCATATAATTGCTAAAATATTCACTAGTCCCTTAGTGGACATCTCAGCCATAACAAAAAACACATTTCCCCACAGATTGTAACTGGTTTAGCACTTCAACTTGCAATGTAATGAACACAATAAGTAACATTAACCACTTCAGCCCCGGAAGGATTTCCAGCTTTAGGACCGGAGCCCTTTTTGCGATTCGGCGCTGCGTCGCTTTAACTGACAATTGCGCGGTCGTGCGACGTTGTACCCAAACGAAATTTGCGTCCTTTTTTCCCCACAAATAGAGCTTTCTTTTGGTGGTATTTGATCACCGCTGCGTCATTTCTGATCGCTGCTATAAACAAAAGAAGAGCGACAATTTTGCAAAAAAAAAACAAATTTCTTACTTTTTCCTAAAATACAAATCCCAAAAAAAAATATAAAAAAACATTTTTTTTCACAGTTTTTGGCTGATTTATATTCTTCCTCATATTTGCGATAAAAAAAAAAAATCGCAATCGGCGTTTATTGATTGGTTTGCGCAAACGTGGTCGCGTTTACGGATGATGAGAATTCATTTTTGGGGTTTTTAATTTTTTTTTATTTTTTACTAAAAATGGCAGCGATCTGCGATTTTTTGCGGTACTGCGATATTGGGGCGGACATGTCGGAACCTTTTGACACTTTTTTGGGACCATTGGCATTTATACAGCGATCAGTGCTATAAAAATGCACTGATTACTGTGTAAATGCCATTGGCAGTGAAGGGGTTAACCTGCAGGGGGCGCACTAAGGGTTAACTATGTTCCCTGGGCGTGTTCTAACTGTGTGGGGGCTTGCCTAGCTGGGGAAGGGAAGTGGTCACAGCCTTCATGTACAGGAAGGCTGTGATCACAGCCCTTCCCCCTCACACGGAGCGGAGGTCCGTGTTTACTTACACGGACCTCCGCTCCTTCACTCCGGGGGGGGGGGGGGCATCGCGGGTGGCCGGCGGCAATCGAAGCCGCCGCACCCGCTCCCTGGCCCCCCCCGAACACAGTGAGCTCGCGCCTCCGGCGGCGCGCGCGCGCTCACAGTGGCTCTGTATCGCGGCCGCCGTCGTATGACGGCGATTCGCGTTACAGAGCCACTCTGTCACCGTCAATTGCCGATCAGCCGTCGGCAAGCGGTTAAAGTAAACTTGTGAGAATAGAACTATGAGAACTTCTGCTGCAGACTTGTTTTTAAACATGCAATATTTGGCTCTATAATCCTTCTTGTTTACCCATATAGTCACTACAAAAAAACAAGCAGTGCAGGGCTCCACATATTTCCAACTTCACCATCTACAAATCTACATGTTCATTCTAGATCAGTGCATCTTTAAAAACCTTTGTTTTAATGCTCTTTTTGCTTTTAAAATGAAGGTCACCATGTCTGACCTTTGGGTTTAGGGGGGCAGCATCGAGTAAACTGGAAAATGATGCCATCTGAGCGGACCGTTTCTTTCTGGTAGCAATTTAACAAATCTTTCAGTGTGCCAAAATTTTTCTTGGCACCTCGTAGGTTGTATTCCCCATTTGAAGTTTTTGTTATCAAGCAGTGTTTATATTCAGGCACTCCAGCACGCTGAAAAAAAAAAAACATACACAGAAAAATGAAATCAATGTAATAAACTCATTTGTTTTGAATGTTATTAACTTTTTTTTATAATTACCTCTACAGCAAATGTGAGGAAGTACTTGTTAAATTCTTTAGGACTGCATCGAAGTATGAAAATTCCTTTTTGGCTTCCTGCTTTTTTGAGCTTGTCAATTGCAAATTCCATCCTATAGATCGAAGGGATAGGGGAGAGGCATCATTAAGAAATTGACCAAGAATATGCTGTAGCATTATACATTTACTTGGGTTAAATTGTTCCATTTATGTTGAACTCATAACATGGTCTAGAAAATGTAATTAATTAAGCACAAAGAAGTTCAAACAAATGAGCACCATGTTGGCAGGAATGGAACAAATAATAGCAAGGACAGTAGGGGCCCAAACAAATTAGATGACAATTTCCAGAACTAGATGACAATGAGGGACTGATTTACTAAAACTGGAGAGTGCAAAATATGGTACAGCTGTGCATGATAGCCAATCAGCTTCTAACGTCAGCTTGTTTAACTAAGCTTTGACAATAAAACCTGGAAGCTGATTGGTTTCTTTGCAGAGCTGCACCAGATTTTTCACTCTCCAGTTTTAATAAATCAACCCCTAAATGTCTGTGAGGTCACCAGCAGCCATAGCTAAGGGGGAGGGGAATAGTGATTTCACAAATTAGAAAACCCTATCTGAATGCAATTGTTTTCACTCTAATAAGCCAGTGCCAGAGGTGTCAGGGGCACATCTCTTCCGTCTTACTCAACAGTCCAAGACATGACCAGTCAGCTGATGCAACCATTCTGGTTTGGATATGTGGGAACTGGAACACATGCTTATAGTGCAGCTAAAAGCAAAACTTTTTTTTATTTTGGATACAGTAAGGGAGGGTTATAACCCCCATCAGATTTTTGCCACATGTGTCTCCTTGGGAAGATTTCCCCTTACTTCCAGTTCCATAGCTAACAGGAAGTGAGATGAAATCCCTCCAAAGTGAGTGAATCACGGTGTATCACCAGGGTCACCAGAACTACAGGGTGGGCCATTTATATGGATACACCTTAATAAAATGGGAATGGTTGGTGATATTAACTTCCTGTTTGTGGCACATTAGTATATGTGAGGGGGGAAACTTTTCAAGATGGGTGGTGACCATGGCGACCATTTTGAAGTCGGCCATTTTGAATCCAACTTTTGTTTTTTCAATAGGAAGAGGGTCATGTGACACATCAAACTTATTGGGAATTTCACAAGAAAAACAATAATGTGCTTGGTTTTAATGTAACTTTATTCTTTCATTAGTTATTTACAGGTTTCTCTTTGTTTACAGCCATTGACATGTCGCTGAGGTTAACACGTGCGGAGCAGATAGAAATTGTGTTGATGTCTGGTGTACGCAGTAACCGGGTCATTGCAGCAGATTTCAATGCAAGACAGCCTACGAGACCACCCATCTCCCATGCTACAGTTAGCAAACTGCTTGCTAAGTTTCGTGAAACTGGTTCAGTGTTGGATTTGCCAAAATGTGGACGCATGAAATCTGTCTCTAATGAAGAAACATCAGTGGCTGTCCTAGCTTCATTCAGCAAGAGCCCACAGTGTAGCACTCGCCGCATGTCACTGGTGACTGGCATTAGTCGGCGGATATTAGCTACTCACAAATGGCACCCTTACAAATTCCAGCTACTGCAGCATCTCAACTAGGATGACCCAGATCGGCGCACTGAATTTGCAGAATGGGCAAAACAAAATTTGGAACCGGACCCTCAGGTTACGCAGAAGATTTTGTTCAGTGATGAGGCAAACTTTTATGTGAATGGTGAAGTTAACAAACAAAACCACCGCTATTGGTCTGACACTAACACACATTGGATAGATCCCTCCAAGACTGTTGGAACCAAAAAATTGATGGTATGGTGTGGTATATGGGGTACAAAGATAGTGGGGCCATTCTTCATCAATGGAAACCTCAAGGCCACTGGATATGCGAAATTGCTACATGATGATGTGTTTCCCTCTTTATGCACTGAAGCTGGCACGTTCCCTGAGTTTTTCCAGCAAGATGGTGCACCACCACATTATGGGTGTCAGGTCCGAGCATTCCTAGATGAACAGTTTCTTGGAAAGTGGATTGGTCGTCGAGGGCCAGTTGAATGGCCCCCAAGGTCTCCCGATCTGACCCCCTTAGACTTTTATCTTTGGGGTCATCTGAAGGCAATTGTCTATGCTGTGAAGATACGAGATGTGCAGCACCTGAAACTATGGATACTGGAAGCCTGTGCTAGCATTTCTCCTGCGGTGTTGCTATCAGTGTGTGAAGAGTGGGAGAAGAGGGTTGCATTGACAATCCAACACAATGGGCAGCACATTGAACACATTTTATAAGTGGTCATAAACTTGTAAATAACTCATGAAAGAATAAAGCTACGTTAAAACCAAGCACACCATTGTTTTTCTTGTGAAATTCATAATAAGCTTGATGTGTCACATGACCCTCTTCCTACTGAAAAAATAAAAGTT
This sequence comes from Glandirana rugosa, assembly GCA_018402905.1. Lineage (NCBI taxonomy): Eukaryota > Metazoa > Chordata > Amphibia > Anura > Ranidae > Glandirana > Glandirana rugosa. Next base: position 1,021,257 of record BLSH010349834.1, read on the forward strand.
GGATTCAAAATAGCCGACTTCAAAATGGCCACCATGGTCACCACCCATCTTGAAAAGTTTCCCCCCTCACATATACTAATGTGCCACAAACAGGAAGTTAATATCACCAACCATTCCCATTTTATTAAGGTGTATCCATATAAATGGCCCACCTTGTAGTGTCCCCAAGGGAAGATTTCCCTTCTATTAGTCTTCTGTCAACCCAAAATTCAAGATGCTTTTTTCTTTCACTTTTGATAACGATAAACATGACAAATAGAGGGAGTGAATCTCCCTAACAGGGGCACATACAGCAATAAAAACCCGACAGGTGTTCTAATCCCCCCCACCTCTATCCAAAGCTAAAAAAAAAAGTTTTGCCTTGAGGGCAGTAGAAATAGGTCTACATGTCCACCTGAGCTAAGGTCTATGGGTAGCTTACAGAAAACAAACAGTTTAGGCTAAATTAGGTCACAATAAACTGCAAATAACTATAAGACATTTTTATGTTAGGCTGGCCAAAGATGGGTATTTTTTTTTTTTTTTTTCATTCAGAGGGCTAAATGAAAAAGAATCTATATATATTCCTCCATCTACATGAACGAGGTGGATGGAGGAACTACCTCTTAAATATTTAAATGCATAGAAATGATTTAAACCAGCAACCTACCACGAGCCTAATGCAGTAGCTGAAAGCAACAGAGTTGTTTTCCTGTTGTCACTTAATTTATTAAAAAAAAAAAAAAAAAGAGAAGCCATCTTTCAAACTAAATAGCGGTCTGCTTGGAAGCTGCCACTGACTTTCAAGCTTCCATTTTAAATAATAATAAGGTGTGTGTAATAGTACACATACCATGTACACAGCATAAACCAAAGTTCATGATTCACCTCATATTACCCTTCTCCCTCTCTATCCAGCCCCTGCACACAAATAGGTACTAGAAAGGAATACAATATTGGAGCCATATACGGCCCATGAGCTGAATGAGAGAAAAACGATTCCCCCATCCACAATAACAGCATGGATGGAAGAATCTCCACTGCTGGCTATTGTAGTGTGTAACGGCTGCCTGAATACAATGACAATGCTGAGCAATGAATGTATCCAGTCAGGTGCAAAAATCTTTCACTTGGCTCAGTTGGTTTTTTTAGTCTACTTTTGTTGAGCCAGGTGATGCTTGCAGAGTCATTCATGGCTTGAATTATTTGGCTGCTGTTCTCAATGTTACCATTGGTTACCAGAGGATCCAAAAAGGACTGAGTGAATATACTGATGTGAAAGGGATTGCTTCTGATGTGAAGTCATTTCTTGAAGTGTGTTTAATTTATCATTTATATCAGTTTTCTCTAAACTGCAGTCTGGGAGCCAGACCTGGCCCTTTTCTAGCCTTTATCTGGCCCTTGGGGCACTATTCCTCCCACTAATACCAATGATATGACACTATTCCTGCCACTGACACCTATGATGGGGCAATTATTCCTCCTACTGACAACCATGGCTGGGGGAATTATTCCTCCCACCGATACCAGTGATATGCCACTATTCAGGGAGAGGCACTATTACTCTTACTGACACAAAGAATGGGGCCTTGTTTACTCCCACTGGCCATGGTCAGCCCCACTAAACCCTGAAAGAAAAAACTTGCCCTTTGTTTGGAGAACCCCTGATTTATATAATGGATTTCTTTTCAGCCCACAGATATTTGAAAAATACACAAGGTGGCCTCATATTTAAAAGTTGGTAGACCCACACAGTATTGTACAAAAAAAAGGTTTCTTAGCCAAATTATTCAGTCTGTCTAGTTTAAACTTTTGTCAGCACCTGCTTATGCAACAAGGCCTGAAAAAAGTGAAGGAGGAGAGGTTAAATGGCCAGCTTACTACATTCAATTTCCCCAAAGTAAAATAAAACCTAGTGCACTTAACCAACATAACACATTTTTGGGATGTCAAAAATGACAGCTACTGTATTTTTGTCTCATAACAGATTTCTTTTAATATGGCCCACTTTAATAAAATAGAATCCCTCTACACTTACCCTCTGGTGGTAAATGACAGCAGTGTCCATGGCCAAAGTACGCCTGCTGAGTACCACCTGCTGCATAAAACATTGGGTTGCCACAGGAATACTGGAAGCCAGTGTTGCTGAATGCTGGCAGCACACCAGAGCCAAAAAGCTTAATGACAGAAGATCCAAGTAGGGCAGCCAATCAGCAGCAAGAGAATAAGTGTAAAGGCTACCCACTGTCTCAATGACTTTGTAAAATCAGCCACACTACTTTTACTAATGACAGTTTCTCTGTAACTATATAACATTGAGATTCAAGTGTCATTACATACAGTCAGCCTTTCCAAACCAACCCTGAATCCATCCAATAAATAGGTGCATGAATACATTGTGGGATTCTGGGGATGGTGGGTGTGCCAGAACTTGAAGTCAAAGGTTGCATGTAGTGTGTGCATTTGTTCAGTGAGTTTTCAGAAGCATAAAATGTTTTCTAAGTGATATTGTGTTTGCAGTTATAATTTTCAGGATCACTTGAGAGGTTTACTTTGATTTAAAAGATATATTTTGTTAAACGAAAGGTTTTTTTTTGTGGTGTTAGAGGGGGTATTTTTAAAGAGCTTCCTAAAACAAAGGGTGGTCTGAGCACCACCAAGTCTGCTTACATCACTTGCAGATTTATAAGTAAGGGCACAACAAACATTCCATTTGCCCCTTTTGTTATACAGGCTCTTCAAACTGACAGCATGGCTACGTCTTGAAATACATCTTTAGCAGCAGATTACACCCTGTTGATTTTGTGAGGACACTGCATTAGAATACATATAGCTTGAGGCCTAATTGAAGCAATTACGGACTTCTCTTGTCGTGATTTAACAGCTGCTTAACATTTTGGCTATAGAATAAGATCTGATGATTTTGCAGTGAGAACACTCTGTACAACCACTTCTTTACCATGGTAACCTACAGTTACACAAGTATAGTTTTACCAGACTAATTAGCAGTTTCATTTTTGGCTCAGTGAGGGAAAAAACATGGCCTGTATGGTAAAAATTTGTACTAAAAAAAAAAAAAGAAAGATCTATTATTGCATATTTTCTTTCACACCATAGCGGGGTTCAATGAAAGAATAAATCTGATCTGTTCATGAACCTTCACAAATACTGTATTATTCACATTGCTCTAGCTTTGAATATTTGGGAAAGCTGGCTCAATATCAATATGGGCTTGAGCACTCTAAATGGCCCATTTTAGCATGTGGGCAGCTATCAAGTTTTTCGCTGCAGTGAGCCATGGCAAGGGGGCGGTGTGATATGCATTTCAGTGCATCACACCGATTACTTTTAAAATTTCTTAAAGTGCACAAAGTTACACTTCATTCCAGGGGCAGACTGACCATTCGGGCACTCGGGCACTGCCCGAGGGCCACTAGGGGGCCCCATCAGAGTTGCCAGCCTCAGTAAAAGCAGGGACAGATTGTAAAAATCTGTGTTTTTTTTACATCTGTCCCTGAAATGTCCCTTACCGACATCATTTAGTTGTAAAAAATCCAGAGGCTATAGCTGCCCCGCCTCTCCACTGCCTCCTCAGCCAATAAGAACACACTGTACCCGCCCCCTTCCCCAGCGCGCTTTTTTTTTACTTCAGAGCAGGAGATGCTGACTGCTGGAGTCAGAGAGGGAGGGGTCTGCAGGGTGGGAGGGACTGATCCCAACGAAATGTATTCTTGTCAGTGGCTTACCCTGGTGAGGAGGAGGAGGGGAGGGAGGCTGTGTTCACTTTTAGCAGGGCCCCTGTCTCTGAAGCAGTTAGATCGAGTTTCTGTGTGAGAGCTGTACTGCTTCTGGAGTAAGGATGTTCTGAACTTCTCCGCTAATCTCTGTTGCACCTCCCTACTCATTACCTGCCCACCAGTACACAGGCACAGTCTCCCCCTCCTCTCCTGCATTAGCACCTCCTGTGTCTGTAAGCTGCTGGGGCACAAGTACCAGTATGCCAGGAGATGGGGCAACAGCAGTGTGTTCCATCAGGCTGGTTTTTAGATGAAAAGTGCTGGTGCGTGTGTATGTATACTGTATGATCCATGTGTGCCCACTGCCGCTCAACAGAAGTTGATCTACCAATCAACTACTGTTGAACATACATGTTGGAAAAAAGCGACTCAATCAGCAGCTGTTTTGATAACCATCCACAGAGAGGAGAAAAAAGCCTGTGAAAAATGCCCTTGTTGCCATTCGGAGGCAGCTGACTGGTGCACTGCTGAACTTGGCCTCAGATCAGGCAGCAGGGCAGGGCTGGGTGCACACCTGTGCAGTGACATCATGGCATACAGTCAGGTCCATAAATATTGGGACATCGACACAATTCTAATCTTTTTGGCTTTATACACCACCACAATGGATTTGAAATGAAACAAACAAGATGTGCTTTAACTGCAGACTTTCAGCTTTAATTTGAGGGTATTTACAACCAAATCAGGTGAACGGTGTAGGAATTACAACAGTTTTTATATGTGCCTCCCACTTTTTAAGGGACCAAAAGTAGTGGGACAGATTAACAATCATAAACCAAACTTTCACTTTTTAATACTTGGTTGCAAATCCTTTGCAGTCAATTACAGCCTGAAGTCTGGAACGCATAGACCTCACCAGACGCTGGGTTATATCCCTGGTGATGCTCTGCCAGGCCTCTACTGCAACGGTCTTCAGTTCCTGCTTGTTCTTGTGACATTTTTCCTTCAATTTTGTCTTCAGCAAGTGAAATGCATGCTCAATCGGATTCAGGTCAGGTGATTGACTTGGCCATTGCATAACATTGCACTTCTTTCTCTTAAAAAACTCTTTGGATACTTTCGCAGTATGCTTCGGGTCATTGTCCATCTGCACTGTGACGCGCCGTCCAATGAGTTCTGAAGCATTTGGCTGAATATGAGCAGATAATATTGCCCGAAACACTTCAGAATTCATCCTGCTGCTATTGTCAGCAGTCACATCATCAATAAATACAAGAGAACCAGTTCCATTGGCAGCCATACATGTCCACGCCATGACACTACCACCACCATGCTTCACTGATGAGGTGGTATGCTTTGGATCATGAGCAGTTCCTTTCCTTCTCCATACTCTTCTCTTCCCATCACTCTGGTACAAGTTGATCTTCGTCTCATCTGTCCATAGGATGTTGTTCCAGAACTGTGAAGGCTTTTTTAGATGTTGTTTGGCAAACTCTAACTCTGGCCTTCCTGTTTTTGAGGCTCACCAATGGTTTACATCTTGTGGTAAACCCTCTGTATTTACTCTGGTGAAGTCTTCTCTTGATTGTTGACTTTGACACACATACATCTACCTCCTGGAGAGTGTTCTTGATCTGGCCAACTGTTGTGAAGGTTGTTTTCTTCACCAGGGAAAGAATTCTTTGGTCATCCACCACAGTTGTTTTCCGTGGTCTTCTGGGTCTTTTGGTGTTGCTGAGCTCACCGCTGCATTCTTTCTTTTTAAGGATGTTCCAAACAGTTGATTTGGCCACACCTAATATTTTTGCTATCTCTCTGATGGGTTTGTTTTGTTTTTTCAGCCTAATGATGGCTTGCTTCACTGATAGTGACAGCTCTTTGGATCTCATATTGAGAGTTGACAGCAACAGATTCCAAATGCAAATAGTACACTTGAAATTAACTCTGGACCTTTTATCTGCTCCTTGTAAATGGGATAAATGAGGGAATAACACACACCTGGCCATGGAACAGCTGAGCAGCCAATTGTCCTTTTTTACTTTTGGTCAGGCACATATACAAACTGTTGTAATTCCTACACCGTTCACCTGATTTTGATGTAAATACCCTCAAATTAAAGCTGCAAGTCTGCAGTTAAAGCACATCTTGTTCACTTCATTTCAAATCCATTGTGGTGGTGTATAGAGCCAAAAAGATTAGAATTGTGTCATTGTCCCAATATTTATAGACATGACCGTATATCAAGCATGGCTTTTACACATGCCCCACTGCCCAATCTAAGGCCAACACAGCAGTTCACTTTTCCGCTGGCTCCACGACTGCACATGCACAATTCAGAGCCTGCAACATGTGGATTTTTTAAAAAGCCTTTTCCTGCCAGCTGCCTACCACACCAAGCACTAAGGTGCAAATGAGTGTGTAAGGGGGCTCTGCTGCAAGGTGCCACTCTGGGGGCTCTGCTGTTATGTGGCACTTGGGGGAGGGGGGCTCTGCTGCTTTGTGGCACACGGGGGGGCTTCGTCTCGGGGG
>BLSH010349834.1:1035974-1051678 GCA_018402905.1 Glandirana rugosa
TGGTCCTAAACAAAGTTAAAAATACTTGAGACCAGGGTACTGGTGCTGGTATCACATGTCTAGTGATGCACTGTATTCAGCATCAGGTTAAATTGTACTCAGTGCAATACACTACCTAGGGGAGTCTATTGTACATCTTCTCTTGTCCTTAGCATGGAGACAGCAGGAACATAGGAACGTATCCCTACTACCCCTGAGTGAAGGCTTTATATCTAACCTGACACTCCCTAACACATACTGAAACTTCTGTTGTGAGTTGAGGAGTTAAAAGTTGGGAAGTTTAAATTTGGACAACAGGATTTAGATGGGGCCAACAGTTTGTGTGGGGCACTAATAGAAGGGCCCTGCTCAAGGAGTTTATAATCGGGGGGGGGGGGTGGTACAAAAAGTAATAGCTGCAGGGGAATGACCTGATGTAGCTGGCTGAGGTAAAGTTTTAGGTGGAGGCGGGGTAGGCTTCCCTGAATAGATGGGTTTTCAGGGATTGCCTAGTGATGAAAAGGGTAGGACCTGGCTGGACATACTGGGGTAAGGTGTTCCAGAGGTTCTGGAGTAGTCCTCATGTTGAGCATGGGAGGAGGTAACAAGGAAGCTGGGAATCAGGATGTCTTAAGTGGGGTGGAGTGGGTGAGTTGGGTGATATCTTAAGATCAAACTAGATTAACCCAAATATCTCAGGCTCAGGTTTCTTAATGGAAAAAAAAATGTATTCAGGTACAACCCTAGGGCCACAGCTTTAGTAAACTCCGCCCTGTTGCGGTCCTGATGTGGGTAACTATTAAGATACAGATGTAGAGTATCGTGTGCATTTAGGAGAGGACACTAGAACTATTATTTATTTATTTTTTTTAGGGATAAGCCTCTCAACTGTAATCATAAAGTGCAGTCAGGTATACCTAAATTCTAAAAGTTTTTAATCATTTTTTTTTCTCTCTCTCCCCTTTTTAAGATCTGCGTACCTGACCTGCAAATATACTGCTTGAACACCAATGTGGGAGAGGAGTTATCTACTTTTATTTATTTATTTTTTTCTAATTTTTTTTTTTTTTTCTTTTTTTTTTCACTAAGTTGTTGCTGCAACAGCTGCAGTCTATTCACTGTTTGTTTTTAGGAATACAAATTCGATGCTCTTTGACATAAAGTGAAATATGTGTGATAAATGGTCTTGGCTGAAGCAGCATTGAACCTTTATGTTTTTTTACTTTTTATTGTTTTTTTCTCCTTTCCTTCTCATTTTTTACTGTTCTTGTTCATTTTCATTACTTACCGCTCGTTCCTTTCCTTTCCTGGTTTAATATTATGTTCCCTAGGTTGTTTTATTGGTTTCTGTCTTAGATATCCTTAGATATTGTAACCAAGACATCAGTCCTATCACGTTTTTGTAAATTTTGAGGTTTTGGCGTTTCTGCCCGACTCAGTTTCGAGTCGGATGTGGACCCACAGGCTTATAATGGTTTTCTGAAACATTGTACTACCATACTTTACAACCATTGAAACCATAGTATCCCTGGACATCCAAGTCTTATGTCTTATTGTAATTCTACATCCCCCAGTCTGCCTACTGCTTTGACCTGAGCCCCGTGAGCAAGTGTGGTGAACCCAGGAAATTGGCACTAACATGCAGTGTTGACTATCCCCACCTTCAGGGGCTCTAGTAGATACTGTCCATCTCTCAGACTCTGTACCCTGTGGGGATCCCACTTTACCCGTCTACAGTTTTATTAATGGCCAAAGCGCTGATCCTGTCTGGAATTCCTCCAATAAGTGTACACTGACATTCTCCCTTTTTTTCTTGCTGTATTCATGCACTGCTGTCCGGAGGCCCACACCACCACTACCTGAACAAGCTACAACAACAAACCAAGCCATATCTTGAGACAAAGGTGCAAGGACTAAACTCTCCTGAACTTTCCGTCACCATGCTGAAAAGTGCCGTCTCGCGGTCCGATCCAATCTTTGCAATCATTACACAGCATACCTAAAGCTACAGGACTAGATAAGCCAGGATCCCGCCATCGATGTTGGAGTTCCGCTCTTCCAAGGCAGAGGAGCGTGGAAAAATCGCAGCACAGGTACTCATGGTCCGGATGTGAAGTCTCAAAGGCACCAGGATTTCTTTGCAGTCTCAAATCTACCTTGATGTGTCCTGTCGTGCTCAAAATAAGAAGAGGAGGTCGCAGTGGTGGTGGTTGGGCCTTCCTAGCGGTTGTGGGTGGGTGCAAAATCATTGAGGGAGAGACTAAGTTCAATAATGAACTTCATGGGGAACTGATGTGGAAATATTTTAGATATTTTGGTGAAGTGATGTATATTTTGGTCAGACCCTTATTAGGACTGTGGAAATCCAGATTTGCATCAAGGTGCTCCAAGATATCCCTTGTTTGGTCTCTTTTAATTTAGAATTTGTCCCCTAAGATAGAGAGTTCTGAATATACCATGCCCAGTCAAATATATATATTTTACAGGAAAAATATGTACTTTATATATTTCATGGTTTCGTATCAAACATTAAGTGTATCCTTTGTCTTTTGAAGGTGATATAATTAGAGTGGGAGGGCATCTTCCTGTATTCTGGAACAATAGTCTTATGCCTATTAACACAGTTACCCTGTTGTCTTCAGCAGGGGCATTCAGACAATATGTCTCCATCTAATGCACTCTTAACATGTTAATATGGGAACGGTTGGTGGTCTTAATACCTGGCCTCTTGTGCTGAGCTTGAAAAACCAGTAAGCTTCAATTCGGGCCAATCAGGAGTCAATGCAACTCCAGCCAATTAGGGAAGGCCTCTACCTGGATGGGTGGGAATGGGCAGAGCGAGGGCATAAAAGCAGTATAACAGACACCCAACTTCCTGTTTGATGGTTCGTGCAACATGGATACGTAAGGCTTTATTTTTTGCCACCATAATCCTTTGTTCCTTCTCTTTTCTTTTTCTGTAAATTTCTTTCCTTAGTAACATTCTGTTTTCACATTGCAACGCCATTTTCTTTCTTGCATTACTTTGTATTTTAGTGATAACTTTGATGCTTTTAAGATTGTAACATTTACCCCATATCTGGTTATATTTGATTAGTGACTAGCTTATTTTCTATAAAAATAAATTAGATCTTTATTTTTTAGCAAAGGTGTCATTGATTACTGATTTTATTCGTAATAACCGCAACAGCACTGGTTGATTCTTATATAGACAAAATGTTGTAATCACTTATTTTATTTATCATTAAGTGTATAAGGTAAATATCGCTTTAACACAAGTAACGATAAAACGTTAGCTCATGCATACTGGACGTACATTACCTAAATGCTAGAAAACACAATGTCTCTTCTGACAAAAAAAATCTTAATTTTTTTCCAGACTTCAGTTCCACTTTATCTATTTACAAACAAAAAGTATACTTACGACACAGGGCCATGGCAATAACTATGAATGCCTTCCAGTATTTGTGGAGGAACTACTTCTTTGCAAAGGTAATGGTGTGCATCTGCTGTTAATCTGTAATATCCATCAATCAGTGACACAAACGATAGAGCTTCCTTTAAAGAAGAAAATTCTACCTCCTGGAGAAAAAAAAAATAGCAAGCAGTCAACACAGTACTTGACACGCAGTTATTAAATACAGGGTTAAAAGCGCAGTAAAAGGTCCACAGTATAGCATGCATTTCTTACAGAGACCTATGAACAATTTTACAACTCCCTTGTTAATATATACTGTACCAAGGCTTTTACTGTTAAATAAAGAATACACATTCAAAATTAAATTGAAAAAATAAAAGATCAATAATAATATGCTGCCAAAGCACTACAGTGGGCAATTTATTTATCTGTGTTTAGTTTAATAAGCAAACTCACACTCAAAACTGAATGAAATGTTTATGCCACCCCAACCTGGCAAAGAATCTACTGTGGGGAGGAAAGCACTAGATTTCACAAGTTATTTCTTAAAAGCCAGCAGCTATAGTATTTGTAGCTGCTGACTTTTATTTTAACTTAAATTAATAACTAAATGCAATGTCCTTCATGCCATCTCTGCAAAGAGGATATTATTTAATTTTAAGTATACTAGCTTGTCCTTAAATTACCTTAAAAATGAATGAACAAAGCCCATACTCATGCTCCAGAGAACATCTCAAAAGCAAATGTCCTGGATATGCAAAATAACCATGTGTGGTCTTTGACATTTTCATTTTATGTATTATCCAGGGCCCTCAGACATTTTTCAAAACTGTTAAAGTGGACTTACCTGAAAAAAACATTACTGTAGGAACTTAATGTACATATGACCCCTTAAGCTTTGTAAAGTAACTGAGTTACCTGTTTGATGATTTAAAAGCCTGAACCTCCTCTGATACTGTATGATGTCTGCAAACTGATGCCCGTATTTGACAAATGAACATTTCCAACAATGTACATCCATAGCATTCATTGTGCATAGCATGTTTGGAATTCTAAAAATAAAGCCCAGCACTGCTGCAAATGTGTTTTGCACCTCTGCAAAGTAGTAGTACCCTTTCACATGGGCAATCCAATCAGGTCAGCTTGTCAGGCCGACCTGATTGGCAGGTCTATAAATTCCTATGGATTGGTCTACCTCCGGATCCAATCGGGTCCGCTATAAAAAAAAATGGAAGGGGATCTGCCTCTTCCGTTTAGGTGGATTGTATCAGAGGGTAATCAATCATGTGTAAGTAAATAGACAGCGGAGTCTGTTTACTCCTGGCTGCTCAAAAAGCATAGCAGGCTCTGTCCATATCCACTCTGTAAAAAATGAGCAGATATGGATGTGTCATCCATCCTGCTTTGCTCAAATCAGCAGGGAATCTGTGAGCTGATCAGAACAGAATCCGTCCTGTGTGAAAGGGGCCCACCTATCTCTACTAATATAAAGGGAGATGTGTCCCTCCTGTCACTCATTCAGCAGTCTTTTTCAACAACTGCAGTAACTGCAGAAATGGCATAGTGCCAGCCTACAGGGGGTACACACTAAGAAAAAAAATTCCGTACGAGGCACGATCGTTCGATTTTTGTATAGTGTGTACACAACTTTCGACATCTGATTCCAACTTTGCAAACGAAAATTTCCGAAACTTCAATTTTTTTTCTCGTACATGAACAGAATGAACGATTATGGTTTAATGTGTACCATTATCGTACGATTTCCTAGCAGAAATATCAGATACGAAACATTGCACTTGATCAGAAATAACAAAAAAAGCCCGTGTTGTATGAAAATTTTCATACATTATTTACTTCCTCGTTTTTGACCTGCTGTGAAACAGTGAGGAAAACCGGACGGTTGTTCGCCCCATTTTCTTATAGTCTGTACCAGCCTTAAAGCTGGTAGGTCCCTGCTGGATGCCAGTGGTAAATATGATAAATTCACATACAATATTTTATAGTTAACATATTAGAATATATTTTTGTACTGAACATAAATGTTAAAAAAACTATACCCCAAAATTAACTTTTTCAGACAGTGCAGTGTTTCCTGCCTGCTTGTCTGGTGATATGTGATGTCAGTAATCTGCCTGTATCCCAGCCCTGATTTACTGTGACCAAAGCGTCTTAAGACTCCAAAGACTTGGAGAGAAAAAAAGCCTAGTACATGTGGGTCGAATGTCAGGCAGCATCAGCCAATTCAATAGAAACTGGCCGACATTCGTCCCGTGTGTACTGCAACCAGGCCGGCTTCTGTCAAAGGGGCATGATCGAAAAAGGTCTGCCGACTGGCTCCCGATCAACGCTCTGTCAATGGCTGGGCAAGAATGCGGCATGCGTTCCCATGCCATTCCCTTGTGGTACGTTTTGACAGCCCATACATTTAAACAGGCTGCAAAGTGCCCCGGACCAGAGGAAAAGTAGTGCTTTCACTACTTTTAGGGCCATTTCAGACTGCTGCACTACAAAGCGCCTTTCCAGCATGACAATAGTGCATTAGAATTATTTCCCTCACATCACTGTGCTGCATTTGTCCTGCATTCTGAAAAGGCACCAAAGATGTACCTTCCATTGAAATTAATGGGAAAAATGCACCCGGGGTGTGTTTTTGGGGTCACGTGACAAAAAAAAAAAAAAAAAAAAAAAAAAAAGATGCTGTTATATATCTACACATATACCCCTGTAGCCCCATGGTCTGTTCAATGTTCCATTACATACGGCCGCCCCTCCTCCCCTCACATGCCGCCCAAGCTGCTCCCGGCTTTCAGTTCATGGTTTGGTCTGCCCCCCCTCCTCCCCCACACATTCAGAGTGGTTTACAGTTCCTTTCTGTCCCACCCAGTGCAATATATGAATAAAATAAACATTCAATAAAATATGGCACTATAATGATGAATAAAGTCCATGTGAATAAGTGAAGAAATCTCCTTAAAGACTCATTGAAAGGGAGCCAACACCATCAGTGATATGAGCTCCTCCACTTCTGAAAACAGCAGCACTTACCAGATCCTACTGACCCTCTATCTCTGAAGAGGCCAATCGAGCAGTAATCATAACCCATCTGTGGAATATTGCAGATAAAGGTACACTGATAGAAAATGATTGCCACTGCTTGTCTCCAGACCAGCCACCCCAGATATCGTGGATCTAAAACATTACTAGTCATTGGAGAGCGGCAATAGTTATAAGATGTTGTATGACATTAAAACTTCACTATGGATGGTCACTAAATGGTCATCAGACAGTCCAGCCTTCTTGGGTTTTTTCAGTGTCGGGTAGCTTATGTGAAAACAGTGCTGTGTGTGGAGTCTGTAGAGTGCAACTCATTGCTGTGCCTCCTCCAGCCTACACAGAGCTGGGGCTCAGGTCACCAAGGAATACTGGTCATCACTAGACCTCTTCAGGAATTACCAAATCTGATTCAAGGCAAGACGTTCATAAGCTGCCCAACACTGAAAAAACCTGTAGCAACCCAAGGTGGCTGGACTGTCTGATGACCATTTTGTGACCATCTATAGTGTTGTATGTATTACATCCATCCTATTTTATGAGGATTACCTCAATACAAACATTTGAACCTGGGACCCTGAGCGCTGTCTCTGGATTGTTTGTTTGTCCTAACACTACTCCAAGTGTATATCTGACAGCGGCCTGGGATAGTCAGTGGTGTGTTCAGCTATACTGACATACACTGACGATCACTTGGCTATATTGCTCGCTTCCTTTGTCCGTTTTCGCCACACTACTATACCGGTCTATGGGGATTCCAAACTCAAGTCAAATGCAGGTTGAATTTACCTGTCAAAGAATGATCTCAGAAGCATCTCAAACTGATTTTAAACACATTTCTTTGTCACAAACCCAAAGGCCATTGACATAGACCTGAAGGCAGTGATGGTGAACCTTGGCACCCCAGATGTTTTGGAATTACACTTCCCATGATGCTCAACTACACTGCAGAGTGCATGAGCACCATGGGAAATGTAGTTTCAAAACATCTGGGGTGCCAAGGTTCGCCATCACTGCCCTAAGGCTATTTAAATATGATGGATAAGAAAGTCTCACTCAGAAAACCCACTGCTATGTAAATTATATTGAAATAAAATATTAGCAGCCAAATAAATGTAAAATACTCTTACATTTCTACTAAAATCAGTAAACAGATCTGCTTTCCCCAACTAAAGCTGCAATACAACTACAAGTCCCCATGTCCTGCCAAACTTAGCCTCAATCTGTGGCAGAGGATGACCATGTGGCTTTAATAAGTCCTAAGTATATGACTGAGACCAAGCATGTAAATCAGAAAATTCCAAGTAAAGTCATAAGTCCTTATCTGCATACTTGTTCCAGGTTAGTGACAAAGCAAAGAAGCAAGAAGGCCAGTATGGCAGCCAGCATTGTCAGAAGGAATGATCAGCAATAATACTCTCCAATTTTCTCCCTTGACAGGTTTACTCAAAATGTATGTAAACCTTATAATTATTATTCAAGTTATACATTCATTTTTTTTAGTAAAGAATTTTGCACATGGTTCCTATTGTGTAGTTACATTCTTATTTATTAGCAAGTAACCGGTTGATTCTCCCAGTCCCCTTCAATTCCTGTAGCATTCTGTCGACGCCAAGCACATTTGTGCTGGTGTGGTCAGTTTTCATTTCTCAGCTGTCTAATGCTACAGGATGCTGTGCCAACACACAATGTGCCTGTGGTCCTATAGTCAACTTTCCTGCCACACCCACTAGCCATCCCTGCTCTGCTTGACTGACAGCAACTTTCACCACTGGCCTATGTGTCAATTGTTACCTGCCCCCCACACTCAGGAAGAGGTACGGGCAGAGAGGGCATGCAGTCACATGACAGCTTATTAAAAAAAATTAAACAGTCTTTAATGAAAGATGTTAATTAGACCATTTTTTTGTGCCTTTCTTTACTTGACTTCACTTATACAGTACTTTAAGCAATAAAGTAAAGCACATTAACATCTTAGTAGGAAGGAAATCAAGTGTCAAAATACAGCCCGTTTTCAGGAAGGAAAATGAAGTTCTTTGCAAACAGCTGTCAACATGCAAGATAGCCTGCTGATCACTGAAGAACAGTGTCTGACACAGGAAACCTGACATTGGTGAGATCTGTATCCAATAACCCAGTTCACCACATGATTATCAGTTACAAAACATATAACATAAGCAACATTTGTGTCTACACATTGTTTACTTTCCCACTCATCAGGTCACTGTTACGATAGTTTGGCATTCACAATTGCACGTTTCCTAAACACGCAACAAAACACACAAAAATGTTTTGATGCATGTTTCAGAAATGTGCTGCAATCGCAGGTTTCACTTGTTGGCCATTAAATATTGTGGATACAACAAGTGCAGGTAGCAGATGCACATTTTGCCGTGCCAAAATGCGCACTTTTTAAAAATAGTTTTTAGGCAGTGGAAAGGTAGCAACCAAGGAAAAAAATGTCCGGTGTGTTTTCGTACATGTTTATACATTTTTGTCAGGCGCTTCTACTGAAAACTATTGGGCCCAAAAATGCTTGAGGCTTGCTCAAGCTGACCGTACGCAAGTATGCGGCATCGGTTTTAAGGGGTTATACCGCGGTGATGTATGCAGCTGCACGCGTCACTCCGGTACCGTTTTTTATAGCAAAGGTTGGCTTTCTTGGGTTACCAACCGATGCGGCTAAAAGCCGCTCGGCTGTTATCCCAAGGAGAGGGAGGGGACGTCCCCCTCCCGCTGCCTTTGGCGGCTCTCCCGTCACACCGGGAAGTCCAAGCGACCAGTTGACACGTCCGCCGGCTGCCCGAAGACCCGGATGAAGCTGATATCGGTTTCAATCGGGTCTCGGCTCTAATAACTCAGAAGCGCTGTCATGACATCACATCACAAGGTGTCACAATTTTAAAAAAATTACAGTATTCAAAACAGCCAAACTTGGCTATTTGAATATATTTAAAGTGCAAAGGAGGGATTTGGGGTCTTTTAGACCCCAGATCCCTCCATATAGAGTACCTATCACTGGCTATTACTGTCACAAGAGATGTTTACATTCCTTGTGACTGCAATAAAAATAATCAGAAATTTTTTTTTTTAAAGAGACAGTGTAAAAAATAATAAAAAAAAAAAAAATAAAAAATTTGAAAAAAAATAATTTAAAGCGCCCCGTCCCTCCATGCTCGCACGCAGAAGCAACATACATGCAAGTTGCGCCCGCATATGGAAGCGGTGTTCAAACCACACATGTGAGGTATTGCCACGATCGTTAGAGCCAGAGCAATTCTTCTAGCACAAGGCGTCCTCTGTAACTCTAAACTGATAACCTGCAGAACGTTTTAAAGTGTCTCCTATGGAGATTTTTAGGTACAGTAGTTTGTTGCCATTCCACGAGCGTGCGCAATTTCAAAGCATGACATGTTAGGTATCCATTTACTCTGTGTAACATCATCTTTATCATTGTACAAAAAAACTGGGCTACCTTTACGGTTTGTTTGTTTTTTTAATTCATGAAACTGTCTTTTTTCCATAAAAAATTGCGCTTGAAAAACCGCTGTGCAAATACCATGTTACATACAATATTGCAACGATCACCATTTTATTCTCTAGCGTCTCTGCTAAAAAATATATATAATGTTTGGGGGTCCGAAGTAATTTTCTAGCAAAAAAATACAAATTTTAACTTCTAAGCAACAAATGTCAGAAAAAGGCATATGCATGAAAGGGTTAAAGTGGATGTAAACCAGATTCATGAAATTTGAGCTGGGCACATCTATCTGCAGTGTTTTCTTATCTCTCTCCAAAGCTCTCTTAGCGGTTATCAGCATGATAACTTCTGACACTTTCTCCCACACCGGAGATAAAAGCAGCCTGAAATTTGTGTTGTGGGAGGTTGCTATAAATAGATTAGCACAGAGCTTGCCTTCTCAGAGGAGAGCTCTACACATTACTTCCTTCCTTGGACAATGTGGAGTGGAGATTTGTGCCTTTCCTCCAATCAGCTGTCTTGGCTGTATGCCAATAATCCACTCCCAGTGTTGAACAGGAAGAGAAAAATCTGTAACAAGATGTGCACTTTCTAAACAGTATATAAAGCAGAAGACAGCAGATATACATGTAAAAGGTATGTAGGGAGATTTGTTTAATCTCTGTGTAACATCTGAGGCAGTTCACTTCACTGGGTATATGTGAGGGTTTACATCCGCTTTAAGGCTGGGTTTACACTCAAAATCGGATGCAGCTGACAGCATGGGTCCAGTGCGTTCAAGCCCGAATTTTTGCCTGAATTTGGACCTGGAACGGAGCCAAAGATGCACAAGACCCCTGTGTAACCTGCTCTGCAGTTGCCATGGAGATGTGTGAACAGACTCCATTGAGAGCTTGCCACAGTCTCCTGTCATGCCAATTGGATGCAGGGAAAACCGCATCCAATTCGAATAAGTGTGAACCCAGCCTTAAAGAAGTGACAATCTACAAGTGACACTACTTTTAGGTGTGAACAGGCATAACTGCAAACCATGGGATTTTGAGTATTTTGGAGTTTCAAGCTACAAAAAGCTCAGGTGTAATTGTGGCCTCTGGGCCGGCTAAGTTCCATCAGGGAGTCCATCACACTACTTATTTTATTTTCATTAGAACCCTATTTTAAGTGTCACAAAGTGACACTTCATTAACTACTTCCCGCCAACAGCAGTTGCACTGCAGGTGGGCGGCAGCTGCAGGCCAGGTGATGTACCTGCACGTTGTGGCCTTTCTTCTGGGTGGTGGGTGCACATGCACGCGCCACCTGCCGACCTGTGCTGCGATCGGACACAGCACGAGTCTGGCAGCTGATTTCAGTTAAAGATTTTGGCTGAAGTCAGCTGATCGGTTGTGGCCAATCACACACAGTGGCTGATTTACTAAGAAGTAGAACATGGTCACGTTGAAAATTGAACAGGAAGCTATGCTATTTTCTAATAATGTGCAAACAAAAATCTATTTTTTTTTTACCTTTCTGGGATGTTATTGGGTACTCTTCAAAATTTATTTTTTTCAACATTCACTAAAGTAAGTGAAAATTCACTTGCAATTTGAAAATGCACTTTGTAAAGTGATCAGGCTCTATTCCTATAGTAAATGAGTCACACAGAGTTCTGTGTGTACAAAAACATAGAACTCTGTGTACTGTGAGAACTGGCTGTTTCTTTTTCCTGCTTAAAAAACAGCCAGATATTTGAAGCGGTTCCTAAAAGGAAAAAAAAAAAAAAGCTCCTGTTATTTTATGGCAAAGTGCTTATGCTGTGTACTTTGTCCCTTTCTAATCTGTAAAATACCTAGTTGATCCTGCCTGTTCCTGTGTCCCCCTATGTGTGCTGACCACGGTAATCAGTGCTGCTGATCCATGATACCGTGGTCAGTTTATGTGTCTCCATCATTCCGCTCACTGCTCTGAGTCTCTCCCTCTTCCCCTCCCACCCTGCCTGTCAGTGCCGAAACCTGTGTGTGAGAGCGATTTCCTCCCCACCCCTCCCCTCCTGCTGCTCTTCTTTGTGGTATAAAAATAACATTTGTAAATAACTGCCTTCCCCTCTTTACGGTGTGTCCGCTTTTTTAAAATTTTAATCCTAAATACCTTTTTGCACATGTGGTCAAAAAGGGGGTGAACTCACCCCTCTGCTGGCCGCGGGGAATCTCAGCCCCTCCCACGGCTCTCCTTAGATCAGGGAAGGAGAGCAGAAGAGGACACATGACAGCACAGAGGTGCTGTGAGAGAAGGCATTTAGGATTAGAATTAAAAAAAAAAAAAACGGAAGCACAGTACTTTATATCTTGATAAAACAGAGGGGATGGCAGTTATTGCTTATTTTGACTTTACAACCAGTTTAAGTAAAAGCAGCACAAATTACACATCGTTAGGCACACAGTTAACCATTTGAGTGCCCCTAGAGTTTAACCCCTTCCCAGCCAGTGTCATTAGTACAGCATTAGCACTGATCATTGTACTGTATTAATGTCACTACTGGTGTCAGTGTCAGTTAGTGTCCCTCCCAGCCAGTGTCAGATTGCCAGCCACACTATCACAGTCCCACTATAAGATGATGATCATCGCCATTACTAGTATGGTATCAAAGCTGCGTAGATTCCTGTATATATACCATAGTTTGTAGATGCTATAACTTTTGCACAAACCAATTAAAATACACTTAGTGGGATTTTTCTTTTAACCAAAGACACATAGGAAAATATATTTTGGACTAAATTTATGAAGAAATTAGATTTTTTTTATTGGACATGTTTTAGAACATAAAGTAGAAAACATTTTTTTTTTTGTTTAATTTCGCTTTTTTTTTTTGTTTATATTGCAAAAAATAAAAAAAACAGTGGTGATAAAATACCAACAAAAGAAAGCTCTATTTTTGTGAAAAAAATGATAGACATTTAATTTGCATACAGTGTTGCATAACTGCGCAATTGCCAGTTAAAATAGCGCAGTGCTGAAGAGCAAGAGTTTAAGTGGTTGATATCACTGCACAGCAGTGCCGTGCAATCCAGTTCACTATTGAAGAATGCAGACATGCTGCATTTTTCTGCAGTATAACACTACAGCAACTGGTGTGAATGGCATAAATTTAAAAAAAAATTGTTGCCCTGGTGGTGACCTGCATTTATCCAAGTGCAGATAAACGTAGGTCACTGCAGATTGTGAAAAAGTTCTTAAAGACATTCTCCTCAAATAAAATTTCCTGTTCTCGAGGTGGCCTCCTCTACAGCTTCCATCACAGGGCATTTTTGCAGGCACCTAGTGAATCAGATTGTTATGTGGTACAGAGCCTGGTTGCTGGGAACCTGCCTCCAAAGCAATGATGATATTTTTATAACCATAGTGGGATACTGAAAATAGAGATTTAAAAGGGGGTGAGAAAACAAGAGGTGCAGGTATGAAGCATTTAAACCAGTCTCATTCTCCTCTTAAAATCAGTGAAGAACCTGTGCCCAGATCATGCACACTAAAGTATTCACATATTCTGTTGTCAAAGTACTTTAAAGGGGTTGTAAAGGCAGAAGGTTTTTTTATAGAATGCATGAAGATAAAAAACCTTCTGTGTGTAGCAGCCACCCCCAGCACCCCCCCTAATTACTTACCTGAACCCCTTCTGTTTTCAGCGATGTCCACAAGTGTCTTAGCCATCCAGGACACTCCTCTTGGCTGAGACACAGCAGTGGCGCAATTGGCTCCTGCGGCTGTCAAAGTCATTCAGCCAATCAGGGGAGGGAGGGGGCGGGGCTTGGTGTCTGAATGGATACACGAAGCTCTGACTTGGCTTGGGTGCCCCCATAGGAATCTGATGCCTGTGGGGGCACTTGATCGGAGGGAGGAGACAGGAGCAGCAAAGAGTGACCCGAGAAGAGGAGGATCCGGGCTGCTCTGTGCAAAACCAACTGCACAGAGGAGGTATCATATGTTTTTGTTTTTTTTAAATAATAAAGACTTTAGAATCACTTTAAGGCTCAGTTCACACTGCAGCGATGCAGGAATCCTGCAAATCCACTGCGGGTTCCCGCCGGCAGTACACACTGCACTATGCGAATTGCTGGGAGTGTCAATTAAAAGTTAATGACACCCCCAAATCAGTTCGCATATCGCAGTACGAACTGTTAATTCGGACAGGAATCGGATCACATGGGTGTGAACACCCATGCGATCAGATTATGGTGCGGACCAAAAAAAGGGTCCTGTTGGGTCTGGTCCAAATGCGATGTGAATTCAGCCATACAATCTGTATGGCTGAGTTCGCATCGCACAGACATCTCTGCAGTTTGAACCAAGCCTAAAGCAGAATTAAACTCTGTCAATCAACATTGACTATTTTTAATCCTTATGCTGTTAGCATTAGTAAATAGATAGTAATTGTTTTTTTTGTTAACATTTCTTCAGTTACTTCCTAGTTTCCAGATCTAGGCAAAGGATGTCATACATTCCAGGAGTCTTCAGGAGGGGTTTTCTCAGCTAAGTACACCCTCTTGCATGCCGGCGATAAGGGCAGATGGATTCCAGGAAGTAAATGCTACATGAATCATTTGCCCTTGTTCAAGATGGCCATGGGTAGAAATGCTAGATGAAATGAAGCATTGGGACATGCACGGATGGGGGGTAATTCGTCCCATAAGTTTAAACTCAAAATTTATTTAGCAGAATAAGGTTTTAAAACAGAATAAAGACAAAAGAGTATATGGATTCTTTGTACTTTTTTTTTTTTTTTTTTAACAAGGAGCACAGCAGAAAGTAAAAGTGTTATATGGTTTGCTCTCAATTACACCAAATGCTTTGGATTAACAATAAAAGAAATTGGGAAGTACCTTCATAACTGAATCAAGAAATAACAAGAAACAAAATCTTACCAGCAACTTGTTGTCCTGTTTGTGGATTGTTACTATCCGACTCTCAGAGGAATCCTCCTTGCTAGCTTGTTTAATGCTCACATCAATGATGTCAGGAAAATCACAATAAGTTTGCAAGTCCTGCAAAAAAAATACAGGGGAATTGTGTTGTAACCAAAAACACTTATTGCACTTGTAGCACTGGTATTCTTCAACTGACTAGACCAGAATAGAGAAGGTATGAAGATTTGTATGATGATTTTATGATTTCATATTAACAGAAGCACCCAGGGACAACAAATCGTATTGATAAATATTAGAGCCTAAAATCAGCCAAAACATGTTTCCCCATTTTGGATGCATGGGAAAGGATTGGAATCTCTGCCCAGTTTTTATTGTTGTCTCTGTCCCAATTGGTTGGCAAATCTCTTCAATGGGGAGAAAGACATAATTTTTAGTAGATTAGGGAATGATTTTATTACTGGACCCATTCCTCCAAGCCCGATTTCGAAATGCAAGTGTAACCTTTGTGACTCCACTGGTGTCAGTAGTTTTTTTACTTTTATTATTTTTTTCTTTTTACCATTTTATTTACAATATTGTTTTTTTTATTATTTTTTAGGCGACCCCTCCGTGGGTTTTGGTCAAATATAAGGAGTCCACACAGACCTATGATGTCCCCCTTGGGACAGAGACAAGAAATTGAGGACACGGCCTTCAATATTCTGCTCTGCAACTTCAGAAGCACAGAATGAATGGACAGGAATAGCGCTGTACAGACCTTTCCATTCATTCACAAACTGAAGCATAGTAAGCACAGAGTCAGTGATCAGTACGAATTTTTCAATTAAGTCACCTCAGTGTTTCCAATGTGAACGTAAAGCTTTAGCCCGAACCTCCT
>BLSH010349834.1:1099701-1111912 GCA_018402905.1 Glandirana rugosa
GCAAGTGGCATCTTGGCAGCTGTACGCTTGACTTTTCTCAGTTCACGGGCAGTTATTTTGCGCCTTGGTTTTTCCACACGCTTCTTGCGACCCTGTTGGCTATTTTGAATGAAACGCTTGATTGTTCGATGATCACGCTTCAGAAGCTTGGCAATTTTAAGAGTGCTGCATCCCTCTGCAAGATATCTCACTATTTTTGACTTTTCGGAGCCTGTCAAGTCCTTCTTTTGACCCATTTTGCCAAAGGAAAGGAAGTTGCCTAATAATTATGCACACCTGATATAGGGTGTTGATGTCATTAAACCACACCCCTTCTCATTACTGAGATGCACATCACCTAATATGCTTAATTAGTAGTAGGCTTTCGAGCCTATACAGCTTGGAGTAAGACAACATGCATAAAGAGGATGATGTGGTCAAAATACTCATTTGCCTAATAATTCTGCACACAGTGTAGAAGGAAGAAACCATTCTTGTAAGTAAACAAGGCAAACAGCACAATAAGAAGAGTTTTACAGGAAGAGAAGTTTTAGATTTTTGGTTGAATCCCTGGGCTGAATTTGAGGTGATCGAATATGATGCCTAAATTTCTCACAAATTAATCTGAAAAGGTTGGCAAGTCCTCTCTCATATTTTTAGGTATTTTACAGAACAGATCTAGTACAAATGCTTCACAAAAACATCCCCATAATCTATACATCTAGAAAGCCACTTTTCATCTCACTTCTCAAAAGTGAATTTAAAAAACTTGCCGTGCTAGTTAGTGACACTTTTTAAAATATATTATTTTTATTGAAAAACATTGACAGGCCAGATACACAGTACAGATTTAACCTTTTCACAATATAGCAAAGTACACGTGTCAAAATTGACATTTGTCATAAATACAGTTGTGCTCATAAGTTTACATACCCTGGCAGAATTTATGATTTCTTGGCCATTTTTCAGAGAATATGAATGAGAACATAAAAACATTTCTTTCACTCATGGCTAGTGTTTGGCTGAAGTCATTTATTATCAGTCAACTGTGTTTACTCTTTTTGAATCATAATAACAACAGAAACTACCCATATGACTCTGATCAAAAGTTTACATACCCCAGTTCTTAATACCGTGTATTGCCCCCTTTAACATCAATGACAGCTTGAAGTCTTTTGTGGTATTTGTGGATGAGGCCCTTTACCTTCTCAGATGGTAAAGCTGCCCATTCCTCTTGGCAAAAAGCCTCCGGTTCCTGGAAATTCTTGGGCTGTCTTGCATGATCTCCCCAGAGTGGTTCAATGATATTGAGGTTAGGAGACTGAGATGGCCACTCCAGAACCTTCAATTTATTCTGCTGTAGCCAATGACAAGTCGACTTGGCCTTGTGTTTGGGATCATTGTCATGTTGGAATGTCCAAGTACGTCCCATGCTTCCTGGTTGATGAATGCAATGTTCCTCCAGTATTTTTTGATAACATACGGCATTCATCTTGCCATCAATTTTGACCAAATTTCCTGTGCCTTTGTAGCTCACACATCCCCAAAACATCAGCGATCCACCTCCGTGTTTCACAGGCCTTGTTGACGCCTCTCAAAATGTACAGTTTATGGTTGTGCTCAAAAAGGTCAATTTTGGTCTCATCACTCCAAACCTGCCAGAAGGTTTGAGGCTTGTCTCTGTGCTGTTTGGCGTATTCTAAGCGGGAAAGTTTGTGGCATTTGCATAGTAATGGCTTTCTTCTGGCGACTCGACCATGTAGCCCATCTTTCTTCAAGTGCCTCCTTATTGTGCATCTTGAAACAGCCACACCACATGTATTTAGAGAGTCATGTATTTCACCTGAAGTTATTTGTGAGTTTTTCTTTGCATCCTGAACAATTTTCCTGGCAGTTGTGGATTAAACATTAGTTGGTCTACCTGACCGTGGTTTGGTTTCAACAGAACCCCTCATTTTCCACTTCTTGATTAGAGTTTTAACACTGCTGATTGGCATTCTCAATTCCTTGGACATCTTTTTATATCCCTTTCCTGTTTTATGCAGTTCAACTACCTTTGCCGCAGATCCTTCAACAATTCTTTTGCTTTCCCCATGACTCAGAATCCAGAAACTTCACTGCAGCACTGGACGAAGGATGCAAGGGTCTGTCAGGAGTCCAGAAACTCATCGACCTTTTATACACACACGTGAATTACAAGAAATCAGATCGCAGGTGAGGATGGTTACCTTTAATAGCCATTCAAACCCCTTTGTGTGAACTTGTGTGCATGTTATCAAGCCAAAATCACCAGGGTATGTAAACTTTTGATCAGGGTCATTTGGGCAGTTTCTGTTGTCATTATGATTTAAAAAGAGTAAACACAGTTGATTAATAAATGACTTCAGCCAAACACTAACCATGAGTGAAAGAAATGTATTTGTGTTATCATTCATATTCTCTGAAAAATGGCCAAGAAATCAAATTCTGCCAGGGTATGTCAACTTATGAGCACAACTGTATACATATATATCACAACTAGAGATGAGCTTGTGTGTCCAATGAACTTATGAACTTATCTCTAACACTGATTCCTAAGTCTCCCTTATTGAACTCTAATGAGCTGCGGGCCAGGTGTTTCCTCGTCCCAAAGCTAGCTTGAGTTCAGAGACTGGGTTAGAGATGAGATCAGAAGGTGCCACAAGCTCATCTCTAATCACGAAAACACACACACTGCACTCTAATATATTCATGACCAGAAGTAATTTCAATCAAAAACACATCTCTAAAATGTGTGCGTGTCCAGAACTGCAGCACCCCAACATCCAAATAGCGAATATATAG
The DNA here is from genome assembly GCA_018402905.1 of Glandirana rugosa. NCBI lineage: Eukaryota > Metazoa > Chordata > Amphibia > Anura > Ranidae > Glandirana > Glandirana rugosa. The sequence continues at coordinate 1,102,504 of BLSH010349834.1, forward strand.
GAACAAATACCAAAACAGGTGCACGCTGTTCCTTTAAGTGCTCAAATTTCACAACAATTGTTCAAAGTTATTATATGGTCAAGTATATCACAAAGAGTGCATCAACTGAACATGTGAATCAATATATGAATACGTTTTAATAAAATATCCCAAATAGGCTCCGCAAACACCATTTGTTGCCAATGAGCGTCTTCAGAGGACAGACTCCCTGCACAAAATTCTTAAAGAATGGGAGGCTAGCGTTCTCTGGAACAAGTGCACAAGAGACAAGATTTGACTCTTGATGATGCTCAATGCCAATTATTGTCAAGTCTTTACTGTACAAAGGTCAGGATATGCCCCACAGGACATTTTCTTGGTTGAAAGTGTCTTTTCTCTCAAAATAAGTTTCTATGTGCAACTGAAGACCCTCTGAGATGTTGACAACAAAAGAATCACCAATTCAGAGAGGCCTCTATCCCTCAAGACCTGGGCTTCAGCAAACATGCCACTAAAGCTGGCAAACATGAAGCAGGATAGAACATCTGTCCTAGGAATCAGCAATCCAGATAATGTGCAATGCCCACAAGGTGTCTGCCAGGAGTCTGATCAGGTCATCATGGCGGGAATGCCCTCCAGCTTGATCCTGCAGATCAGAGGAGGAAGAACATTCAGGCAATGATAAGGGTAGATCAGCCTGTACTGTGCCCACTGAGCCACTAGATGATGTACTGCTTTTACCACAGGATCTCTGCTCCTGGAGAAAAACCTGCTCAGTATGTTTTTGAACCTAGAGGCCCTAAAGTCCCCATTTGGGGACCGCCGACTGTGATACAGGTTCCGAAATAGCTCAAATCGAGGCACTGCTGGCTGAGGAAGTCCATTTGCCAATTGTCTACACCTGTAATGTAATGAAGTCAAGTTCATCCAAAGACAAAAAGCTTTAGTATTTTGGCAGGATTTTTGGTTCCTCCCTGATCACTGCTGTGTTGTCTAAATCGATCCTGATTGGATCAGACCAGTTGGGATTTGGAGCATTATAGAGATGATCAAACCACCCAGAGCTCCATAATAATGATCAGAAGACAGGACTCCTTCGGTGTTCAAGTACAATTCATCAACAAGGTATCTAGACTTCTCACTAGCCTGCCATCCACTGTGCGGATCCTCCAAGAGATCAGAGGGAAAGATTTCCCCAAATCCAGGGTAGTATTTGTGAGCCAAGAGGCCAGAGACAATCTGGTACTTTGCGACATCGGTTTGTCCAGAGAATGAACAAATTTGTCCCATGATGACAGAATGTTGAGTTATATGGGTTTGGAGTGGAACTGGGCAAATGTGACTGCCTCATGACTCTCATGCATAAGAGAAAGGTTAGTCAACTCTGGACAGAAGAGATGTTGATGATGAAACGGCATGTACAGAAGCCACTATTTGCATGCCTGATTCACAGACCAACATTTCAACCACAGAGTTCTCTGCATGTTAACCAAGAGGAAGCTCATTTGAGAAATAAGATGGGAGACATCCACTAACGTGTCTTTGCAGCAGCGTCGGGTAGACTGAATGAGGTCTAAATGCTCTATGACCAGGAGATTGGCATGATTTAAAACTTGATGCCTTTTTATGAGTTTAATCCATTCCTCTAATATTTGACAGACTAACATCACAGCCACTGCAGGTTGCAAAGCAAGAAAAATAAAGGTGTTTTAAAGAATTTCCAAATTTTTATCTTTAGGATCTTTAAACATCCTCTACGGTAATGGCCAATGCTTTATTAAGATGTGGCACTGCCAAAACAATGGTGGGAGGAGCCCAATTCTTAATAGAGGATATTGGGCTTTAAATAGTTGACCAGGAGTTTCCCAGTCTCTGTACAGGCCATACTGGAGGGTCTAGGATGTGCACCGGAAAAGTTTTTAAAGTCCACGAACAGTGTGCTAGCAGACGCTATGGGTTGTTTTTCCATTTTTACGATGGCACACACTATATCTATTAGAGCCAAAATTGACTCTCTAAGCCAGTGGTTCTCAACTCCGGTCCTCGGGACCCCCCCAACAGTCCAGGTTTGCAGGATAACTGAAATACATCACTGGTGATATCATTTGCCGCTCAGTGATTGCAGTGTTCTAGTCTGGATCTCCCCAAGGTAATACTTAAAATCTGGCCTGTTGGTGGGTCCCGAGGACCGGAGTTGAGAACCACCGCTCTAAGCCAGACACCACTTTTGTCTGACAAAGGATCTATGGTTTGACAACTTTGAAACATTAGATACAAGTAAACATGAAATTGCTTAAAATTTTTTTTTTCTTAAAATAACAAACATGTTATAGCTACCTTCTCTATGAAATTGTTCTGCACAGGGCAGCCCGGATCCTCCTCTTCCCGGGTCCCTGGCTAAAACTTCTGGCCCCTTCCTCCTGTTGAGTGGCCCCACAGCAAGCAGCTTGCTATGGGGGCACCCAAGCCGAGCTGCAGCTCCGTGTATGCATTCAGACACGGAGCTGTGGTTTGGCCCCACCCCCCTCTCCCTCCTCATTGGCTGAGTTTGACTGATAGCAGCAGTAGCCAATGGTGTCGCTGCTGTGTCTCAGCCAATCAGGAGGAAGAGTCCCGGATGGCCGAAGCACTCGTGAACATCGCTGGGTAGAGGTGGGGCTCAGGTAAGTTTTAGGGGGGCTGAGGGGGGCTGAGGGGGGCTGCTGCACACAGAAGGTTTTTTTACCCTAATGCATATAATCTGCATCTTCAATCCTGTAAATCCATACACCAATGTTATGCTGCTATACATTAATATAAAGTCAGAATGACAAAAAATTACCAGGTGAGTGTAGCAGTAGGCTACCACCAACAAGGCAAGCAGCAAGAGAGCAAATAGGATATAACTTGTTATGCTCACTTTTCAGATAAGTGTTTAAAGGAGTGTAAGAAAGTTGTGAGAGCCATGTTAAAAACACAAATTAGGAAAAATTAAAAGATCAAAAAGAAGAAAAAAGTTTACATGATTAGTAAACGTTCATGGTGGACATTTTAATGTACTGATTAAAGGGTCTTTCACACAGGCGGACTCCACCAGCAGAACTGCCTGCTCAGCAGGGGATCTATCCGCTGTTCAGGCGTGTGGCAGATCCGTGTCCATTCCGCTTATGCAGAGCAGATATGGACACAGCCCACTCTCCTCTATGGGCAGTTGGATGTAAACAGACTACATGTCTATTTACATCCAACTACCATCCAATCCATCAGATGGATGGGGGCCAACTGCTCCATAGAGGACAATGGATGGTGCGATCGGGTCCGCCTAAAAAATGAACAGGCGGACCCGATCCGTTTGCCTATGTGAAAGAGCCTTAACAGGTGTACACTGTGCGACAAGACAAATATCGTTTTGTAAACATTATCATTCTGTACACAACTCCCAGTAGGATATTTGCCATTTTACTTTTTTCTGCTCAGATTACTTTCAATTCATTCTATAAATGCTTCGTAGCAACTTAGGCACAGATGTTCATATACTTTGGAAAGCAACACTACAGTACGATACAAAATATAAACAGTTACTATAGTATTGCACATATTTGCAGGGAGTGGCAAATTTGAGCTTGTACAGGAAGCAGAAGCACAAAAACACTGCTTTGTGATGCAACATAATCTTGAAGCACAGCAAAAAAAAAAAAAATGTGCATACATAGTATGGACTAAGTTCCTTCATCCATCATAGGCAAGTAACAAGGGCTGATTATGACAAAGATACCAAAATCAAGAAAACACCAGCTGTGAAACCTTTTTACACTCTATAATTAGTCAATGAGTCTTACAGTTCATGAAACTAATTGGGCCACGTTTATTAACAATGATGCTTACTTTGGTAAAGCTGAAGATGTTAAGCCGATAACAAAATGCTAAGACACACAAAATCAAGTGAGAACAGGAAAGTAAATGCAAAAAAAGTGTTCTTTCAGTAAGTACATGAGCAATGTATGGAAACAGCAAAGGCTGCACTCTTACCTGAGCAAACAAATAAGACATGACAAAGTCGTCTAAAATTGGGCTCTCGGACCCCCTTGCAACCCCATAGCGAAATGCTCTGCTGCTTCCATTGCTGTACCATTGCGGAAAATAAAACCTGTAAAATCAAAGGTTTGGATAAACTCATTAAGTTGTTTTTTTTTAAATACAAGACTTCATGCACACGGGATACTTTTATATCTCCCCTAAACGTTTTAGCTTGACAGCTAGAAACCGGGGTCTAAAACGTCAGTTTTGGCGCGTTTTGCATGCAGCGTTTAGCCGCGTTCTTAGGAGCGTTTTTTTTTTTTGTAATTAGAAATGCCTGTAAACTAAACGCTCCTAGACATGAGTTACCACGTTTAGGCGCGTTTAGCAGTGTTTTGCCACGCTCGGCATCTGAAACACCGCTAAACTCGGCGTCTGAACCCATTTTTGGGTGTTCAAAGAATAGCCTCTAAACGCAACTGTCTAAAAGCGACTGTAAACAAACCTGTGTACATGTACACATAAGAGAACATTATTTGAGTTCAGGGGCAGTTGAAATAAACGCCCAAATGCCGCTAAACATCCATTTACAGCGTACCGTGTGCATGGAGCCTAAAAATTCTGTAAAAGGATAGATTTGAGAAAGCATATTTTCTCTTGTCTCAGCAGGGAGTCTACTAAAACTGTAACTGTAGGATTCTCGGTGGAAAATCATAGATGTAGCTAGACCACAGGATTGTGAGAGATTCCAACAATTCACTTTCCACAACATTACTCTGAATTAATTAGTAAGCATTGTTAAACATGCTTGGGAAAGACACATCTATACGAAGAAGAAAAGTAGCTTCTAAATGGAAATCTGACTGGTGATATACAGTGAACTACTGGTCAAATGTAAAGAAAGCACCAAATTAAAGACTATGTCAACTTAACATTTCATATTTCTGATATGTGCCTGCTGTACCATGTACTTGTATGAACCCGAGAAATGATCCAATGGTGTGGCCGGCTGGTCACGGAGGCAATAAAAGACAAGATTGTCTTTGATCGCCTCTATGGTGGTCTTGGAGGACCGGAGCGAAGCCATGTCCTCATTTACCGTCAAGGGTGGAAGTAAACAATGTTTAATTTTTTTTTTATATCTTTTTAAACAAAAGATCATTTTTTTTACCTCTCCATAAAGAGGACCCATCATCCTTATTTCTATTATAAGGGATATTTACAATCCATGAAATAGGAATAAAAGTGGTAAAAAAATAAAAAAATTAAGGAGACAGTGTAAAAATAGAGATTGAAAGCGCCCCCATCCCTCTGTGCTCGTCATAAGCGAAGTCATGCACGCATATGTAAACGGTGTTCGCACCACACGTGAGGCATCATTGTGAATGTTAGACTGAGAGCAATAATTCTAGCATTAGACCTCCTCTGTAAGGCCTCTTGCACATGATACTCCTGTTTGAGCATCTACTTTTTCAGCCGTTTTTTTTTTTTTTCATAGTAACTGCAAGTATTTTCGCGCATATGCACGTAAATTTATTCTCATGTTCACAATATGTTATCGGCATTCGCGTGCAAACATGCGCATATGCGCGTATGAGGCGTAAATTACTGACCAAAAATGCAGATTTTTCTATTTTTTTTTTACTGGAGAATACACTGCACTTTTTTACGCGCCTGTGTGTACAGGCACATTACAATTAATGGGCTGTATTTTAGCTCAGTAAAAAAGCTGTACTGAGCATTTTAAAGCTGCAGTTTGCAAGAGGCCTAATGCTAAACAGGTAACCTGTAAAAAAAAAAAAAAAAAAAAAATGTTAAAGCATCGCCTACGGAGATTTTTAAGTACTGTTTGTCACAAGCATGCGCAATTTTAAAGCATGACATGTTAGGTATCAATGTTTTTTTTTTTTTTTAATTCATTAAAGTGTATTGCCTTTGAAAAACTGCTACGCAAATACCGTGTGACATTGCAACGATTGCCATTTTATTCCTTCGGGCGTCTGCTAAAAAAAATATATAATGTTTCGGGGTTAGAAGTAATTTTCTAGCAAATAAATATGTATTTAAACTTGTAAACAAAAAGTACCAAAAAAAGCGTTGGACTTCAAGTGGTTAAAAGGAAAAACAAAAAAAAAGTATTAATAATGTTTGGGTTTTGCCTTTCATTTCTATTTTAAACCGAATGGGTTGTTTTACAAGGTGAGGGTTCACACATACTTTAGAGAGCTCTTTTTAAATAGTTCCTAATAGTGTTAGGTTATTCATAGTCAACCAGGCATTACCGTACTGCCTAATGACAATTTTAAAAAGTAGCAAGCGTATATAGTAGTGTCAACCTCCTAGCTATATGGAAGTAGACTGAAGTTATAAAAAGTATTACAAAAGTGACTGAAAAGAAATGCAAATATTTTTTCAGCGTTGACCTATATGCAGTTCAGCCGTGAATTTAGCTATATAGCTTGTGTTCCACTTTATGAGGAAACTCACAATCATGTAGGTTCAGAGGAATAGGGAAACCTGCATTCCCTGCTCTCCATTTACACTGGAACATTGATAGAAAAGTGCTTGCCGTTTCATGCCATTCCCCTGATCCAGCTGACCCCTCTACTAACAGACCAGAACAAGGTTTCTTTATTCCAAACAGAGCTCTCTTGTATTCATAAATAAAATATGATATTCCAATATGAATACATCCTCAATGTCCTGCTTGGGAAACATATCACACATTTGTATAGAAAGAAAGCATCATTACTTTGGGGAGTTTCTTTCCTGCTATGAATTTACATTTTGCCCCTTTCCGTGATCAAGAACATAGTAAACAACCTGAATTTTACCTATTTGGAATGAATGAAAATGCCTCTCACTTTCGCTCCCTCTGTTTGGTCTATCTTTTAGACACTGACAAAGCAAAATCATTACACTTCCCTGTACAAATCCTTATGGGCACAAAAAAATAATATTCAAAGCCTCAGGTTTCCTAGTTAGCAAAAGGAACCATATTAATAGATATGTGTGGTTCGTTCGAATAAAAATTCGCACAAATTTTCATTTTTCAGAAATTCGGATGTATCCGAATTACAATAGTACTGAAGTTAAATGAATCAGAAAAATAACGGAAAAAAAAATGCGGACGAAATTCGAATTCAAATAAATAGTTTTCAAATCCTATTTGAATAGTTTTCAAATTCGAATAGTTTTCAAATTTGAATGTTTTTCTAATTTGAACAGTTTTCCAATTTCCAAAGAGAATATAATAGAATAGAAAATAAAGGAATAGAACAGAAAAAAATAGACTAGAAAAGAATATAACAGAAAAAACAGAATAGACTAGACATAATAGAAACAAATAGAATAGAATAGAATTACATAGAAAGAATATAACCATTTTCTAAATTTCGAATTTAAAATAGAATAAATTTGAATACATAAGAAAAGAAGAATAGAATAGAAAAAAGAAGAATGGAATAGACTATAATAGAATAGAAAATAATATAATTAAAAAACCAATAGAAAAGAATACAACCATTTCACAAAATTCAAATAGAATCAATGTGAATAGAATAGAAAAGAGCAGATTAGAATAGAAAATAACAGAATAGTATAGAAATAAACAGAATAGAATGAATATAACCATCTTCCAAAATTCAAATTGAATCAATGCGAAATTGAATAGAATAGAAAAGAATAGATTAGAATAGGAAGATGGTTATACAGATATAATAGAATACATTTGAATAGAAAAGAATAGAATAGAAAATAAAATAACAGAATAGAAAAGAATATAATAGAATAAACAAATAAAAAATATCTAATTAAAAAAACAATAGACTAGATTAGAATATAAAGAATATAACCATTTCCCAAAATTCTAATTTCTAAAGATTAGAATAGGAAGATGGTTATATTCATTCTATTCTGTTTTTTTTTCTATACTATTCAATTGCAATTTTCTTTTCTATTCAACTCTATTCTTTTCTATTCTATTCAAATTCAAATTGATTCTATTTTAATTTTGGAAAATGGTTATATTTCTTCACTATTCTATTGTTTTTTAAATTCTATTATTTTCTACTCAAATTTCAGAAGAGGTTTATAATCTATTTTATAATTTTTTTTAAATTCTATTCCTTTCTATTCTATTGTTATTTTATTTTCTATCGTATTTTGTTCTGTTTTACTCCATTATATATTTTATATTTTCTGTTATATTCTTTTCTATTGTATTCTATTTTCTCTATTCTAATCCTTTATTTTCTGTTCTATTTTATTCTCTTTGGAAAACTAGTTGAATGCGAAAACTATTTGAATGCGAAAACTATTCAAATTCAAAAACTTTTAGAATTCAAAAACTTTTGGAATCAATTTGAAAACGAATAAACGAAACAAATTCCAAAAACGAATTAAACGAATCTAACTAAACTAATTTATGTAACCGAAATTAAACATTTTTTCGTTCTGCACATATTTACATATTAATCACCTACTTCTAAATTAATAAAAAGTTTGCGTTTCAAATTCTTGCACCACTATAAAAGGTGACTCTACAAGTATGGGTCTTAAATCACATCTCCAGGGAGAATTAAAAACCCGTCCTTGCATTGTGGCTGTCCCCACAATGAAAGGTAAATGCTTATGTCTAGGGGATGGGACAAGTAGTTTTAATCCTCCACTCCCACAGCAGCCTCAGCTTCCCTGCATTTCATCAGTGGACTCAGTGTTCTCACATCCAGTGCAGGGCTATAAACCTTGCATTCCACTTGATGACTTGAGGACCTGCGACTGCCAGAGCATAGGGAAAAAGAGGCTGCTGGGACCAGTCTTGCGGCATTGAGGTAGCCTGCGGGAGTTGAAGATCGAGTAAGTAAAACGTGTTTTATTTATTCTATAGACAGTAGTGAACATTTAATTCTTGCAGTGAGGGGGCAGCCACACTGCAAGGGAGTACTTTTACTTTTCCAGGAGTTCAGCTTCAAAGCAGAACTCGGGCAAAAAGTGAACTACTGATATATACTGTATATACAGTGCCTTGCGAAAGTATTCGGCCCCCTTGAACTTTGCGACCTTTTGCCACATTTCAGGCTTCAAACATAAAGATATAAAACTGTAATTTTTTTGTGAAGAATTTCCAGCGTTTCAAGTTCCCCCGGCTTATGAAAGCGTTCCGTGACATATATGTCATATATAGTCATCAAGTGAAAAACGGGCTCAAGACGAAACTTCGACTTGAGGACCTTTTCATTTTCATGAGGGAACGTCACACCGACGGGGGAGTGACGTTCTTAATTTACAAGTGATGACAGATATCTTATTTATTTTGTGCAAAATGAATGAGCTAGAAGTTGAGGGCGTCCGATGGAGTTACGGCGTTCTGACCAGGGTCGTCGGAGAAAAAGGGATACGAGACCGTCAGCGTCCAGGAGTTCAGTAGTTCACC